>JAOUQW010000046.1:15567693-15602383 GCA_028565825.1 Olivaichthys viedmensis | reverse complement strand
TTTCTGTAAAGCTGCTTTGTGACAATGTCCATTGTTAAAAGCGCTATACAAATAAAATTGAATTGAATTGAATTACTGCGCAAAATATACAAACAATTAATCAATTTAGATCTAAGTTTGTGCTCCTGTTTTCAACAAATCACGACCAACGTTTGTCTGTGATTAATTAATGTATTCTGACAGAAACAGTATGACATGTGATCCCTGACTCCGTTCTCTGATTGGCTGTGGCTCCTCACTGTTCTCATTAATTTGTATTAGTTTGTAAAAACAACTCTATGTGGTGTATGAACATTTATGCTGGGTTTTGTCACACACACACACACACACTCACTCCTCTGGGTGTAATCTGTGAATGTAGCAGGTGTGTGTGAGCAGATGGAAGCGCTGAGCTGATTCTCTCTCTGCCAACTGTTTACAGGGGAGAGTTTCAGAGCCAACGCTGCAGCTCAGGACATTTCCACCATCACAGATGTGTTTATAATGTGCCGTGTGGGGCAGTGGGGAGCAGTGTGTGGGCAGTGGGGTGGCGGGGCGTATTGGGACGGTTTGCAATGGTTGTGGGGAAGTTTGGGATGGTTTGGAGTAGTTGAGGGGAAGATTGGGACGGTTTGGAATGGTTGTGGGGAAGGTTGGGAAGGTTTGGAATGGTTGTGGGGAAGGTTGGGACGGTTTGGAATGGTTGTGGGGAAGTTTGGGATGGTTTGGAATGGTTGAGGGGATGATTGGGACGGTTTGGAATGGTTGAGGGACTGGTTGTGATGGTTTGGGATGGTTGAGGGGCTGGTTGGGACGGTTTAGAATGGTTGAGGGGCTGTTTGGGACGGTTTGGAATGGTTGAGGGACTGGTTGTGATGGTTTAGGTTGGTTGAGGGGCTGGTTGGGATGGTTTGGAATGGTTGAGGGGCTGGTTGGGACAGTTTGGAATGATTGAGGGGATGGTTGAGGGGCTGGTTGGGACGGTTTGGAATCGTTGAGGGGCTGGTTGGGACGGTTTGGAATGGTTAGGAGGATGGTTGGGACGGTCTGTGTGTATATACACATATATATATACACACACACATACACATTATATAATATATATATATATATATATACACACACACACACATATACATATATATACTTTCTGTAAGCTCAAACCAGTCTGGCCATTCTCCATTGACCTCTCTCATCAACAAGGCGTTTCCATCTGCAGAACTACTGCTCACTGGATGTTTTTTCTTGATTGTACCATTCTGAGTAAACTCTAGAGACTGTTGTGCGTGAATATCCCAGGAAATCAGCAGTTTTAGAAATACTCAACAGCCCGTCTGGCACCAACAATCATGTCACGGTCAAAATCACTGAGATCACATGTTTTCCCCATATCGATGGTTGATGTGAACATTACCTGAAGCTGCTGGTCCGTATCTGCATGATTTTATGCACTGTGCTTCTGCCACACGATTAACTGATTAGATAATTGCATGAATGAGAAGGTGTACATGTTCCTAATAATGTGCTCGATGAGTGTGTGTATATATATATATATATATATATATATATATATATATATGTGTGTGTGTGTGTGTGTGTGTGTGTGTGTGTGTGCGTGTGTAGAAAAGTAATCCAAACACAAAAGGAAGCAGCAAAATGCTTCCCACACAACCTTAGCACTCGGGAGCCTTCCCACTGATATCAGATAATCTAAAGTTCAGATGAACTGCAGTGAGAGAGACAAAGGTGTTTCATATGATGAAGTTATAATTGGAGCTAAAGGCACAAAACCCGCCCCTCATTATAACCCCACCCTTTGTTATAGTCCCGTCCCCAATGTAACTCCACTCACACACCAGTTGGCGCAGAAGCTCTCAGTGACCGTATGTGTGTGTGTGTTGGTTGCCTGGTCACTGTGAGTTTGGCCAGTGTGTGAGTGCATGTGTGGATTTGCTCCATATGTGAGATGTCATTCGGAGATCAAACTGAGAATAAAACCGTGACTGAATGATGAAGTCCTGCCAAAATGACAGCTGTCTCACAGTCTCTGTGTGTGTGTGTGTGTGTGTGTGCGCTAGACAGGCTGAGGGAAGGTACACTTTAATTCTGTCTTCCTACCCTTAAACACATGCGCTCACACACACACACACACTCCATTCACACGTGGTTTTGTAGAGAATTTTAGTGAAAGCTGCACGCACGTATTGAAAATTTCAGATTTTTCTGTAGGCTGTAAATGAATCAGTTTGTTCTACACCACGGGGCTGCCATGTTCAGGTTATGTCACCACAAGGGCTAAGCAAGGCTACGTCACCGTAGAAGAAGATTTGCTCATGTTGGCTTCAGGCCGTGTTCTAATCGACACCCTGTGCTCCTCGTCCAAGTGTGCACTTTAGTGACCTTGAAAAAGTGTGAACCTGTGGTGAGTCCTCGAGTGTGCACGGTTTAAAACCTGACACTTTAGGACAATGTGTGAGTGTTCAGCAGCTAAACAGTGAGTGGTGTAGATAATGAAGAGAATCATGAAGGAGGATATTGAGGATCGAGTTGGTGTCCTCCGTTAAATAAAAACGCTGACCTTACTGAGACAATTGATCATTTCAGCTTTACACCAAAAGTCCAGGTCACTCTGCATGGAGTTGTTAGATTTAAGCAGCTTATGTTATTTAAAAAAAAAAAATTTTCTGGAGGCCAAAGCAATGATGTGCAGTTGTCCCGGGTTTAACCTCGGCTCAACTTCCTGTATGGTTTTTGAGGATGGCTCTGATATGAGGGGGAAAAAGAGGGACACACTGGTTTAAACATAAACAGAGACTTTGAGGAAGAGAAGGAAACTTCCTGAATTATCCTACAACAGCCAGTCAGAGCGTAGGATTGTTAGGAGCATGTGCACTCGTGGTTGAGTTGTAGTTCGCTGAGACGCGCAGGTTTTCCTGTTTTGTATAGTTCTCTAAAGCGAGCACTCCTTGTTTTTCTGTTTAGCTATCTAAAGGGCTCCCGTGTGTGTGTGTGTGTTTTTCTGAGAAAGACGGAAATCAGACACTGATAACCCCCCCACTGATAACCCTCACTGCACATCACGCTACATCTCACCCTCATCCTCTGAACTGTACAATACATCATCAAATATGGTCACGTGATAACAGAGGTAATGGGTATAAAAGAGAAGAGGTTTGGCTGAGAGAGGAGCAGAAGGAGGTGTGTGTAGAGAGAGAGAGAGATAGATAGTGAGAGAGAGAGAGAGAGAGCAGGAGAGAGAGACACAGAGACAGAGAGAGAGACAGACAGACAGGGAGAGTGAGAGAGAGAGAGACAGACACAGATAGAGAGGAGAGAGAGAGAGAGACCAGTTCCCTCCACCGGGAAACCATCTCCCTTCTCCTCACCACCTCTCCCAAGTACCCATTGTACTCAGACTCCCATAGATGCAGAAACATAAGCCTCAAATCTCCTGGGCCGAAAGGGAGATCACAGCCCGGTCAGATCACTGCTTTCAGCACTGCCTAACGTACCTCGCCATAACCGCAGCCTCCACATCGGTGAAGAACCCAGAACTCAGAAACACCCCCGATATTCCAGCGTGCTATGAGGAGTACGCCGAAGTATTTAGTAAGGCAATGCGCACTGCCCCCTCAAAAGCCCTATGACTGTGCCATCGAGCTGCTCTCTGGAACAGTTCCGCCCAGATCCCGCATCTATCCTCTGTCAGTCACTGAAACCAAAGTGATGGAGGAACACGTGGCAGAAGCGCTTGAGCAAAGCTACATCCACACTTCAAAATCCCCTGCTTCAGCCGGTTTCTTCTTCATTGAGAAGAAAGAAGGGGGGCTACGGCCCTACATTGATTACTGGGGATTGAATCACGTAACGGTGAAGTACCGTTACCCGCTGCCCCTCGTTCCCTTGGCTTTGCCAGACTCAAATCTTTTCAAAGCTGGATCTCCAATAGCGCATACAATCTGGTGGGCATCAGGGAGGGGGACGAGTGGAAGACAGCATTCAGTACCGCATAAGGCCACTTTGAATATTTGGTCATGGCATATGGACTTGCGAACGCGCGGTCGGTTTTTCAATCCCTAATGAATTAAGTGCTCTGGGACTTATTAACTGGGAAGTGTGTGATCACCGATATTGACAATATATTAATATATTCAAACTCACTAGAAGAGCATGTGGAGCACGTGAGGCAGATGCTCAGGGGACTACTAGAGAACAGACTGTTTGTTAAACTGGAAAAATGCGAGTTTCACGACCCTGAAATAGCCTTCTTAGGCTACGTTATCAGCTCCGAGGGCATCACCATGAACGTGAAAGATGTAAAAAGATTCATGGGGTTCGCAAACTTTTACTGGAGATTCATTAGAGGTTTCAACTGGCAGCGCCCATAATCTCACTCCTCCGAGGCGGAAGAGGGGCGTCACATAGACACCCGGCACTGAAAAAGGCTTTCACCCAGTCTAAAAAACACCAAGGGGTAGCACGTACGTACTCATGGGATTCCGGGACCGCCTAATCACCTGGGCACACGCGGCAGTCGGGACGCACCAGCTCTTCGTCCTGAAGTATAGGTGGGAAACAACATTAACAGACATCCAGCGGTTCGTCCGCTCGTGCATTGTCTGCACCAAGGTGCCACATAACTCCTGCCACTGACCGTGCCCCAATGCCGCTGGTCTCATGTGGCGGTGGACTTAACTGACCTGCCGCTGTCCAAGGGATACACCACAATTCTGGTTGCCATCGACCGTTTCTCTAAATAGCTTTACCTGATCCCTCTCCCAGCCCTGCCTGGGGCGTTCAGGACTGCCAAGTGCCTCTTTCAGCACGTATTCAGGTACTTCGGTATCCCTGAGGACATAGTATCGGACCGGGGGCCCAAGTTTGTCTCGCAGGTGTGGAAAGGGTTCATGTAGAAGCTGGGCGTCACAGTCAGTCTCACGTCTGGGTACCACCTGCAGGCCAACAGGCAGGTGGAGAGGGTGAACCAGGAGATTGGGTGCTTCCTGAGATCGTTCTGTGCTGAGAATCAGGGGGATTGGGCCTGTTTTCTCCCATGGGCAGAATATGCCCAGAACTCCCTGCATAACGACCATGCACCTCATGCCTTTTCAGTGCATCCTTGGGTATCAGCCGCCCTTGTTCCTATCGAACGCAGCCGAAACCGACGCTCCTGCCGTCGATGAGTGGTTCCGGCAGGCGGAGAAGGTGTGGGGGGAGACCCATCGGCGCATTGAAGTGATCATGCGGAGAACAAAGTCCTTTGTGGACCAGCACAGGGCGGACAACCTGACCTACGACCCGGGGGACCACGTGTGGCTCTCCACGAGGGGCTTTCGGGTCCGCCATGGCTGCAGAAAGCTGCAGGGGAGGTACATCTGCCCGTTTAAGGTGGTCTGTAGGGTCAACGAGGTGGCATACTGCCTGGACCTGCCACGGCAGTACAGAGTTTCCCCCCGTTTCACGTCTTCCTGCTGAAACCCCTGGTGCCAGGCCCTCTGAGCGAGGAAATGCTGCCGGGCGCAACGCCGCCCCTCAACCTAGAAGGAGACACCGCTTACTTGGTCAGGGAGCTCTTGGACTTGAGGAGGCAGAGGGGGAGAATGGAGTATCTGGTAGACTGGGAGGGTTACGGCCCTGAGGAGAGAAGCTGGGTTCCCACGCACGACATACTGAACCCATTACCCAAGCAAGTATTTCTCGCACAGTATCCCTCTCGCCCAGCGCCCTGACCCAGAGGCAGGCCCAGGACTGGCTCACAGCCGGGACACCAATAGGGCCCAGGGGTCAATGCATGCCCCCGCGGTCGGCCACGTATAGCTCTCGAGTGAGCTCTTTGAGGGGAGGGTTCTGTCACATGCACACCGGCCTCCCTGAACCACATGTCCCAGAGTTCGCTGCTCACACCTGCATCACGTGGCGAGTCGGCTGGCTCACTTCCGTGTTCGCGATCACCGAGCTTCTGATCACTCGCACCTGTCCCCAATCACAATCACTGGGATCGAACACACCTGAGCACCATCACACTTCCCCTATATCTCCCTCCGTTTCCCAACACACAGTGCTCAGTATTAAAATGATGAAGATCGTCATACGAAGCATTTCCCGGACTGAATTCCTTGGTTTGACCTTGGACTTGTTTATCAGACTTACGACCCAGCCTGTGCCTCCGATATCCCATCTGTACATCGCATGACCTAAAGCTTGTCCCCCGACTACGAGCCTGCCTAATCCCATGACCATATCTGACTTGTGCCTCCGAGCCTGGAGCTTGCGCTTGCATCCGCCAAGTCCAGACCGTGACAACTTGCACTTTTTTTCTCTGATTATTATTTTGAAACACAGCCGTAAGCCTGTAAAAACAGAAGATGGAGTCAGCAGGGATGTAATAAAGCTTCATAAATCATTAGTTAGGAGAATTACAGCCGCAGGAAAACAACAAACAGGTACTGTGTCCTTAATTTAAGTGTCAGTTTGGTTTGTTAAAGTATGTAACAGAACCGAGTTCTGCAGAAGAACTGTTTCACCTTAAAGAGTTTAAAACTCCTGAGTTATAGCAAAAATGAAGGCAGGACAAAGAACAAACACAAATAAATAAATAATTAATATCCAAATAAAACAGATCCTATCTTCAGTAATGTGACAAGATCCAGGTGAGAAACAAAGTAATGCTGGACTTTGTAAATTTTACTCAATCTGACCAGGGACATGAACTAACATTGAAAAAAGGTCAGTTTGGGTTTCAGATTGTCGTTAATGTGAATGAGTGACACACACTATGAGATGAGATACTGACACACACTAAACACCGCCATATTGATAATCAGACCTGGAGATTATCGTATCGTTACAGCCCAGAACTTCAGCTACAGAGTCTCTGTGACAGAGGAGGACACTCTTTAGGGGACGTTCAGTCATCTGAGATCCGAGTCGTGGTGATGTTTATTTTATGAAACTCTCCGTCTGCGCTGCTGAAATGAGACACGACCCATTTGACATCTACATTAATGCGACATGTCCACTTTATCTGCCCTCAGAGACCCCCACTTCCCCTTACACACTTCATCACACACTCTCACACTCAGTTCCCTTATGCTGGTGGATAAAACAATTTTTTTGTGGATTTTTATGGTGACTGAAATGAACACAAATGCATTGAGAATCAGTCAAAACCAAACTCACACTGTGTAATGTAGCAGTAAACTAGCAAGCTAACGATCTCTAAGGCTTCATCAGCTGCAGTGTTTTTCTATGTTTGGTTGGAAGAATTCTCAGAGTTCATGTCCAGATTCTCATGTTCCTAAAACAACTCCACATGTTTTCCCTCCATTCAGAAGCTCCACGGCTGCTGTAAGACCTGACTGCTAGTGTTTGTTTACTTTCTGTACTTCCTCTTTCCTGTTCTTAATTCTCATTGGCTGTTGTTGAGATCAGTTCAGATTTGTGAACACTTTCAGACTGCATCCAGATTTGGGTTCTTAATCTCAAACACGTTCAACAACAAACATAATAAAACAAACAACTCTCCAACAGGAGAAATGTAAATTAGCGTCTGTGACCCTTGCACATTTCGACTCCCACTGCCCCAAAAACCTGCAGAGCCTCACACACAGAGCTTGGCTGTGACATCACTGTAACAGTAAATCCAACAAACTCTCATCTAACGAGTCTCATCTGTCGCTGGAGTACCTTCTTTTTGGCACCTTGTACGGTTATACATAGAACTTTTAAGGATTTCCTCAAAGAGACAAACGAAGAACCCTTTAGGGTGCTTAATGCTAGAAAGAACCTTTTTTTTCCTCAAAGTGTATAAGCTTTTATCACTTCTTAGCTACATTAGCCTTGTAGTGCAAGTGTTAAAGGTGTGAATCGTCTCGGGTGTGTGTGCACAATCTTCTCTCTGCTCTCCTCTTACTTCTGCCCTCGTCTCGCTCCCACTCTGCTCTGGCTGATCGTGGTCATACAAATTAAAGCGCTGTTCCCACTGCCACTTTCATTTAAACAGCCATTAGCCAAACAGAGAGGTGCGGTGCTGGTGAAGGAGCCGGCTGATTGGAATTCCAGCAGGGTAGGACACCTGTCGATACAATGATTTCCTTACTTATGAATGCGTTGTGGGAGTTGCGGCGCTTTAGCTAATGGTTTCAGGTGCAGGGTATGGACAGCACTAGAAGGCTGGAGATGGAGGGATAGAATGATGGAGGGAGAGAAAAGAGGAAAGGCCCTGATTGATGGAGGTACTGCTCTTCGGTTCAGTCTCCTCATTCATCACTTGCTGCGGAGCTCTGTGCTTAAAAAGTAATTTTCATAAGAGCAGGACAGCACTGAGGCAAGAGTGAAGGGAGGGAGAGTCTAACCCTGCGTAGTTCATTATCATGCACACAAGCGCTCTCGTAGTCTAATACTTTTATTTGGATCAGCACAGAGGCCTGAGTGACATGATTAAAATTATTATAGCGTCTCAGTAATGCTGAAAAAAAAAAAAAAAAACAGGCAGTTAAGACACATTAGCAGTTTACAGCACATTACACGTACCAGTTCCTTCTTTCTACATTAATGACGGATGTTATGATGGAAGGGAGTTTATTATTACAGATGCAGAGCAAGTAAAACCATGTTCACTACTTTCGCCTTCTTGACACACACACACAGGCTGAACACCGCAGTCCTTACTAACTTTTAACTTTGTCATCAGCGTGTGGTGTGCCTGGGGAAAATGGTCGAGCTATTGACCCAGTATCCTTAATCAGCATGCATACTGAATAACACATGCAAAGAGTAATAAATAACGGATAACATGCAGGGCAGGGTTTTTTTTCTTTCTTTTCTCCAAGGGCTAAAGTGACTGAATCAAATTACAGCATACATTGTACACATATTATACAGACTGGTGTTGTATTTGGTGTTGCATTTAAATTCCTCATATGGCAAGTAAACTGCGAAAAGTACAGAAAACTAGAAACTAACGTGAATTCTCTGCAACTCTCCTCAGCGTTCTCTGGCATGGAGTTGGGTCCTACTCTGGGCCTGAAGAAGTCCAGTTCTCTGGAAAGTTTGCAGACGGCCGTGTCTGAGGCTCAGAAGAACGACCTGCTGCTCTTCCACAGGCCTCGTGCCCACATGGTGAGGGGCCGCGGCTGCAACGAGAGCTTCCGCGCCGCCATCGACAAATCCTACGACGGCCCACCCGAGGAGGACGATGGTAAATGATCACAGCACTGTTTCACTTCCATTTATGAACCCAATTTAGCAGAACTGTTTTGAGCTGAATAATAGCATTGACTTGTCCTGAATGGCCTAAATCATAAGAGACCAATAGTGACAACAAATAGTGGCCATAGTAATTTCTCCTTACACCTGTTTCAGTATACAGTTTTGACTTTATTTTTATTTATTTTTTATCAAATTAGTAGTATTGACAAGCAGCTAAAGCTGTGCTGCATCATCTCTGTGGTCTGCTGTGTGTAGATGTGCTGTGTTGTCTCTGTGCTATTTTGTTGCTGTGCTGTGTGTCGTGTGTGTGTGTCCGTGGCAGGAGAGGAATGAAAAATGAGGAGTAAAGTGAGCGCTTGTGTTCCTGTCATGCGTTTCCTGTTTCCTAACGCCAGTTTAATTGGCCATCCTGCGAGAAAGCGGGTAGAGCAAGAGAGAGAAGAAGAAGGAGTTGAGAGAAAGGGAGGAAAGTGTGACAGAACAGAGATGTTGCTCATTATGCTCAGTGTGAACAGGCCGGCTCTGACAGATACAGCACAGCTGAGGAACAGCAGTCTCAAACAACACACACTCACAATTCACGACTAATTATTCTACCACAACCACACACCACCTGTGCCCTGTCCTTACTTTTCACAGAGGTCTGTGTGAGCATAAGACATTATATGGGTAGGAAATAGAAGCTGAGATCAGGGGAAATAAATATGCATTTAACTTCTACTGGGACTAGTTTTGCCTTTCCTGCCCTAATGTGGTTATTGGCAGCTGGTTTCAGATCAGAACTCTTATGCTACGTTCAGATCTTAGCGTTATGCGCCATACAGAAATTCAGTGTTATTTAACCAGACAGCGGTGGAAAGGTCTGCCTCCACTGCCGCAAACAAAGCATCTGTCAGAAGTCCAAATTTCTTAACTTTGTATACTGTATTTGTTGGCGTTGAAAAAAAAGCAACTGTCCTTCCATTTCTCTTGGCAGGATTGATGTGAACAGCTCTGGTACGCAAGCAACGGTAGCATGCAGCCATGTAAACATTGCCATGGTGATAGCGTTTTCATTAGAAAGGCTATTCCATGAGAAATAATACAAAAATTGTTTTGTATTATCTTGATAGTCTTTTCATTTTTCTTTGTAGATCACCAGGCGTGCCTGGATTTCAACTACAAGCTAGCCAGCGTCCACGTAAAAAAAATAAAAATAAATAAAAATCAACACTCGGTTTATTCCACCGCTACAGCATGACGGTAGAAGATGAGACAATTGAACTTGAGAAGTTGAGAAAATTGGCCCAGTTTTCCCTCGTTGCTCCATTGAAAAACGGTCTGCCGTCTTCTATCTACCATCATCATTTAGATGCAGCATTACTTCCATGTCAGAGCAGAGAAACAAATCCGATGTTTTCTTGAATATAGAACAGCTTGTTACATTTTGTTAAAGTACATGCTGAAGTCTACAACAAGCCCTTAAAAACATCAGAGACCTGACTAACAGAAAGGAAGCATGAACCGATATGCGTTTAAATGAGCCTACTCTTCTGTCTTTTCCATCGCAGCTAAATTATCACGGCCAGTGCTCAGCTTTCCTCGTGCACGATTTTACAGTAGCGTCTATTCAAAAACAAAGATCTGTCCGGCAAAATCACCATAGCAACATTTACATGATGTTCACCGTTTTTTTGTTTATCTTTCTTTTTTTTCTGCAGCTTATCACGTCAGTCATTACCCGTTCCACGTTAACGAGCGGTATGAATCTTTTTTTTTAACCATCAACATGTGAGCGCAGCATTCCTCCACTTTTACTGTGCATGAGTGCATGTCTTCAAAACAAACTTTCAGAATTAGTTTTCTCATTAACACAAATTATCATGAATCCATTTTTTTTTTTTTTTCTGTCTTTCTTTGACACTGCATTCAGTGCGAACACAGCTGGTGTTTACCGACATGTGGAGATGGTTGGAGACAGATCATTTACACACATTCGCAGACGCAGACGCAGACACACACACGGGTTAAGACAGCAGCAGCAGTGAGAGGGACAGTAATTAGGCACGTAGTGTTTCCCTCACATCTCATTAGCGTCTGTGCTACGGGCTGATAATCCTTCCATGTCCAGAGAACAAGGCTAAAAATCCACACTCCAGCCAGTGACTGGGTGTGTGTGTGTGTAGGCACGCATCTACAACCACAACAGACTTGTCCTTCCAGCTCCAATCAATATTCTCTTGTTTAAGCGGCTTTGCCAAGACCTTTCTTTGTGTTGATTTGTTTGTCCACGTGTCGGACTCTCATATCTCGCGATTCTGCTGCATGTGCAGTTCAGGCGTCCACCTATGAGGGATTATGAGTGTGATTCACCGTGGCAATACACTCAGGAAACAACATATAATAAGAGACTGAACACGACCCGTCAGCTCTTAATAATCCACTTTACATTAAAAAAGAAAAACCCACCATGCGTCATACATCAGTATGGAGAGCAAATAAAGGGGGGAATTAAGGGCAGGATTTGGTTTGCTTTGAAATGGCTTCCATTGGATTCCTTTGAACTATGTGCAGCTCAATTACAGCTTTGATATATTAGAGCGTGCCGATGGCAGGTAATGCTCTCTGAGCGCCGCTGTCAAAGCACGCCGATGACTTCTTCCTCCATTGATATTGTGTTGCATTTTGCGAAGATTTCCTGCTCTTTTCTTTGAGTCCTCGCTTTGGCTGGCACATACATCTCTCATTGCTCGATGTGCCATGCGGTGGATTAATAGGCAGGCTGAGCACGCATGGGAACAAAAGCAAGTTGGGATGCGCGTTTGCGCGGCGAGATCTGTAGCGGCCCTTTGAGAATGCGTTGTGTTTCTGAATACAGCCATTTCTCTGTCCGCACGGATTTAAGTGGCTGTTTTGCTTTTGTTTATGCCGAAGTGCAGCCTTGGTTAGAGGCCCCCATGGAACCACCTCGACCTCGAACCCAATGGCGTGTGTGCGTGTGCTTGCGCGCGCATGTGTCTTATTGTTGTGGCTCAGCTGGGAAGGAGTTTTTGCACTGTTGTTTCTGTTTTATCTCTTGTGTTCAGACAGCAAAAGTGCTGCCATACTTTAAACCGAGCTGCACATGGAACCAAGCTTAAACAGAGTAGAGCCAGCGGCAATTCATTATAAACTTTCAGTGGATTTACTTACGTCTAACTTGCGCTTGAAGAGCTTAATAACTGATCGTCTAAATTTGGCAGACAGCACATAACAGTATACCTATACCGTGTCTAGTTAATGTTGGCATCATGCCAGGTGTGGTGTGTTAAGGATGTGTGAATTGCTTTGTGAAGCCCGTGTCTCTTCTCATGGCAGTGTGACCAGTGTCCTAGAGACACCCTGCTAATCGTCCACCTGCTCCGAGCACACACACGCACATTCATACCCTCACACACGCCTTTATTTCTGTTCATAATGCTTAAATAAACTAAAAATACTTTTTTGTGGCCAGATGTTTGGTGTACAGATGTTCAGATTTGATGCCGCTAGTTGTACACGCTCTCCCACATGCACACACAGGCACACCTACAGTTTCGCTACAGAGGACAGTAACAGATGGTTATGTTAATAGGTCTTTTGGGGAGTTACTCAGTTACTCAGCCTCTTTTTTTTTTTTTTTTTTTTTCTCCCTCTCGAGTTCCTCCTATTTAATCCATTCTTATCCCTCAATTAATGTATTTGAGGTAAAACTAGACTTTAATATTCTGCAGTTTCCAGGACGGAGAAAACTGGTAAAGGAATAAGCACCCAAAAAAAATTAATCGATAACATGACTTTCCATTGCGTTATCCTCACTGGTCACGTGCAATAACAAATGTACAGCGCAATGCTGCCCAGCAACTTACAATTGTCTCTATTTCAGTAACTTTTCGCCTGTCTTTTACTTGTCTACACCTCAAAGTGATGCCTTATCAAATTAATCAAATTTGTGTGATGAAGTGCTATAGAGACAAAAATATTGCCATATATATTGTGTAGGCTCTGTGGCTGCTCTCGCTGTCCCTACAGGGTACTGCAGGTAACGTCATTAGGTTAGATCATCACTTTCGATCATGCCCAGCATGAGTAGGTTATGAGAACCTACTGATGTTAATATCCACAAAATAGCAGGTAGGTCTACCTAAATCTAGACCTAAGGTAGGTCTAATAAATATATTATCAACAACAATATATTTGTTCATTTCCGTTCAGAAGGGAGGATAAAAGGACGCAAAGTTTGGCTCCGCCCACTGTGTTGTAATTGGCTCGTGCATTGGTATTTTGTGTTTAAAATACAGAACAGGTTAGGATTGTTTACAACATGATATCTGAACCATTTTGCTTGCTTTTGGCTTGTTTGAGGACGAGTCGCGTGATTAATACAAGTGATTTTATGTAGAACTTTTTCTTTCCCATATGATAAATTGTGCCTTATATCTATCTGTATGACCAGGTGTATGTAACCTCTCTCTCTCTCTCTCTCTCAGATGAAGGCTCAGAGGTGAGCTCAGGACGGGACACCCCAGCTAGCGGCTCTTCACGCCAGGGGCTTGGAGACAATGACGAGAGCAAGAAGGACAAGAAAAAGAAAGCCAAAGGAAAGAAGAAAGACAAGTTGAAGAGCAAAGGGAAGGACAAAGAGAAGAAGAAAGCAGAGGAGGCCACTGAAGAGCCAGATAAGAAGACAAAGAAGAAGGGATTCGGACTGCTGAGGTAATTCATCTCTCTCTCTTTCTCTTTCTCGATCCACTTTTCTCCTCTTTTTTCTCTCCTGAATTGCTCAGAGTGGCAGACCAATGGTGGTTGTGATGCATCATTTGACCCAAATGCCCGAGCGTGATGAGAACGACCTGAGAAATGGACTGTAGTGAAGTTTGTTTCAGGTCACACAGAGGGCTTGAGCCTAGAGCCAACATTACTGGGCACGAATCATAGTGACTGCGTGTAGTGCAACTGCTGTTAAACGGAGCGTTCTGCCCTCAGCTCCATATGGCATGTTGTCCGCGTGTCAGTGTGTCCGAGTGCCGCAGTCTCTTCTCGCTGCCTGCTGCCAGAGCTAATCTGCATGGCGAAGGGCACCGGGGCCAACACATGCCCGCATGGCCGTCCGTCCACTCTGAGCCAAGTGCCGTTCTGGAGGGCGGAGCCACCAACCGTGGCATTGCAGAGGACGAGTCGCGTGATTAATTCAGCGAATCAGAGCACAGGCATCCCAACCAGCTTCACCTAACGGGCAATTAACCTTTTAATTGTTTTTACTTACCCGGCTGCTGGGAGAGCCAAGGTTGTGCTGCCATACACAGCAGTGCTGCCACAATGCTACGCGCTCCAGCAGAGAGGGAGAAAAGAAAAGAGATGCAGTCTCAATAATAACATCGAGCAAGGGACTATATTATGAAAATTGCCTTCCCCCCTCCTGTATTTTGTAGATTTTTTTACTCCAAGGATTTACAGCAAAACTGAGAAAATGTGAAATGTGCACATATTGCGGTTTCTTCACATGTGCATATGATTTGCATACCTACTGTGATTGGCCCATGGTCTCAATAAACATACAGTGCAAGCGAGACACAGGCTACATCCCAAACTGCCCTACTATCGTATACTATTGTGACATACTGTTTAGTATGCGATTTGGAACGTACCCACAGCTTTGTAGTGAGCTATAAACTCAAAATGGCGAGTGAAAAGCGCCTCAGAAATGTGATTCCTCTTGCACAGCGGCAAATAAATCCCATCATTTGTTCCCCAAAGACAAAACTCTCCATAACCAGTGGGTGAAATGAGTTTTCTCTGTGGACAGCATTGAGAACACGCACACACATACACACACACACACACACACACACAGAGAGATCAGTACAGTTATATGCAGCTGAATTTGGTTTGGGGTTTCATGACATTAAATAATGAATCAGCAAATTTCCATTCAGGTTTGGCACAGCAACAGGTTACGTAAGACCGAAGATGTCTGCCTGTATTGACCTGCAAAATTCTTCCCACTAATTTATCTAATTTACGAGCCCTACAATTAAAATAGGCTACTGTTAAACTCACCGCTGTCAAATTTGTATCCTCATAGTCTACATCTGACTCGTACGAATACGGTTGAGAAGCAGAAGCCGTATTTCGGAACTTAAACATCAACCCTCCTTATGAATATTAATGACATGGGGGGCTGGTCATGCCTGAAAATAATACAGTATAGAACCTTTAAAAAAGAAACAACGCTAGGGACCCAGAGAAATGTTGTAAAAAGTCTTTTGGCATAAGACTTGAAGCATTAGGTTACTAGAGAGAGAAAAGAGGCTTTCGCTACAGCATGCCTGCTCTACTTTGCTCTGTGGTTATGGGCCTGGCTTTGGGTTTTGTTTGTTTTTTTCTGTAAAAAGGGAGAATTTTTCAGGCTCAGTTCAGCCTGCGTCTTTCTCAAGGTGAACCATCACTGTATGGCTCATCAGAGAGCCAGGACTAAGCTAGAGCTCCTGCCTCAGCTAATCCGACTTATTCTGACGACCCTGTTCTTTCTGTTTCGTTCTCTCTCTCTCCTGCTTTTCCTTTCTCTCCAGGTTGTCTGGAGAAAGATAGTCAGCATGCCTGTTGTGGCTAACGCTTGTGGCCTGTTGTTCTGAGGAGATAAGCAGTCCTGCACTGCCCTGTCAGTGTTTGACAGGGTTAGGAATGTAAAAAAAAAAAAATGGCCAAGGTAATTGCAGTGAGTTGGAGAATAAGAATTGGCGCTTTGGAGAGAGGGTGGTAGGGCAGGTAGGATGAGGGTACAGATGAGGAAAGCCCTTAGCAAACTGATGTTGTCTTCATTCACTGCTGACTTGGCTTCACAAGTCAGCAGTGAATGAAGCCCTACTTGACTTTGCAGTCAAGTAGGGCAAAACACTCTCTATAGCCTTGATCTGAAGCACAGAATAGCCGTTTTCCTAACAAAGAAAGATGCCTCTATTTATACTCATTACACATGGGTGGCATTTTGGTGAGCACGCAAAGGTGCGTGGCAGCCATCTTGCTACAGATTGTCATTTTCCTCGATTCCACTGACTTCATGAATGGCTGCTCTGTTATTCTGGGCAGTGTTTAATGAAGCTTAATAGTCTCTGATTATGTTTACTAGAGAAAGTCTATTGTCTAGCTTCAGTGTGGACAGACACCGTATTGCGTTTTTTTCCTTGGCTAAGTCTATGCTTGCTGGAGCCTGATGGGGTGCCCAGTGTTAGGAACCCCTCGTCTGATACCATGCGAGAAGCCATCTTGCATCCTCTGTGGCTCCATCTGTACATTCAATTCTACTTTCTAGAGGAAAATGGTAGGTGTCGGCCAGTGACCGTGACTGTGTTAGTGGCTGTGTGGGTGACCGTGCAGATGTTGGCCACTGGCTGCATGAACCTGTAAGATGCCCTGCAGCCTGCTGATAAAGGGATGAAGTGGAGAGAAATAAAGGCTGGAGTTAACCCGTACTAAAACCTCTCCAATCCTACACACAAACAGAAACCAGATGTGCCCATCACATCTTGTTAAAAATAGTTTGTTTATGGCAAGCGGAATGGTTAATAGGTCTGAAAATGGGGCTGATTTACACCTACCGAGTGGCACAGTTGAACCTTATCGGAAATTGTACTCTCCCAATAGGCTCCAAATCTACAGAACTGATGTTTAGTTTAGTCTGGTTTTTATGTTGCTATATGTAGAAACGCACTGGTTCCTGCTTGGATTTGGGTGTTGGTCCCTTCATACATTGTGCCTTTATACATTAGCTGACGCGTTTCTCTGTTTAGTGGAACATGCTTCGACGAACTTGTGTTGTGGCACAGTGTATAGCATGCCCTTTTTTAACGTTTGTGACAGATTTGTATTCCTAAGAGAGTGTGTGTGTGTGCGCACTAAAGAGGAAAGGTATTGCCCCAGGTGGTGAATGGGGCCCATTAGGATGTTTTACATCCTGCAGACAGATGGGGAATCTGAAAGGCCTGCCAAATATCTCTCATTCTGATGTTGTGCTGTCCCACACACACACACACACATGTGCGCACACACACACACAGACACACTACCTTTACGTCATACTGCGCCATTCTAAGCATGCAACACGTACCCTACTTTAACCATATTGCAAACCCAGGCTTATTATGTAGATAGCCATCTGAAAAACACCCCTAAATGTAGTTATGTCTATGAAGCTATTACTCTCCAAACAGATCAAGTCTCTGTGAACTTTAAATGACTCCAGATTATTCCTTATGATAGAGCCTTTTATCCCAACAAACCCACCACAATTCATCCAAAGTAAAATAGTAAATAATCAAAGCCAATCTGGGGTGATTGTGTGTAATTGCAGCTCTTCAATGCCTCCTTTGGTTCCTTCGTTGTTTAAAAGGCACAAATGTATGACTGTCCCATGAAATGAATTGAGTCACACTTGCTTTGCCTTGCAAGGCTGTAAACGCATGTTTTCGACACTGGCTATGTTTGGTAAGGAGATGTTTTGAAGGAGTTGAATTTTTCTTTGTGTGAGCTGGGGTACAAGAGAGAAAGAGAAAAAGGGAGTGGAAAAAACACGAGTCTAAGCTAATGTTTTTACAGTAATACTTCTACTAATCTAATATTAGAAGGCAAATGGATCTGCAGCAGTGGAAAGCTATGCATTTTGGGTCTAGGCCTTCCGCACATTCGGTGTGACCAAGAAAACGATTTTAAACCGAATAGGTCATCATACATTACAGAGCTTTATACCACTCCGCTGTTGAATTCTCCATCCTGATGGTTTAGATGGTGTTGATTAATTTTCTATAACGGGACAGCTCTGTTAGTAGTTCTCATTTCTGTAGTAACAACAAATTCACAGAGAAGGGGAAAAAAAAGAGAGAGGCAATAGCATAAGGGATAGTGGGGACTAACTTGGCTTTTAACATTGAACTCTGAACGTTCCACAACATTAAATGTAACTATAAAATGGATAAGAAGTAAGACACACAATTTTTAGAGGACCTGCAACCCTGTGTAGGAATGTAGAAAAATAGCCGTGTAATTCACCAATGAGTTAATTCACCAATGAGTCAATGCTAACAGTGACGCTGATCTGCCATTCTTAATTACCTCCATTTTTTCCTCCATCAACAGCAATCCCTCGGGCAAACCATGTTGTCCTTCCTCTATGATTGCAGCACTTTGATAGATTTAATTTCTGATTTAATGGACTCATGCTTACTTGGCTAGCTAGTTTGCTTACCTTGCTGACTTTCTGAATCTCACAGCTAACCTCTCAACACAGTCATGGCGATTGACTGTAAAATGCATGATAGCATAAATCAAGGGCAGCTAATGGTTACGCTACCGCTCAAGCTTGTAGTCGGTGACGTTCAGAAGGCGTGGAATGAAGGATTGATGAAATAATTTTTTCCACAAAATGGTACCACCTATTGGAAATCAAAATGTGATTGGTGATTCCACTGTTACTTCATAATTATGGTGGTTAACTGGACGTGCAAGGCATTTTGTCCAGCACCAATGGTTGAGCCTAGACACTACTGAGAAAAGAAATCCTGATTAGGTCATTTTTTCTTTCGGTAGTTGTAGATTTTAACCCTTTTGTTTCCTACTGAAACTTTACAATGAATTGAGACGGTTGCTACAATACGAGAGAATAAACAAGAACAAGAATACTAATTCTTAGAAATACATTTTAGTTCCCAGAAACCATTAGGCCTTCTCAGAAGGCCTTGAAGGTCCAAAAGTAATCTGCTAATATGTGTGCTTTTTCTCCAAGTGCTAATAATGTTTACTTACAGTTCAGGATGGGTGCTTATATGTTCTGTGTTATAAATTTCTAAAAAAGTAAAATACATGTTTATTAATTATAAGCTGGTACTTTTAAGTGGAATCAAAACTGGTCGTAATAGTCTAGCCTTTGGCTTTTTCTGTGTATAAGTTGTCTCTGCACTAAGATGTTATCTTTATACTTTGCAGTATTAAGATAAAGTGTAAAATCAGCCTCGGATATAACACCCTTCCACTGTGCGCACAGACACACACACACCCATATACACAGGTGCACAGACACAAACACCTCAAATCAGTCTCTCACAATCTCATCCCAACACATTTACTGGTGCTCTTGGTTGTGTGTTGAGAGGTGAGATGATTGGCGATGAGGCAGGCAGGTTTAGACCTGAGGGAGCGGGGCACTGGCTGACGGTTTTGAGATTTATCATAAAAGCAAAGTATTTGTGAGAGAGAAATATCAGGGATGAGAAATAGTGTGGGCTCAATGTCTGAGCTTACTAAGCTAACATGGAATTTTCATAAAATCTTTGCTACATTATACTCGGACAATTGAGATCAGCCTACATTTGGAGAAGGATGCTACAGTTACAAGAGTAACCTACCTGACACTGCTTTTTCTAAACTTGGCTCGTGTGCGCGTGTGTGTGCGTGAGACTGACGGCTGGCCTTTAGTGACTCTGCTAATAGTCCCTAAAAGGAGAGAAGAGGAGCAGTCACAGATGGTGCTGCGTATATATTCCCTTTCAGAGGGCGACAGTGATTGAGTAACACCCTCACCCATCTACCCTACTCCCCCCTCCTTCTCATTGTTTAAGCGTTTCCTCCTGTCTATACTCCTGTGTTTGCTCTCCTCAGCACTTTTGATGTGCGGCAGACAGCTGCTGCATCTGGCTTCCATTAGCCAACACCTACTGCATAAACAGCATACACTTACAGACAGGAACATGTTCTTCCCCCTGAGATCGTGCCAAAGGCTTTTTGTGTGACACAACATTGTCCACATTTGAAGTCAGTGCTACCTTTGGGTCAAAGATGATCAAAAACGGAAACGTTGGCCATGTTAAACCCGGTCGGTCACCGTCTAAGAGCTGGCTGTGCCACCACGGGTGCCGAGCTTGCCTTTAAGAAAGAAGATAGTGATCTGGAATGGAGATAAGTTTATACTTTAAAGGTTGCGCCCTTCTCAGGCCGGCGCTCTCCATGGTAACAGTATCACAGGCAGGTTGTGGGTGGCCAATGCCTTTAGATTGAAGCCAGGCATACAGTAACCCGGCTCGCCTCGGCCAGATCAGTGGGCTTTCCACTCTAGATCCTCATATGAATCCCTGAAAGCCCCTCTTTTCATGGGAGTTCAATCATCGCTCCTTTGATTTCCAAGATACAATGTCCTGATTAAGATTATTCGCTGAATGGGAAAGCCCATGAATACGTGATTGCGTCTGGATGTTGAAAGGGTGGTGGCGGCGGCTTGATTCGGCCTCCCCGCGCTCCCACGTGTCTGAATAGCACCTCTGTGCTATGCCTCTTGTTCCATCTTATTCCACTTTTCATTATTGGCTCGTTCCTGCCTTTGATTACATTAACGAAAGGAGATGAGGCACGGGCTTGCTCAGGCCGGTTTCCCAGCTCTAACAATCAGAGACCTGGCTCGGGCCTTGGCTGTGGCATGGAAAGAGGGATCTTTTGAATAGGAACTAAATATGGGAACACCAGCTTACCTGTCAGTCCCCTCCTCCTCGTTCTGCATAGCACAAAAATGAATACGTTCAGCTGCCAAAGCTGAGCTTGTACAGTGTAAGTATATTCCGGTACTGTGTATACAGTATGTATCTTGTCACATCCATGACTTTGTGATATATAAAGCTGGAAAAGGTTCCTGGTGTCTGGAGATTCTCACTCTGCTTGTGCTTATAGACAAGACAGTAAGATGGACTCTGTCTTCCTCAATAATTCTTCTGACTGCAGACAGTGAGAGCAAGCTATAAATGGCTATTTTGCATTTGTTTCATCTTGTTTTTGCCCCTTTTTGTGTATTTCTGCTTCATTTCTGGCATTTTTGGGTTGTGTGATGGTTTGTGTTGCATCGGTCCACATGTGCGCACATCCTTTTTATGATGTGCATTCGGATCCTCAGCAGACCCACACAGGTCGTGCTATCAGAAGCAGCAGAGAACCTTTCCTTGCCGTTATTTGTGTTTATGGGTTGTGCAGTCACTGATTTCTGCTTTACCAATTCTAGCCTCGGCTGGAGTGCGTACAGAAATAGCCTGTTCTGCTCTTAGAAAATAAGAGAGTACGTCCTCTGTTGGCTCGCCATTGAGATCTGAAGACCCATCAGTCCCTCTACTGACAGAGGCAGATTTAGCTTCCTCTTCACCATGTGTTGTACTTATGTGTTGTTGTTGTTTTTTTTTTTGTGAATGACAGTCCCACTCCCACACTCTGGACTAAAATGAACATTCTGTGAAGAAACTCTACTCAAGGTGTTTCAGTGTAAATTGTGGTCCTAAAAGCAGCTCCAGCCTCGTATCTGCCACAGTATGACAGGCAAACCAAACCATGATCAGTCAATCACCAGAGGTCTTCAACTCCTTTATTTGCTTTCTTACTAAAAGCTATACATAGAAAGAGGACATAAAAAAGAGAGAAAATGTAGTTAATGTGATGGCTACAATCAGGGCTTTAAACTTTTTCAAGCAGGTAGCACTGGTGGTAAAAAGTTGTTGTGTAGCACAGATTGTAGCGCTAATAATACGTCTAAAAAATGTTAATTCCCAAGTGACACAATTATTCATTTTAACTGTGGAAAAGCCACCTGTGTCTACATACAGCACCAATAAATTGTTATAGACAATGATTACTATGACATACATGCTTTTATTACTTTTAGCTATTTATAGTGTGTAGGTGCCCAGAGGAAGTTTTGCTATAATAAGCATCAGCAAAGCTCTTATTTAGTTTGTTGTGATCTCCAGTAAAACGGTTGTTTCCTTCCTCAGGCCTCTTGATATTTAATTTCACTTTTTTATTTTTTATTTTATTTTTTTAACCCCTTAAACTCCCACGACCTGTCAGTAGAGTTACATTTCTTACTCTTGAAATTACATACCTTTCCTATTAGTTTCACTGACTAATTCATTAATTAGTTACTGAATAATTCATAGTAGTTGCTGAATTATATGCCTTAAGATTAACAAATGAATAATAAGGGGTATTTAAGGGGTTAACCTAACAATCATTTTCAAAACTCCTCACACTGTTTTATTTTAATAGCGGTCATAAAAATTACTTGAATTGTTGTCATGGCAATGTAATAACACCAAACCCAGACCAGCAGCATTGTGGTGCTGGGGCCGAACCGATTTCACTGACCGACAACTGTCTCTTTTACGGTGGAAACCCGCAGAACGGTTGGAGATCAGGATTCTGAACCCGCACAGTCATCCTGTCGGTGCAAAAAGGCTAAGAGACAGAATGTAAAAGGTTTGAAACTACAATGAGCGCTAGGACTTGGAAATGTATTTGGATGGAGATGTGTACACACACTTGCACACACGACGTTCTTTTGCATGCTTGCGACTGTGATCTCTTTAGGGTTGGAACAGGATGAATTTCTCCCAGTATGTTGTCATACAGCCCTGAAAATGAATGCTGACGTGCTACTTTCAGGTCACGTCCAGGTGCAAGGGAACACCTTCCCTTATGTATGATGGAGAAGCACTAACCCAGGCGCTTGTGTTCCCTCTCTGTGGAGAGAACAGCATTCTGTGTTTTAGCTGCTGTATCTCGACAGGTCAGGCTGGATGCAGATTATTAGTTAAGTGTAGTAGTTGATTTTCTCTGGATTAAACTGATTGGTCTGAAAATGGGAGGAAGGACGGGTACAATAATAAGAGATGCATAAAGCTAAAGTATTTCATTATCAGATGATTCTGGTTCTGCAGACTTACTAAATCAAAATGTTGGAAGGAAACATGGTCATGTGTAGCAGATACATGATGAACTGACTCTAATAATCTAATTTAGTAAAGTTGTGTTCCCTGCCATTGCTGATGTATGGTTACGATTAACAAAGCAGAACTTTGATAAGATCATTTGGAAAAGCATATGAGTAGTTATAAATCACAGAAGTAGGTTGAATTCATTTTCTGTGTTATCCACAGCCTATTTGTGTGTCATTACCCACCTGCTCCTCTATTAGTTTCCAGGCCTTGCTTTGCTCTAATGTCTTTGGAGTGGAGGATGATTACACTGGAGGATGATGGTATAATTTGTGCTATTACGGGCCTGTGTGGCTAATGTTAACAATGTGCACAGTGTGCTAATGAACAGGACAGATTAGTGGAGCTCTGTGTGTAAGTATGATTACACCCTATGCCTCGTAGGCTTTACCTCCATATTCGGTTTAATGGTTGGGTCTGGGCTTGCTCAGTGACCATGAGCTCAGCCGCAGAAAACTCAGGAAAACATTCCAGAAAGGCTGATCTTGGAGAATTTAATACTGTCTATGAGGATCTTGCGTTAGAGATTTTAGCCTGTCTTTCTCACTGTGGTTCTGGCCTAAGATTGTTTATTGAAGGATTTCTCTGCATCTGTAAATAGAAAATGGTATGATCTCAAAGCAACAATGCCTTCATCCTTTAGAGAAATCCACAGTTTAGTATACATCATGAGTGTGGTTTTTTTTTTTTTGGAGGGGGGGGGGGTTCCTCCTTCCTCCCTTTACTGGGGAAATTGCGTGAGCTTCCTCCTTCCTCTAAGTCGCCCCAAGTCTGTTTACATTTCACAGTCAGTCAGAAGACCGTCACAACCAAATGAATTATAGATTTCCTTCTCAAACTGGACAGATTCCTGAAACCATTCTCTCATTTTTAGAGGCTTTACCAATATTCTATGTCAATCAAGTGTCAGAGGCTGGCAAGAAAAAAAAATCATTTCAAGCTAGGTGGAGACATGCGCGTGAATATTTATGAAATAATAAACTTAATTGATCTCAGATTTATTTTTTCTGTCACCCCTGCAGTCACTAGACCACTTTTCATTTATAAGCAATAGCTCCAGTGAGGCTGAATTCTTTACCTGAATATTAGGGCTAGAGGCCTTAATGTGGGGCTTAGTTACAAATAAAAATTGTCAACTTAAGGTTCCAGCTTGAAAAGAAACTAGACTTTACACAGCAACTCCATAAATGTTCTCCAAGGTTTCACAAGGTCAAGTTGGAATTGGTGGGTAGAGCGAAGAGAATGGAGGACAGGATGGAGGGTGGAGTTCTTCCAAACTTTACCAGATAATCTGGTGGTGAACGAAAGCAGGATCCAGAAACCCGAGCAGAAGAAAGGCGTTCTGCTCGGCAGTCTGTTGCGTTGTCCATCCAGCCCTGTCCTTCTGCTCCACACCCCTTTCTGCGTGGTGCTGCAGACTAGGGTTTCTTCTAGTCCTTCTGTTTTCTTTATCACTTTCTCTCTCTATTCTTCCATCCATCCGTGCTCTGATAATCTTGTGTTCATAAGCTCTCAGGCCTGGACCCATTTGCCAAAGCAGAAGGACAACGTCTTGTTAATGTGCGTTAGCACTGCCAACCTCTCTAACATTCATTTTAATGTGCAGTTGTCTCCCCGAGCCACCCGGGACAATGTCTATATACGTAATTAGCAGGCTGCTTCCTTGACGAGGTGTGATGAGGCTTTAGCTCGTCAGCGCTGCGCAAAGCTGCTAATGTATGCGAGCTGTACAACTGGTGCCGCAGCAGTGGGAGGTGTGGCGTCAAACGACCAGGAGGTTGTCACTGAGATGGCCGGTACAGCTGGAACACTGTTGACGCCACATGGCACTTTTTCTCACCTCAGAAAATGAACCGGCCTGCCACGGATTACCCACCAATCTCTCCAAAGGCCTCTTGTATGACTAATTATATATCTCAAGATCATTGGCCATTGCGCTTTTAACTCCTGTTTTAGTGAAGAAAAGGCCATGTATGGCTCCTTGGTGGTCTACTTTGTATAATGTATAACTTACCCATTGGCCACCTGTCAGATAGAACCTGAACCTGAGAGCCATTAAAAGTTGGACAAAGCCCGTAATGACATGGCCTTCTGAAGGTTGAGAGATGAAAGGGAAGCAGTTATGTTCCATTGGAGGAAAAGGCACCCTACGCAATTACGACCTGAATGACCGTCATCAAGCAGAGAGCTATTGATTGGCTTCCTTTGCCATTACTCTCTTCGCATGCTCAAAGCAAATCTAACCCAAGATCTCTCTCAGGGAGGTTAAGCACCTCTCAGCTAACTTATAATAGAGAGAGAGAGAGAGACAGACAGGAATGGGGGGTTAAGATAAAGAATAAAAACAGATGAATGATTCTTGAAGTGGTCAGTTTTATAGACAACCCTCAAAGCCTTATGGTTGTCACTGAGTCTACAGCAGTGTTCTGTAGGACCAGTCCAAGGATAAGCAGCCTCCCTCGGTTTGATCTCAGCTCTTTATTCACCAGCAAGGTGCTAGTGCTGGTGCTTAATCCGGAACCGTTCCGCAGGTTTCCACCACAAAAGAGCACTGTTCACCGCCATAAAAAAGGTGAACGTTGCGGATTTTGAAGACTATCGTTGAAATTAAATATTTCAATCGCAAGTCAGTGGTCCGAGGAGGGAACAACTGTTTTACTGGCAATTGTAATGAACTAAATAAGACAATACTAGCAAAAGGCTAGTAATCCTTGTAAATGCAGAAGAATTTGACTTTGGCGGGTAAAATATGTTCTCAAAGCCAGATCCATCACGGCTGTTATTATTTTTACACCATTCTTTAGGAAACTGATGATGTAATGGTTCGGCTATCAAACGGGTGGAAACGCGGGCCGGTTCTCCCCATCACGGGCACCTTGCCAGTAGAAAAGGGGTATCGCTGATGTTTGGGGAGTGGGTTGGAGGCCTTGGTGAGCTCTTACTTTGAGAGGTCATGGCTCTCTGTCCTCTGTGCCCCACATGCCTGGCTTCAGTCTGACGTCCGCTTGCTTTTGATCTGTCCGGACGAAGGTGCACTTACCTGTCCCGCCTCAGATCCATGCAGGAAAGCATCATCAGTAATTCTGTTTGATCCTCTATGAGGGTATGGGACAATAAAAGGAACTCCTGGCTTGAAAACCAGACTCAGTAGTCCCGCTGAAGCACATCACACACACACTCTCCTGAAAGCACTCAGACTGACAGGAAGCCGTATTTGCATATGAGAGCCGTTTTGTTGCTGGGAAAAGCCCTCAGGTCTGGGGTTGGGGTTGGCATGTTAATAGTCACATGAGAATAGAGCCCTGACTGATTAAGACGCTGTGCTGCACAAGCTCACTGAAGAGCTGCAGATGTTAATGAATGGTGTGTGTGTGTGCGTATACATACTTGTGTGTGTGACTGAGTGTGAAATCCAGGTCAAGAGCCCAGACTCTGGAGTGCCTTTGTTGTTTTGCTGTCCCATACCCTGGGGGCGGGGGTGTATGAACGCGAGTGGTCCGTTTAATTGTGTTCCCTGTCAAAAGCATAGAGTCTTCTATTGAACTGAAAATTATTCAGTGATTTGAGTCACATTTGTCAAAAAACTGTTAATGCCCGGCTCTTTACATGGAATGTTTAAAAAAAAAAAAAAAAAAACACTTTTCATTTCTAAATGTATTGTATTTGATCAGTGTTGCAGTGATTATTAGGGCAATGTTAGCTTAGCATTGTCAGCGCGTTGTTATTAGCTTTAATGATGGTCTCCCTAATAGCGCAGCTCATTGTATTATAATTACAGAGCCAGTGATGTGGGGTGGATCCCACTGACACTGAAAAGAGGAGAAAGGGACTTTTTTGTGGATTTACTCACTCATGTCACTCTCCTTTTCTCTTTCACTCTTTCTCACTCACGCGCACACACACACACATTTGTACTACTATACTTGTGAGGACTTCCATTGACATAATGATAACTGTAGGTAATTAATGCTATGCCTACACCTAACCCTAACCTCAGTAATCAAAAGGAAATCGTTTGGCTCTTTTATTTTTTTTTTATGAAAGCTGCAGTTTTTGTAAAAAATCAGTTTTCCTCGTGGGGACCAGCCAAATGTCTTCACAAGGTCAAAACTGTCAGATATTCCTATTCTTGGGGGGATATTTTGTCTCTACAAAGATATAAAAACATGCCCACATACACAGTTCAGCCAGAAAGCCCCTGGCAGCATCTGTAACCCTGCTTTTGGGGAACCCAGTGCCACTCAGCTGGACAAAAACCCTCCAGCTGTGTGTGCGCGTGTGTGTGTGTGTGTGCGCCTCTTTTCTTACCTCTGTCATTTTGTCTCTGAGTGTGGAACTTCCTAAAGCCCTTAGCCCTTTTCATAAAGTGAGGTCCACCTGGCCCTCTAATCCCATTCAGTTCATCCACTAGCATGTACTCATTATAGGGCTTCCTCTTACTTTCTGATGTCCTTCCTTCCTTCTTTCTTCACTCTCTTTGTTTTGTTTTATCTCACTCTTTCTGGCCCTTTCCCTCTGTCTTTCACTTCCTTGCTTGCTTTCTCTTCTTGTTTTGAGCTTAATCTTTTCCTCCTTGTTGCTTCGTTTCCTTTTTTTCTTACCTCTTACTTTATATACGCCATACTTTCCAAATTAAGGTTCTCTTTCATCCCTTCTGTCTCTTTCTTCTTCTTTTTTCCCTTTCCTCTCTTGGTTTCTTGATTTCTCTAATTCATTCTCTTTGTGTTCATATGGATTTTCCTGTTCCTCCCCACTCTCTCTGTAACTCAGCTCTATGGTGTAGAAGCTGTGCGTCAGTTTGACTCTGGCTGCCCATCAGCAGGTTCTTTATCCACCATGCCCGCCGCCCTGTGCCCTCCTGCCTGCTTTTGGCACAGAACAGATGGCCATGCAGCCCTGTGTCTCTCTCCCTGTCAGCGCACAGCGTCATGTACCCAGGCTGCCATTAAGCATGCCACCCCTGCCCAGTCCCCTCGGCTTTCATCACCATTATCCTGCAGGCGTGGAGATCGGCGCATAGCCCTCTCTCGAACCCCCCAACCAGCCAAATGGAGAGACATAATTACAGGCATTTTCCTTTTCATAATGGACAGATCTGGGGGAGTGATTAAGGTGTGGGCTGCACATAGTCCATTTTTCTGCTGATTTGAGCACAGTTTTGCAATTTCTCTGATTAAGGTTGGGAAATGGCTCTCTAGTCCGACAGTAGATCATTTAAAAAGGGGCAAGTTTTAACCAGAGCCAAGCAAGGAGTGATATGGAGCTAGCAGTTGTGTGTGTGTGTGTGTGTGTGTGTGTGTGTGTGTGTGTGTGTGTCCCCTCAGCCTAGCTGTCTAAAAGAAAAACTGACAGCTCTCAGGGTTTGGACTCAGAAGATTTTCATTAAAAGTTATCTTCTGCATATGCCAACTCTTCTCTAATGCAACTCCGCTCTAATAATCATGAATTAAATACAGAATGATCGAATTATTTTGATAGCGCCAAGGGAGTAAGATTAAATGTCAGGATCAGTCTCCTCAGTGTCCCAGCACTTTTATGGGGTTTTTTTTTAATGCCGCTGCCTTCCCTCGCTTATTTCAGCTATATTTCCTCTGTTTCCTAAGATTCAGAGTAATACTTTTTGTTTTGCAGTATTATATATTTAATGAAATGATTATAATTTATGATGTAAATGCATGAAATATATGTTGTGTTCATATTTAAAGCCCGAGATGCATTATGCTGGATATATTTTATTCATATGAAACATTTTGGTCCAGTACACGCGTCACCTTGTCATTAAAGAAGTAAGTAAGTAAAGAAGGAAGTAAGGAAATGAGGCATTAAATAAGTATGGAAGTAAGTAACTGATGAAGGAAGTAAGGTATTTATTTTATTTTATTTCATTTGATTATTTGTTTGAAGGTGTGCGTGGCCTCTCTGTGGCCCAGATGGTGTGTGTGTGCGAGTCTGTTTGAGATGGCTGTGTTTTATGCTAATAAGCAGAGGAACGCGCAGTGCCGCACTGTCTTTGCTCTCCTTTTAAATATTCAGCATTCACTCGCCTGTTTTCTCTAATAACTGGAGAGCATGCTAATGAATTCATCAGGCTCAGCTGCTAATAGGCCGTTTGAACAACTCCAGCTCCTTCAGGACGTGTCTCTCTGAATCATTCAATGTCGCTCCATTGTCTACCCATCGCATTGATACAGCTCAAGTGTTTAAAAAAATAAATAATTGTAGCAGTTTTTGTAGTTGTTTAATGGCCTCATATCCGTTGTGGACTTTGAGAATGAACTGTGTGTCATAGTGGGAATGTTAAGCCACTGAAGCCCAGCTCTGTCTTTCTGTTTCCTGATTGGTTTGTTTAGTTTCTCCAACTGGCACCTATTAAGCTGCTATGGAGACAGCTCTCATTATTTCAGTCAGGCCCCATCGGGAGCCGCGGACAGTCGCAAAGGTCAGTGCCGTGACATCACCGCGACCGCGGCTAATCTCATTTGGGATTTTGAATCCTGCAGTAATCGGACTCCTCCTGTCGGAGAAACGCACATGAGAAGTAGAGACAGGAATTAAAAGAGATTTAATTTCCTTTCTTTAACATATTTTTCATTCTCACACAGACTCTCATAAACTTGTATTGGAAATCTGCTTTTCTCCCTTTTATCTTCTTCTGGCTCGTGTGTGTGTGTGTGTCCGCTGTGTGAATGTGTTTGAGGACCTCTGTGAATTATTATTTTTTTTTATCCCCTGTATGTGTGTTTTTGAGAGAACGTGTGCGTGTTTCTCCCAGGAATAGTGAGTAATGAATATGGAGAGGCTGCAGAGAGAGCTAATTAAAGCAGGCAGGCTTTGCACTGGTCTGCAGGTGTCCTGTAACACTCCTCCTCCCCATCACACGCACAAACTGAAGACAAACACTTTCAGCTTAGATTTCACTACCTCTGCAAATTTCCCTCTTAAATAAATATTAGACTGTCTCATAGTCTGTGGACTCATTAGGGGTCTGATAATGAATGTTCCTTTTCCTACTAATTTTGGTGTTTATTTATGTATATAGTTTTATTAATTATTTAGTCCTTAATAATTATTTATGAAGTATGATTTATAACACTATGAAGTGGTATTCATCTATCAGATCTCGGATAGCTGTGAGTAGTAATTAGCTCTGATTTTTCATTACCAACTTGTTTCACATTTTTGTGCTTTAGTTTGAAGATTAACTTTGTTTTTCACTCTCTGTCGTTGTGGATGTGCTCTAGGCAAATTCCAATCCTCAAAGAGCGCGACAGTCATTAGATCATGTCATCGTTCTTGTGTGCCTGATATTTTACACTCTTATTACTATATTATAACCATATTATAGAGAGAACAGAGACTAAACAGTGCAGAAGCCAGAAGGAGAGAACGTAAATAGACTTGAGTTTAGATGAGAGAGAGAGAGAGAGAGAGAGAGAGAGAGGAAACAGGTAGTTATTAGAGAGAGAGAGAGGAAACAGGTAGTTATTGGAGAGAGAGAGAGGAAACAGGTAGTTGTAATTATAGAGAGAAAGGAAAACAGGTAGTTGTATTTAGAAAATGAGTGTGTGTGAGAGTATGTAGTGTATGTGTGTGTGGTAATAAGCCCAGTTCAGGCCTTTGCTGGCCTGCGCCTCTTGTAGGGCTGAACTCGGATGTTCGAAAGTTGACGAGCCTTAACAATCAGCTTCAGCTGCTTGACTCATCTGTTCGTCACTTTTACAGAGATGAGTGTCAACCTATTACAGCTGTTTTAACCAACATGGTCCAGCTGTGATCTGTAGACACCTCATTCCACACTGCAACATGTCCACAGCCGACTCAGCGTATCCGCCATGTTTGGCAGGTCGAGATTTGCTCGTAACGAAATGCACGTTCTTAAGAGGTTTCTTCTCATAAAATCGGCTGTAAGTTCTGTATTATAGATTGTTAATAAGCTTACCTGGGAAAACTATTGTACTAATTATGACGGAACCTACACTTAAAAAAAGGGGGCTCCTCAAGAGTTCTTTTTGACAGGTCATGTGTAATAGTTACACAAAATACCATAAATACAAAACCATAATCTGAAATCAAAGTCTAGATTATGCTCCAGACATGGCTCAACAATGTCCACACAAAATAATGAAGTTAACTAGTAATTCAGAAATCAAAAACTGCTGTTTGATCTGATCTTACCGGCTGGTTTGTTACCAGTGGAGATGAGGTGGGCGAAGAAATGACTTTCTTTGAGCTTTTAGCCGTTTTGGACGTTTCTCTTTTTTAACAAGGCCTAGACTTCAATGGAAAAAGAGACCAAAGAGGTCTGACTTAAGGTGTAGGATATAATTCCATGTACAACTGTCTTTTGTGGCACACACGTATACACATTCAGTGACACACAGTCCCATATCTTCTTCTCCCTCCCTGTCTTTGGGTTAACTGACAGTGTGTGTAATAGTGTCTGAAGCTTTTTCTCTGAAGCGCTGACGCCGGCGGCACGGCCTCCTCTGACAGCCTAATTATTGCCTTTATTTATCCATTTGTTCAACTCCGCTCAGCCTCTGTTTTTGATATCAGCCGTTTCAGCCCTCGGCTTAGTGTCAGCCAGCTTGTTTAAGAAGAGACGGCTGACGAAAAGGAGCCACCAGTCTGCCGTGGCCTAACGCTTCTGCACAACTGCACACGTTCGTAATTAAGTGAACGTGCACGTTGGAGTGCGTAACACATTTTCGGTTTAGTAATTGATCCGGACTTACACATGTCAAGCAAATTAACCTTTTAAAGCATATTACAGCCGGGCTCGTATTTGCCTTCACGTGTCCCGTACATACCGTTATTGAGTCTCCTTGATTGTGTCCTTGTGTACAATGTGTACACAGTCATCGGCCCTATGCCCCACCTGTATGGACGTGTATAATATTGATATGCACGCTCTCTCTGCATGTCTGTTTAGGCTGGAAGTACGGCGTTTAGCATTCAGGCCACAGATGTGCTGGTCTTAATGAGGAAGCTGACTGGACGTGCTGTGGTCGCATGCCAAACACCACGATGAAATGGCTTCTGTGTAATGAGATAAATGTAGCAATTAAGTTATGAGAGTGGTGTGAATCACACAGATATCCTGCCAGAGGACAAATGACGGGAGGCAATGTGTGTGTGAATGACTGTGTATGAAACTCCTTGTTTAAAGGAATACATCAGCATTTTCCAACCTAATCTCTATCTACCTCTATCTGTAGAGTATGTGTGATTACTACAGATAACAATTTGGAGACATTTCCCTGTACTGAGAAAAGAACAGAAAATCTGTTTACTTGAAAATCACTTATAACTTTAAAGCACTAGAGCTATATAGTAAAAGGTCATTCTGGTTACATTTTCCCTCACGTTTTGTGGTATGCGTGATCAGAACCACACAAACATGTTGGTAACACATAACCACAAATTATTCTCTCTTAAAAAGTAGTCCCATCTCTGCTTAATTTACAGGTACCTTTAACTAAATAATTCATGAACGTGTTCTACAAAAATGTCTTTGGCCCAACAACTGCCCTTAGACTTCCATTTATAAGTGAGTTTCTAGTAAACAGATTTTCTGTTCTTTTCTCAATACAGAGAAACATCAAAATTCGTGTCCATAGTAATCACACGTACACGTGCGGTAGAAAGAGATTAGGTTGAAAAATGCTGTCGTATATATCATGTGCCACCAACCTGAACTTTTCAAGACATTCCCTGTGCATTACAAACTAGAAAAATGGTTTTAGTTTGTGTATTATATACTGGAATAAAAGTGTGTTCTCTTCATCTTATTTTGATTGTTTTTCAGTCAAGAGTAACAGCATTTAAATAACTCTGTCACGCTGATCCTAGAATGGACAGGAAGTGAAACCACTACTGTAATCACTGTGCTGTGATTCAGTTAAACTATCTTTTTGCTCGCTGTGTGTGTGTGTGTGTGTGTGTGTGTGTGTGTGTGGTTTCTGTGAGGCAGTAGACACTGAGATGAACAGTGTGTTGTATGAAGGTAACATTTCTATGACGATGCAACAGATGAAACCGAAACAAAGTGCAGATGAGTCAGGACCAATAGAACAAAAGACGTGTGTGTGTGTGGCTGTAACACCTGTGCAGACCACTCAGAGCTGTCTGTGATCTACAGTGGAGTCCTCTCTTCAGGTCTCACTGCTCTCTGACATGCGACCTGTAAATACATCTTTCCATCTCTATGTTAGTCTGTTTTTGACGTCAGTATAATTTTTTCACCTAAAAGAAGATTTGTGTCTGCATCTGCTATAACATTGCTTTTCTTCCTCATGTCTGTTCACAGTCCTGTGCATGTTCTCCATCCCACGGCATGGCAAACGATCATGTGTCCACACAGCCCAGCCCCAAATCCTCACACTGTCTTAAATGTGTTTGGAAAAACAGTCTTTTCCTATTGGCACTTTCACCGTGGCATCATAATGACCTTATTTACACTTAGGTCTTTTATGAGACTTGTGTCTGGATCGTATCCTGATAAAATTTTAACCACATGCGTTTACACTTGTTTCAGCTATGTCTCCGGTTAGCCAGATTGAAATCCAATTGCTGTATCATTTTGTAATATGCAAATCAGCTTTTAATACTTGACATCCAACTCATTCCTTCTTTATAGTTGTTCTATGCAAATATGTGTGTAATATTAAAACATCGGAAACTGCACTTTTAAATTTTAACAATGGTGGACAATGTAATGTTTTGTAAGAGGGTTTTGGTTGTTTGGTCCTGGAGAGACAAATTTATTTACACTTGCTAACATCTGCCTAAAATTCATCTCGGACCTCCTAAAGTGGTTTGTGAGATTGAATTTAAATGTTTTAAATGAATCTTGGGTTCATTTTTACCTGCATTTTTATGTGGATAATGTCTGTCGAGATATAATCCTGATACTCAAGGTGTATGGTGCTGAGTCGAGTCGGGGGGAAAGGTGGAAAAGTCCTGGTCAGGGTTGGCTGATCAGCAGTCATAGGCAGGAGCGAATCCTCCTCTTAGGTGTTGCATGAAGCTTAGTGAAAAATCCGAATCCTTTCTGCTGTTGTGATCAGGAAAAAAAAATCCCTTAAAATCAGCCCTCCAGCTCTCAGAGGCTCTGTAGATACTGCTGTAGCTCTATTTCTGTTAGTTTATCTGCCGCATAAAGACGTTTGGTGATGAACTTCAAGCCAGAGTTCTTTTTTATTTATACATGATAACACTTACAGACCATTAAGCACCAGTTAATTGAGTTGGTTATTAAGCAAATGGACACGGTTATGGGCACGCTGTGTTAGCACATTTATGCATGCGCTCACTGATCGATTCTTTTATTTATTTATTTTTCTGTTAGTTTCCCTAAGAATTCCAGCCATCTTTGTCTATCTATTTTTTTAATTTATGGACTTTTTTTCCTGGGTTTTTTCATCAGTAATGGAACTTGTAATTACGAGTGGGCAACATCGCAAAAATATCAAACCATGATATCTAAAGACATTTTCACGATGCATGATGTGCACCACAATATTTACTTTGCTAACAAAACAGCAGCCACAGTTAAAAAGCCTATAAAAAGATGAAACAACTATAGAATTAAATGTCCAATCAGCTACTTATTGTGAGTAACAGTGGGGTTGGTTGCGGATGAACTGACAATTGTCACGAACTCCAAGGACTCAGACAGGTGGATCCAAGTGCAACGGTATTTCTTA
>JAOUQW010000046.1:15549172-15559551 GCA_028565825.1 Olivaichthys viedmensis | reverse complement strand
TGTAGAATAAGTCTGTAATGTAATGAAACGTGGAGAAGGTGAAAGGGGTGTGCAGACTTTCCGGCTTGACTGTAGCTATAGATCTAAATAATAAAAGATCACTTTTTTTTTTTTAAGGACAACAGATATTATGAACATATAATTCTGAGTTTGGGCTTTAGTCCAGGTTTTCAAGCACTCTTAAGATTTATTTGGTTTGTCCCTCTGGGCAAACCATTAAAGACTCTGTAGAACCCTACAGCAGAGTGCTTCCCTTTCTGAGAGGATTCCAAAAAGAAACCCTTTAGGAAGCTAAGAACCTTTAACTATCCAAAGAACCCTCAAAGAACCATTTTTTTCTGAACACGCTCGCCTGCTCTAGCAGACACTCTTGACTACTACAGTCCTCACTATGTAAAAATAATTAAGACAATTTAAACACTGTTAAAGGTATAGCGAGTGATTTTGGCCGACGTTCGCTGAAGCTAGGTGTTTTGAAACTCAAAATTCAAACAAGCTACGCCCCCAAAACAGATGCTTAGGATAAAGCACCTGAAAGCGACACTCTTGCTTCACAAAAGCGTTTTTCAAGTGTTCTCTGGAGTTTTTTTTGCTTCCTAAAATTCTCTCTCTGATGGGAAAACATCTTGTTGTGGGATTCAACATAAAAGCTTTCATGGTTCCCCCAGGAGGACTTGCTGAAGAACTCTTAAGGGTTCTAGTTTTAACCTTATAATAGAGTTTAGTGCAAGAGGACAAGCATTCTGAATTGACAGGCAATATAATTGACAGTAGAGAGCCTTCTTGCCCTGATTGGTTGAATGTTGGTGGTCCACGTCATTTGGTTTTGTTTTGTTTTTCTTTCCTGTGTAGTTGTACTGAAGAATTCTTAAGGGTTCTAGTTTTAACCTTTTGTTTTAGAGTTTAATCCAATTAATGGTCTGGTGCAGACACAGGGACTGAAGTTTGTCCTCTGAACAGATATTTTATTGACAGCTGCTGGAATTTGAGGAGAACTGACTTAAAAATCACTGACCTCACGTTTGAGAGTTTTACTTTTGAATAAACACAAGAAACAAATAGATTTTAATTGCTACATTGATTCTACTCAATTAGACTATAACAAGCCTTCTAGCGCTTCTCCACTGAACAGCATCGCACGTATCCTGGTCAAGTGTGTCGGTTTCCCATCACATAATTGTACCCGTGAAAGTAGGAAGAGTTCTCTAGAGATTATCAGGTGGTGACTAGGCACAACTAGTAAAATACTACTGGAAATAAAATGTTAAAAAAGATTGTGCATTTTCTGTGTTTAAGTCTCAAATGACTTTCTACATTATGCACTATACACTATGTAGGGAGGGTGTATAGCTCCGTTATGTCATACCATATGTAGGGCGCAAACAAAGTGAATAGGAAGACATTTAGGATTTGGCTGAACTAGAAAATAGCGAATTTTACTATCACCGAATAAGAAATGTAAAATCAAGCTAAATAGCGATAAGAAAACATTGCCATAGGTAAATAAATAAAAACAAATCTGAGACATTACATTTTTGAATAAAACTGTAATGTTACCGCTTGAATACACCAGAAAAAGGACTTTTAAAGCGAAAGAAACTTGTCTCACTACACTACTTTTTGTTCCGATAGAGCCAGAGACATTAATCAGGACGATTGTGTGATGATTGCGTTTGACCAATCAGTGGTCTGCACTATTTTTAGCTCCACCCGTATGTCCCGGCTGGGCTCGCATGTTATCTGGGCAAGACGGATACCCAAATTCAGCACAGGTACTTTGGCGGTGGACATAGTGGAACAAAATGCAGGATCACGGTTAATTTGCCGAGCCGCACCGTGCGGTGGAAAAGCGCTATTACATGCTAGGATTCTTACACTCAATATGCATGAAAGAAAAAAAACAACCAAATATCATTGAGTTTACAGGTAACAATTTGCTAATCATCACAACAATTAGAACAATTTAATAACAAGCATCACAAGAATCTACAACCAGTGAAAACAACCAAATACCAAAGTTCCTTGTCTTTTCCTACTGTGCAATACTGACCAGTGCTCGTAGCCCTTCAGAGTTCTGCAGAGTTCATGCTGCCAATGTCTGTTGAATCCTGTCACTTGAAAATGACATTTGCAATGCCTAGCAAAGGAAGACACACACTTATAGCCTAAGGATTTTGCACATTTAAAATAAGACTTTTAGTTGAATTGTACTGGAAATGTATTGGACGTTTTATTGAAAATGGGATATGTCTCTTTGTCCTGTGATCTTCATTCATGACTCTCGCCCACACGAGAGTTAAACATCCTGTGCTTGTAGTTGTTGTTTTTTTTTTTTTTTAAATGGGTCTCTCTGACAATGCACACCTTCGTAACCTCTGCTGGAGAGGTGCATGATCTAAAGTTTCCGTCCAAAGCTTGTGCCCTTCTGTAGGCCTACACATCTGTTGAAGGCCGAGCTTTCTGACTGCAGTAAAACCAGAAACCTGCCCAAGCATCTGGAAGCAGCCGTGGTCTGTCAGCTCTGCCTGCTCTTTCCTCCTCTCATGTGAGAGTTCAGGACTCTGTTCGGTAAGAGGAGCTACTCCACTCTCATTCCTTCAAGCCTAGCCTGAACCTACAAAAAACCTCCCTTTCATTCTCTGCTCTGAGCTCTTAGCATGCTGGCGCTCCACCTCGCTGCCCTTGTTTTCCGCCTCTCCATCTTCCCTTTTATCTGAGCGTGAGGGGTGGAGAACTGGCAGGCCGGAGGCCATGTGGATTGAAAGGAGCGAGGCTCTTGAGACGCTCCTTGTGTGGGAAAGAATGGGAGTTAGGGGTGGGGGGTTTGGAAACTGCATCTCTATCCCTGAAGAGATGCTCTGCGCTCTCCTGAAAAAAAAAAAAAAGAGCCCCACTGTAACAACCCCAATCCTCCAGAGCACTGCTCCGCTCCAGTTAAAAACTAATCATCCTTCCTCTGGAGATGAAGAGGTGGGGGTTGTTTTTGTGCATGGTGACTTGGTGAGGGAGACAGAGACAGAGATGGAAACTGAGGTGTCCCATCTCTGCAGACCCGACTGAAGAATAAATCAAGAGGGTGCAATCCACATGAAAGGAGGAAGGGGAAGAAGAAAGCGTCGCAAGGCTCACTCTATATAGTGAATGGTGTGTTCAGGATGTACCCGTGAACAATAACCCCCACGCTGCCCTGAACAAACAGCCCACCGCTCCCCATCAGCCATCCAGCAGGGTCAGAACTGAACGCGGCACGAATCCATCAACGACGACTCTGCAGGTCAACTATGTTCACTCAACCACCCCATCAGCTGCTATTGTGCTCCCATACCGCCGAAAGATTTCTCTGTGCCAAACAGGCCTAAATGTGCCACAGCCAGGACCCCCCCCCCCCCACCTTCCAGTTCCCTCCTGTTCTGCCTCCAGTGCTAGAGCTGCATTGCTGTCAAAGTAATTATATAAATCAATAGATGGAGAAAGAAAAGCTTTTAGTGCAGGTTGGGTGAGTGCTCGAGTGCTTTTCTCCCTGTTAATTAATCAGCCATTCTGTTGAGCTGAATGCCTGCTCCAGACGTGCGCTCCACCGCTGTTTTTGCACACTGCCAAGCTGGTCTCTTAAGTGTCTCCCTGAATCCGGGACACCCCCCCCCGCCCTTTCCCAAGACCACCTTTCTCTCGTTGTTCCACTCTCTTTCTATATCCCTCCTACAGGTAATTGAAGTGGGACCCATGTGCATGTGTGCTTGTGCTTGGAAAAAGTCGAACAAGAGAGGGGAGGTTGAGAAAGAGAGAGGAAAGCCTCTCATATTTGTTCAAGAACTTCCTGGCTGCCACTTTCTGAATGAAAGTAATTCCACGTCTCTGTCACAATGGAATAGGTGCATACAGGGAAAGAAGGGCGCGCACACACATACACACGTATTCTCACACTCGCACTCAAAGCGTTCACTTAGTGTTTTTCTTTTTCTCAGATGCATCTTGTAGCTTAGCAACAAGTCTTGCCTGAGATGTCCTGAGGTTTGACCATCTTGCAGAAATTCTAATTGTTTAAATTTTGTAGCTCATTAGTCTATCCCAACTTGCTAGAAATCCGAGCTGAGACACTGGGCTTTTGATTTTTTGCTTTTTACTTAAGACGTACTGTATAATTTAGCTAAGTGACAAAATAAGGATATTTGCTTTGTATTGTTTGTCACAAATGCGTCTGCCCAGCAGGCCTGTGTGTGTTCTGTGGCAGCAGTGTTCATGAGTGGGAGTGGTGTTTTAATGAAGCAGCCCTGGCCTCAATTGGCTGTCACCTGCATAGCAGCAAATTAAAATAGTGAGAAAGAGAGCGAGAGAGAGAGAAGGAGTCAGACGGAGAGGAGGAAAGAAAGGGAAAAAAAACATTGATTGCCTGTCGAAATAATGTTATGCTGGCCAAAATATTTCTAATTATTTCTTCAATTGCAAATGGCATGTAAAAAGTGCTGTCACTTCTGGTTAGGACGCCGCAAAGCCGACCTGTCATTGAGGGCTATCTTTTGTTGTCAAATTTCATTTCTGGAAATGTCTACCAATTAGAGCGCAGCGGCCTGGTGCCATTAGCGAGCAGGGGAGCAGTGGAGAAAATTGAGAGATCCACTGCGTTCTGCTCCTTGCTCCCTCGGTCCTGCCTGTTACAGCATTCACACACTCTTCCTCGTGCCTCCTCCTCGTCCTCGTCCTCGCTGCTTAACAAACTCTGTTCTGAAGCCAGGGAATTTGTGTAATAGGGTTAAGCAGAGGAATAGGGGAATAAGATTAGACCTTCTCTTATTTGATGTGAAAGTCTTTTCGTCTAAGAGGCGGCTTTGTATGGTTCAATTAAACCGATCTCATGTGATGTACATTTTCAAAGTTTGCGGCCTGGGGAAAGAGCAAGCCTATGGAAGCAAGCGGCTTTTCTTTTGTGTTAAATGTATTTAGCGTCTCTATCTGTTCAGTTCAGACAATTCTGCTCTTTAAGACTCACTGTCTGTTCTGCCACAGTGACTGACAAACCTCGGAGAAAGAGAGAGAAGGATTGAGGGGTCAGACAGAGAGAGAGAATGAAAAAGAGCCAGTGGGAAAAACATATTAAAGGAAAAGAAGCAGACTTGTGCTGTTTGTTTGCTACATGTAGTCCAATAAGGCTGCAGATTGAAAAGAGTGTATACATGCGTCTCTCAGATAATGATGTCTCTCTTTTGAAGTCTGTAAATTGTCAGTGCCTCACAGTCTCTCTTTTCTTACATCCTCACTTTCTTCCCCGCTCTCTTTCTCTGTTGGTCATACTGACGGTTTTTTGTGGTCCATTTTTGAGATGACATAATTAGCCAAGCTTTGGACTGCGCTTTTGAGGTTTGCAGTTAGGAATTTGGACAGGTCTGTCTGCTGGATTTATGTGGATTCCAGCTTTAAGCCATTATTTACCCTGCACTTAAGATCCGCTCCACTCCACGCCTTCTTCCAATGTAAAACAGGGAGGTGGAAAGCAATTTACAGCTAGTAAAGGATAATGTGAAAATAAATTATATAAGATCTGTTATGAAGAATAGATGGTACTGGAAAAAAGTGGGGGACCGACACAGAAGAAAGCAAGGAGACTGAGACTGGTCACAAATGGTGCTCTAAGCCTGGCTTATAAGTCAGACGAGGTGTGGGCCTCTTGTGGGCGCCAGGGTGAGGATTTGGGACGCTGTCCTCAAGATCTTACGACATTCAAGGATGTTGTCTGTTGTGTCTCGTGGGGTGCTTCCGCGATAGCTCACCATTCGTTTCTAAAGGGTTCTTTAGATAATTAAGGGTTCTTTGCTTCCTAAAGGGATTCTGTTCTGAACCCTCTCTGAAAGGGAACCCTTTCATTGTAGGGCTCTACACAGAACCTTTAAGTGTTTCCAAAGAAGGACGAGCCAAAGAACCCTTTAGGGTTTTCTAAGAGTGCAGAGAAGTTAGGTACTCACACTGTCATTACTCGGTCATTGCAGATGTGATGAGATGATCGGTGAAACTTGTTAATCAGCTATTTTATGGTTTTTGTTCCACATTAGTTACCCTAATGCTGCTCAGTGACAAGTTTAATTCATGAAGAATGACACTTTAAGACTTTTTTTGAATAACTTTTACTCCATCATTGGCTTTTATGTTATTGCATCTGCCATGTTGCTGTCGATAAACCTAATTTGCTGCGATTGGTCCTAGTTAATAATCAAAAGGAGGTTTGGGGTCAGTGCTGTTGACTCCACATTGGTGCGGGTTCGTTAAAGGGTGCATTAAGGGTGCATAGAGGGCGCTCATGAGCACACTTTTGAATCCCACTTGGGATTTGGGACAGGATGAGTCTCCGCTGTACATAGCGGAAAAAACATTGACTTTTTATTTTATTTTTATGACCAGTAATAATATATTTAATCTTTATTTATTTTTATTTTCATTTAAAATATTTATGGTAAGGCACATTAATAAATCAGTCTACAGTTATTAATGAATGAACTATAAATCTGAGTATTACTACAAATCATGACAAGTATATTTAACAAGATAACAAGTAGATTACTATGCGTCTTTTGTGTTTTTTCTCTCTCTGTGTGTGTGTGTGTGTGTGTGTGTGTGTGTGTGTGTGTGCGTGCGTGCGTGTGTTCACGTATGCTGGTGTGTGTATAGGTTACTGTGGCCCTTATTAATGACTCTATTCATTTTCAGTATCTCTGTCTCCTTTGGAAGCCGGCCAAGTACCCAATCACTTACGCACGAAATGAATAGATAAAAATTGTGTCCTTTATTTATTTATTTATTTATTTTTCCAGCAGAGCACTAATTCTCTCTTGCTGCAATCAGACAGCAATCGCTGTTGCCCGAGGGAATCGATAGCATTGGCTGTAGTTAATGTCTGGCTTTCTTGCTGCTGCGAGAGGGAGAAAATGGATATCTGTAGCCTTTATTGAACTTTTCCCGCCTTCTGTTCTGTAAACTGCCGTTGCAGAAGAGAAGGAGTAGAAAGCGCAGGGGGGTGGGCAGATGAAGCCACCAGGTGTTGGAGCTCAACTTACCTTTGCCTTTTTCCTCCTTTCTCATTTCTAATATCTCTCACTCTCCTCCTCACTCTGTTGTTCTGTCTTTCACTCTCACATTCTCTCTCTCTTTTTAGTAACAGTTAGTATCCACACCGAGCATGGCTGGCTGAGTTTATGATCAAGCTTGGAGCAGTAGCCTATGTGTATGTTGGTGTAACTGAAACGTGTCTGATGGTGACTTCATTTAAAATTTGAAGGGTGTGCTTTATCAAAATGGCAGCTGTAATTAAGCTTCATGGGTAAAATATGGTCACATGTACAGTTCTCAATCCCTCGACTACATGCTCCGTCTTGGGACTTGAAGACTAAAAAAGTAGCCTGAGGCGACACACACACACAGGTTGGAATGTTATCATAAAACCTTACACTAGTAATACATCACCGTAATGCTCTTATCAAGATTTGATATTACCGCATACATTACAAATCCCCTTAACGTGACATCACTCACCCAGTTCAGGCCTCTTGCGGTCCATAGTGAGGTCTTTCGCGAATTGTGTTCAATTCTTTTGCTCCTGTAGCACATTATGATCACATTCTTAGATGATTATAGTGGTTATGGTGAAAATATTTGCTGTGTGTGATCATACAGTGCTGTCAGCCTTTTGGTAAAAATCTCTGTCTGCCTGGAGTGTACTAATTTTAGTTGATGTCAGTCTATCCTGGTCCAAAGATTTACTGAAAGCAGATTTCATTTGCAGGTCTGTCCCAAAATAATGACCTCAGAAAGTTAACTTTTTGTCCTTGATTACTTACAAAATAAACTGCAATGGTAATCTGCTTCTTTTTTTTTTCTCCTCTTGTTTTCCAGGGTTCTTACAATAGTCAGTCTTTCTCTTTTAGTATAAGTTTTCAGTATGTGGGTTCAGTGTTGTAACTACTTAGGACAGAAAGAAGCATGATGATGATATTTACAAGAACATGTTTGCAATGTATAAAAATGGCAATAAGGTTTTTTAAATGACTTTAAAATTTGCCGTTTCACATATAAAAAAACACATGGCCATGTACATGCATTTCCAAAATGCATTTCAAACAGTAATATGTATATTGCCCATATATCAAAATCATTTAGAGTGCATGTAAATGAAATGTATTTGAATAACATTGCTGTCCATTTTCATACATTGCAAAAATGTATTTGCCTATTTATTTATTTTTCTGTATGAATCCAGCAGTCTATTCTGTAGCTTCTACAATAAATAGACAATGCTCATTAGTCTTTCACTGTTGTTTAGTAACGCCTCTGTTTAGTATTTATTTTTTAGGAATACACTTGTTCCCCATTCCAATCAATACACACCTCTGATTTAGTTCTAGCCTCTTTTTTTTCTTCCCCTTTTGTGTTCTTTCTTTCTTATTCATTCTTTCTCTTTTTTTGCTTGACGCCCCATAAATTGTGTAAACTAGCCATGAGGGACTGTTGTTGAGCAGAGAGAGCAGAAGATGGATGCGGCTACACGTCTCAACTCTGTTCTCTCTGGCCCTCCATCACAGAAATTGAGAGGTGAAAAATTGCAGGAGGGAGGTCGGGCCATAACTCTGAGTCTTCCCACTCTAGATGAGCTCCTGTAGGCCTTTTGTGCCCTCATCCCTTCTTGTATATAACTCGCATATCCCAGAGCACTAACCTGCTTCCACAGCAGACAGAATCTGGTTTTGCGGGGACCTGTGTGTGTGTGTGAGAATGTGAATGATGCAAGGGTGGCCTCAGGCATTGTTTATTTCTGTCCGAGTGTCCACCAGAAAGCAGACATGTGATATTCTGCCCTCATCCATACAGCAGATGTAGTCAATATGTTGATGATATATATATATACATTTCTACCTATTGGTCATTTTACCATATAGGTGCACTTTGTAGGTATACAATTACTGACTGTAGCCCATCTGTTGCTATGCACTATGCATTGCTGCTATGCAATTTGTCAGCTCTTCTCTACCGCCTCCATCAATGGAAAGGGACCACCATAGGATCACCGCTGACCTAATATTATTTGGATGGTGGACCATTCTCAGCATAGCAGTGACACTGACACGGTAGTGGCAGTGTTGTTGCAGTGGTACGAGTGTATGAAGGCGTGTGTGTGTGTGTGTGTGAGTGTGTGTGCGCGCTTTACTATACCTCTACAGAAATTGGGCTGAGCCACAAGCCTGTTTTATTGTTCCTGAAAAGACAAGAGATAAAAAGGGCTATCTATGACAACAGATGATTGATGAAAAAGGGGGGCATGGTGTGTGTGTGTGTGTGTGCGTGTGTGTGTGTGCGTGTGTGTGTGTGTGTGCGTGTGCATGTGCGCACTGACCTCCAGCCTGGTAATGCTTCTCATGGACATGGAGTGTCCTGTGTGTGTGTATTTGGTTGGACAAACTGTTGAGGGCAGTTCCCGCTGCATCATCCCTGTGGAATGTCTGGCATTTCTATTGTCTGCCTAACAAGATTTTTAAAATAATATTTTTTCACTTCATCTACTCATCTTACTCTACCCCTCTTTATTTCTCTTTTTTTTACCTCTTTTTCTCAATTCAATGCTTTATTGGTATCACTGTTGTTGCAAAAGCAATTACAAAGTGGTGACAAATATAGAACATTTAAACTCATATATCACCAATAATAACTTATTATCCTCTCTTTCAGTTACTCTGTATTTCTCTCTCTCTCTCTCTCTCTCTACACTAATTTGTGTGTATGTGGCAGAGGATATGTGAATCAGTGGCTAAACAGTAGACAGTCTGATTGGTTGCAAGCCCAAAAAAGTCCCAAATTAAATTTGGGAATTCTGCGGAGTGCCTGAGGAAGAATTGAGTTGTCAGTGCTCACTTGTTCCAAGGAAAAGCATTGGTCATTCTCCTGCTCATTTTTAATCAGATAAATTTTTTTTAAATCAGATCTGAATTCCCCCTTTTGTGCTCCAATGTCTCATGATTTGTTTTTAGCTTTCTCAGCTTCTTTCACAATCTACATTTTCCTGTTGTGTACTTTCCTTTACCTCATGACATCTGATGACTTCTTGTAAAGAAAACAAAAAGAAATTTTTTTCCAAGAAATGTATTTGTTTATAAAGCAATGCTTTATCATTATTGTGTAATCGTGTTCATTATGTAACTGCATTTATTGTGAGGAAGCGGGAACCAGAAGTTTGCTGCTGACATTATCAGCGTTTATCTTATTTAAGGCTTGCATTGTCCTGTCTAGTTAGCGTGCATTGTACTGCTGTGTATTTATTGTCCTGTCTATTTACTGCCCCTGTGTATTTATTGTCCTGTGTATATTTGCACTCGTCCTCACTGTCGTGTATTTGCACTTTATGT
>JAOUQW010000046.1:15534492-15547917 GCA_028565825.1 Olivaichthys viedmensis | reverse complement strand
TGTATAGCGTGCTGCTGTATTGTTGTGTGTTGCACCATGGTCCTGTAGAAACATTTCATTTCAATGTATACGAGGTATATGGAGAAATGACAATAAAAACCAACTTCTACTTGAACATTAACCCCATAGCTTAGTCTGTTAGTAAAACTGTCTCATGACTTGTGGGTTTGGACATTTGAACATAGAAGAACTACAAAATGTAAAGACTTAATCCAGAAAGATGTTTGTTGTTAGCGTTCTAGATGTAGTTATTTTGGCCAAAAAAAAAAGAGAGTAACTCTTTATTGAATTGACATGCATGAAAAATTGTGGGCATCAAAAGAAACGTTCTACTCTCTTTATATGCTTAAGAGTCTCAAGGGGTTAAGTGTAAAAATACAGAGCATTATGACTTCTGATCATCAGTGGCACTGTTAAGTTAGTAATGTGGTTCTTTGACATGTCTTTGTGGTGTTCCACCCTCATCCACACAGCAGATGTAGTCATTTCAATGTTGACTATTATATATTTGTTTAAACTCAGTTGCCTTATGATCATCAGTAACACTGTAAAGTTAGTCATGTGGCTCTTTGACATTTCACAGTCTATGCATGTGGGTGATTTGTAATACAATATATATATATATATATATATATAATGCAATGTCAATATGGTACTATATATAATGCAAAATATATGTTTATGACCTGCCTTGATGTGTGTGTGGGTGTGATAGCCCAGCATGTGTATATCATGTCAATGTCTTGCCTTTCCTGTATGAACTTTTTTCATTATCCTTCAGTTTTTGATGCCCACACAAATTAATATACATACAGAGCAAAGGCCCGAGCATAATTGATTTTATATGTTGGATGAAATGCAAAACGTATGCATATGATTTGCCTTGATGTGTGTGTATATGTTTGCTAGAAGCCCAATATGTATATTATGTCACTGTCTTGCCTTTTCTGTATGAACTAGGTGGGAACTAGTTGGAAATGCTCTTTATCAATAACCTTCACCTGTTGAGCTTCTTCCTAGATGCAGTTCATGTGTATCTAAACATACTGATGATTTTAATAATAACGACAATTAAAAAAAATGTTTGAGCTGGACACCCTGATATTTAGCTGTTGTTGATGGGGTGATTAATGTCTTGCAGCGGTGTGTGTTTTTACAATGGTTGTGAAATGGTGCGCTTTTGTTCTACATTTATGGTGTCTTGTGTTGTGGAAAGGTTGTGGGCGACTTGTAGGGAAGTGAAACTCCGTGTTTGAGTGCGAGTAGCCCAGAATTGACAGGCAGGCCTTTATCAGCACCGTCACACTTTCATGGCCCTGTGACACAACACAATATTTGAGCACGGACAGAGAGAAAATATCACACATTCTTTGTCTGACTGTTGGATAAACAAGCCATTTGCTATATCTGCAAAGGCCGATTTTATTGTGCTGGATTGTTTATTTAACTTTGAATCCTTATCAAAATGTCATCAGTGCATATATTTACATATAGTCACACATTTGAGTCTTATTTTGGAAAATCCTATCCTGAGGTATATTGTAGCGAAAATGTTGATTATCTGGGATTAAATTGAATCCTTCAGTTTAACTCAGCCTGTCAGTGTTGCCCATATAGTTTAATGTGCTGCAAAGGACTTTTTAGAGGCCTTTCTTGTTCTTAATGTTCCTCATTGGATCTGTCAGTAGCAAAGCGTGTCCTCCTTGACCTTCATCCAACATATAAAATCAATTATGCTAGGGCCTTTGCTCTGTATGTTTATGCATTTGTGTGGGCATCAAAAACGTATCAGCATGTGTATTTCTAAGCTTATAGGCAAGAGGGGTGAGCACATAAGCTGAGGTCATCCTCTGTTTAATATGCGATTGTCAGACTAAACTAATATGGAAATCAACATTGTGGATGTGTGTTTGTGTGTGTTTGGTGCAGCAGTATGGACCGTATCCATCAGCTGCGCAGAGAGTATCAGCAAGCTCGGAGAGAGGGAGCTGCCCCAGCCTACGAGGAGCTGGAGGCTCGACGCCAAGGTTCTGAGTACGACCCACACCGGGTGAGTTAAGTTTACTTAACCCCTACACACTGAGCCCCCACATGACCTACAACAACACCAACTTTATCACTCCACCCATCTCTCTGAACCTTCACAGAGCCAACACAGTAACTCCCATCCCTCACACACACACTGCCTAACACAGCACAAAACAGGTTTGTCCAAATATCATTTTGCTTTGTCATTTCCTGCTTGACAGTGTATTCTACTGTCTCTTTGTTTCTTTAGTTTTCCACTTCCATATTCAAAGAATTGGAGCGTCGCATGCAAGTCCGCACACTGATCGCACATTTGTTTTATGCTGTGAATCAGCGAGTCAAGCGTTTGCACTCTCAGTAATCCCTTGTGCAAACTTCAGCTGAACTCGGCAGCTCTTGTTTTATTTCGTTCTCTTCTTTGGGTCAGGATTAGGGCAAACTAGTGCCATTTGTATTCACAGAGAACACGTTGCAACTCTGTGCAGGATCAATAGTTATACCTCTCCCAATTTCAAATGAGCCAATCTCTGTTTAGAGTGGAGAGCATAAAGGATTGCAGAATCTGGGATTAGAGGTGCAGATTGAATTAAACTACCACCAAACAGCAATCACCCAGTCCCAAGGCCCGCTCTGCATTTATTCTTTTGCTCTTCTGCGTTTATTTATCTGTTTATTCCGCGCTAATTTATGAGGTGACTGAAGGAAACTGACATTCTCCATGCGTCAAAACAAAACAAAGTTATTGCGAGCTGGGGTTTTTTTTGTAGCTGCAGAGAACGAAACAGCCACGGGTTTTGAGCACAGTGGCACAGATCCAAGCGTGCATGCATTTCTGTTCACTGATGTTTGGGTCAAAACCATTATAAATCCACGAAACAATACAAAGCCTTGATGATGTTCTCGCGAAAAAATGGCAGGCTTTTGCCTGAGGCATGGTAGCAGAGTTAAATCAACAGGATAGTCCTACTGAGCCTTCCTGAACACACACACACACATTCTCGGTGCTTTCTGCACCCCTATCTGTAGTAACTGTTTCATTGTGTTCATTAGCGGTATAAATAGTCTTCTAGTCTGAGAAAATGTCAACAAGGCTCTGAATAGGTGGCATACCTGTAAAAAAAAAGTGTAAAAAAAATTCAGGCATTAGAAAGACATCAACAGTTAAAAAATATTTTTTTAAATGAGCATGGACTAGATAATATTTCAAATTACGTCTGTCAGAAACCGATATTAACAAAACATCCCAGTCTTTATATACACAGATTACTGTTTACTGGGCCTTTCCCATATTTAGTCATTCTTTTCACCACCACTTCTTTCTTTGCTTATTAGATAGAGTTATGAGTACACTAGTGATGTCATAGCCTTTTTTTTGCTTGCGTGTGGAAAGTCCTAATGTTTACTCACCCCTTCAGACTTGGCTATTACTAATTGTACTAACAGAGTCACAGAGTAAAGATAAATCCTTCCTCCTCTTGCTTCTCTGCCATTGCTCACCTCCCATAAACTAAGGATTGTTGTGATCATACTCAGCAAGCTGGCTTATAACCTTCTGAACATTGAGTAGCATTTGGTCTGTAATACTTTACTTAAGGCCTGTTTCACATCTACTACCTCTGCATGGCGTGAGCGATGCGGAACGTTTTGCTGCTTTTCATTTCGGGGCTCATGTTAACAGGTTAGAGCGTTCACACAGCCTGTGCTGCGGTGCTTCCCAGACGCAGAACTGAATTTAGAGAATAGGTGTCAGCCCTATTTTTTTCCCGCAAAATCCAGTGAATATGCACTATCAAAACCTATTAAAAGAAAAAAGAAGGAAAACAAATAAAAACACTGAAAAGCCAATTTTATATCTGTTAACAAACGAAATACTTGTTAAACATTTCGTGCTATACTATACATTTTCCGTAAATCTGTAGGAAATCCTTTATTTATTTATTTATTTGCATATTTTAGCCAGAGTGCTTATTTGCAATGTACTCTTTTGCGAATTATGTGTTTATTAAGCACGATAAAAGAACCAATTTGACTATTTACCCATTTGGAAAAAGGATGTCTTACGTACAAGCGGTGACCGTTTCCGGTACCTCGCTGTACCGTTCCTCAGCGCAAATGGGCAATGCGTATAAGCTGCTGCAGTCACGCTGCCGCGTTGCTCACACCACATAGAGGTAGTATGTGTGAAACAGGCCTAAGAGTGGTATTCATAGGGCTACATAACACCAACATTTGCCCTTCATGACAGCTGACATAAACCTGCATGAACATTCATAAAGGCTAATTTTAACAGGTGTCATAAAGAATGCTTTTGTCAATTTTGATGTCAAGTTGCCATAACACCTGAATCAAGTCAGCTGACGCTTATTGGACTAAGCTTTTATAAATGATGGTTTATGTCAATTGTCATGAAGGGTTTATGTAGATGTCAATGTAGCTCTATGAACACTGCCCTAAAGTAAAGGGTTACCCATTTGATCTGTGGCACGTAGTGATTTGTCAAGTGGAATTCTGTTAATTCTAATGCACAAAAGATGGAATAAGCTTTTGTATGTGTTCCCCAGAAGGTTCTTCCACCTCCATATCTTATCTGCTCATGGATTCATGGAAATCCATGAGCAGATTCATGTTTTGTACAGAGAAGAAGTAGAAATGTTATAAACACCACCTCTCTCTCTCTCTTTCATTGGCAAAGTCCAGCGCCGCCTGAGTGCTATATATATACCCCCTAATGACTTCATGCTAAATGACTTGTGGGGATTTTCGTGTTTTTTGAAGGACTTTCTCTTCACAGAGACATTCAGTGAGGCATGCATACAGCGTGGCATTTGAACTTCATTCAGAAATAGTGTGGTCTTGTTACTGTGTTTCAAAGGCTGTAATGTATTTAAGGAAGGAATGCTAATGCTGGCTCTCCAACCTGATTCTTCTAAGCTTAACAAGATGGAGATAGCAGCCATTTACTGTATACTATATAACTCTCCTTCTGTCCTGGTGTCTGTGTTTCTTCCCATCGAATGGATGTCGCGTGTTAAAAAAATCTAGCAAATCTGTCAGGCTCTTTTACAGGATCCGACTCTGCTTCCTCCACTGTGCTGGGACACAATACAGACCGGGTTCTCAACACCGGGTCTACATCAGCAGGATCATCTCTGGCCTGCTTTTAAACACACACAATAGTGGGAAAACCCACCTCACTTAGATTCTTGCCAAACCACCTCAGCTAGTATTGAAGTGTTTTTCCCTGACATTTTAGGACAGATTATTTGTTTAGTATACTCGAGTATGAGACTGGATTTCTGTTCAAGGCTTAGTTGTGGTTTGAGTCAGGCTCAAATGCCACTAGTGATGGTGTGCCTTGTATGTGAATGAATTTCCCTGCCTGCGTTTGCCTTTCTTTGACCCCAGCTTCTCCGGTTCCCCTGGGTCTGTCTCAGGAGCAGCTACATGAAGTCAAGGTTGATCTGGGTAGAGAATTGGCAGGATGTACAGTAAGGCCTTTGATGCAGGTCCCACTAAATCTAATGGGAAGCTGAATCTAACGAGAGCTGCATCTAAGGCCTACAACAATGGTCAGTCGCCTTTCATTTCCTGTCAGCTGGCGAAACTGGTGCACCACATCCACTGACTCATACCAGTCAACTTTTCCCCTGTGCATGCTGCAACCACAGCCGAAAGGGAGAGGGAAAAGCAGAGCGAGGCCTTCAGATTGAAGGGACACTAATGAGACAGTATAACATGCCGCTTTCTTGCTCCCTGCTTGTTCTACATCACTCTAGCATCTCTATGAAAATAATGACCAGCAGGAGAATGAGCGTGTTAGTGAAGAGGCCAGTGATAATGTGCAGGAGGCTGTAGTACCTTATTTGGAATGTTCAATGTTGCGTTTCCCCAAAATATTGCTAGAACATGGACGTCCAGTTCTGTGATTAATCTCTGCTCTGTCATCACCATTCTCAAAGACAGTGCAGCCATTACTTTCTTTTGATTTTCAGATTTTCAAGGTTATCTCCATCAATTGTTACCCGTTTGCAGAATGGGTGGAGACCCCTAACCAAACATCTGGGATTAGTTACTTAAACCAAGCTACAAGAAGCCAACAAAGCCACTGCACATGCAAATGCAATATGCAATAAGGTTATAAAAATACAAAGTCAGTACACAGCAGCCAATACACTGCATCACTTCCAGTTAGTTTTATACTGAGTAAATAAAGAAAGAGCAGCTTTGTCTGGAATAAATGAACTCTTGTTTTTGGTGAAGGTCATGAGATTTTCTTGTCATGTCCTTAGTTAATTTGTGATGACACTGTGCCTTCTTTAAAATGTTCCAGTATACATCTTTGTCGCTTAATCCTGACCAATTACTTTGTGGTCAAAAAGCTAAATGTTGTTCTTTTTTTGCATTGGTTTGTTACAGATGAGAGCAGTTGAATGCCACCATTCAAGAAATTACAAAGTTGCCTCAGAAACATTATAGCATTTCACTGATGTTAGCCAGTTTATAAAACTGTGATATATTCAAAATCAAATCAGTTTGTTTGCCGCATTCACCTTGGTCTTGTACAAAATTCAGACGTGGGAGCAGCTGAACTCTGCACTAATTTGGGAGTGATAATCTGCCCTCTCAATCACCATGGGGCTCTGATGAGATTAAAGGGCTGGATAATTCGTTTTCAGCCTAATTTTCTTCTTAATTGACTTTCATGGTCTTTTTCTGAGTGTGAGCCACTGTGGCAGCTGGGCTACCTGACGCTGTTTTTCAGGTTTCTGTCGGGGAATCTCTGCTTGCAGATAGAGGGGCTTTTGTCCTGTGTTGGGCCTAAGCAATGCCTCCCTGATGCCATTTGCAACTGTACATGATTACCAATTATAAATGAGGTTTCAATGACTGTGTGAATTGTCAGCACCATGTGTACTGTCCAGCAGCACACTCTTTTTCTCACAGAGAAATATTGCCCCATGAAAGCTAACTGCCATGTATGTCATTGCCCAGTGTCCCAATTAGCTTCCTGCATTCTTTTGTGAATCTGGAGCTTTTGGTAATAACAAGGCCAGAACATTGCAGCATGCCTGAAGCAGGCAAATGAAATCACCTCTGGTTGAGAACGATAACAGGGAGAGGACAGGCAGCTAGATACGCAGACTTAAAACTTGTACGAGCCATTGCTCTCAGGTTCATGGTGCTGAGTGTTGTGTGATGACTCACCACTTGAATTGAAAAACACAATCATAAGACTTGGTGTCCCATTTCCCCTAGAAGTGTGACGGTTAATCACCAAGAATTGAAAATAGTTTGTATAGGTAAGCAGTTTGCTAAACCTTATCGATATTTCTTTCTTCAAGGTGTATGGCATTTTTATATACAGTAACAGACATTCTTTAGTAAAATTGCTCTGCAGACAAGACTCTGAAACTAATAGTAATGTGTTGTGAGAGTACATTTCATGCATGTTTGAATAGTCAAATCTTTAGTCAGTACAAGGGCAGGCAGGGATGTTCTCCCTGTTTAACATCTTCATCTTCATAACCATCCATACGTCATAACTTGTAAGGAAAATATTATGTTTAAAACAGATTATTACTTGGCTGCTTCTCTCTCTCACTCTGTCTCTCTCTTGTCTAAAGCTTTGGGGCCTGTGTTTGGCATCTGGGTAACCCCTATCACAGTGATGTAACCATGTCTGAGCAGAAGTCACGACCCTGTGGATATGCATTACCTTTCTCAGACAGGCATAATGGCAGAGTCTCTCTGCCTCCCTGGACAGGAATGTGTCTGGTCAGGGGAGTTCTGGCTGTAGAGCAGTGTAATGCTGGCTCCATGTGCTTGACCCACCCTGGTCTGTCTAACACTCTGAACTGTCAAACCAACCTCGCAGAAATATGATTTTTGTAGCAGACACGCATGAAGTCATCGCCATCTTGTTTTAACCCCTAACCTCTCGTATGACAGAATGAAACGATTTAAGTTCTCCAAGAGAGTTCATTATTGAGAGAATGGAGTGCATTATTATATGAAGAGAGCTCATAAAGGGAAGTAACTTGCCTTCACCCTTTATTATTATGAATAGCGATGCTGATGAAACGCCCCAGAGGACTGCAGGTACCAAGGTAGTGATGGATTGGCAGGATGTAAGACTGATGCTGACTTAGGCATGTTGTCATAGTGCCTTTACCTCATCTAGTGGAACAGTCACGGCCAGTTAGGGTCATAACCAGGCTGGTCCATGCAGTGAGGTTTGCGCCTTTGTCTCAGACTTGGTTTACCCTGTTTGAAAGTGATTTTCATTTCTATTTGAGAAATATAATAGGAAAATATCACCCAAAATAGCTAGCTGAGGCGTCAATGGTTATTTGTGGTTTGAATTCTTGGCATTTACACACTACTAATACTAACCTAAAATAGTGTTCTGGTAAGTCAGTTATTTTCCATCTCAGCTGCCTTTCCATTTGTAGCCTCAGTCTGAGCGTGGAAGAAGTGCTGACATCTCTGGTGCTGAGATTTGAATATCGCAGGAGAGATTAATTCAAAGGCTTTTGTGCTTGCATATTGTTTAAAGTACAGCATGAGGAAGATGGAGTGCCAAGCAACATAACCTTCATTTAACTTGGCTGACGAACAGTGGAAATGCACTTGAATGAGGTTTAGCTTTAGTTACATGAATACACACCCTCAAGTTACAAAAATACCAGAATGTAAATGGAACCGAAAATCATATTTTTAAGTTCTTGGGGCAACCTTGTTGAGACAGCAGTATTCTTCCCCATCAGAGCACAAGTGGAGGTTTCACTAATATTTAGACAATGCCCTCTCCAAAAAGTCTGTTGATGTAAACCTTTGGTTTTGTTATCTGTGAAGCTGATCTGCTTCAAGCCTAATTATTGTGTTGGCATTTTTGGACAATCAGGGATAGTGTTATATAAATTATCTTGTTTTACTGTGTCGGTGAAGACATTCATTCTATTGTCCTCCATGCGTTATTCTGGCAAGAGAAACAGTGGAAGATCATTTTTGATGTGCCCTTACTACACTGACGCCGAACACTGATGTGGAATTAAAGGAGATTGCTCTTGACAGTAGGATAGATATTAGCCATAAGCCTAAACCTTTAGCTTCACCCATGGAAATGGACCCTCCTGCATTACGGATATCTGGCAGAATTCTGCTCCAGACATTTATAGCCCAGATGGTCCATTGGGATCTAAGAAAGAAATGCCATCCAAATGTTCTTATGTTTAATCTCCTCGAAAGGAAGGAAACAGCCTAAAGGTTAATGGTTATAACTGATATTCTATAATGTACTGGTCTATATTTGAACTGTTTGCATTGCGTATTGTAATCACAATGGAACTGAACTATTTTGAGTGGAAATACTTGAATGGTTTCATGAATTGCAACCTCAAAGTTTCATCTAGGGTTAAAAATGAAAGTTAATTGCAGATTAATTGCAAAGTTCTCTTAGCCTGATACCCAAGTTAAAACATGCTCCTCTAGTTCTGTCCACCCAGTTTAGCCCACTACCACAGTGGTCAAGTCTTTCTAATCTTTGTCAGCTTCCCGAACCCATGAGAGCAGAGCAGCTTAGCGCTCAGCTGCCTGATTAAAGGGTGGGTCTGAGTTTTGATACAGTTGTAGGCTATGCCATAATTACAGGCCTCATAATTTGAAATGATGGAGTGTGTTTAGATGATTGTCTATGGCCGTTATTGGAGTGCATCAAATTGAGTGGGTCTGGAGTGGTTGGAGTTAGTGGCAGTTGTAGAGTTTTGATGAAGGGGATTGGCATTGCAGTTGTGCGTGCGTGCGTGCGTGTGTGTGAGCATGAGCATGCTTAGTGGATGGGGAGGATTTCTGTATGGCAAGAGGCAAGGAAATAGAATTTTAGACAGAAAGAATGATCATAGCAGAACATGAGCCACATGGATAAGAAGTAGATTTTAATAGTGGTGGGAAAAGAGAGAGAGTGCTAAAAGAAAGCTTCTTCTCTATCCACTGCATTGGAGGCCAGGGGTCAAAGCAGCAAGGGTCAAGTGGGAAAGGACTCCGTCATATGACTGTCTGAGCTGAGAGAGAATCCGAGCGAGAGAGGGGCATGTGTTCAGTAATAAATGTGGAATTTTAATTGGATTAAAGCCAGTTTGACCAAGACAAGACTAAGACTAAAGAGTACATCGAGACAGGCACACAGCCCTGTGTTTTCCCTTGGTTCGACTGCAAAATTCTTTATGGTTTACCAATCCAAACCATATTATACACGCTAAGCAGATTGCAGTGAAGAAGCACCAATGGGCAGAGCTAGAGGAGCGGGAAAACTGATTTCCCTTTTATAAATAATATTGGGGTTTTGTTGTTTTGTATTTTATGTTTTGTCATAAAGCATTATTAAAATGTACATTCATTTTTTGATTTGGGATATCATATTTGAGACTTATGGTCAAGACCAAGACAGGATCAAGACAAAATGGGCTTGATACCAAGAGAACACAAACATCAGGTTACAATGGCCTTCGAGACCAAGACCGAGAATTACAACTCTGTTCGGCAGCCAGAGCTTTACCCATTGGTGTTGATGATGATTAGCACATCCATTTGGATCTTCAGCCTGGAGTCATGTCTGATATAGCCAGACTGGATATGTTGATGTCTAACTAGCTTCCTGAGAAAACACCCAGCGCTTAGACTGCCTAGTATTAGATAACATGTCTCAAACTTGTTTTAACTTGCCAGAGTGTATCTGCTAAGGTGTGTCTCATGTATGATCAGACAATAACCCAGTAATCATGGCTGCCCTTTACTTGGAATAGCCAAAAATTTATAATGAATAAAAGCTTAAAACTTGCAGTTAGCAAAATATGAATTACACAATGCTGTCATATATTGATAACAGTTTTATAATTTTTGGTCGAGCCATTCCATCTTCGCATGTGGTGTGGTACATTGTTCTATTTGAATAAGAACTTTATTCATTCACTCGTTTGGCTTCTAAGATAGCCCAGGTAATACAGGTCAATAGTGAAAAGGTACAGTGTGTCCCATTGACTTTCATCAGAGCCGCAGTTAGATCTGGCTTTGATTAGAACTGAGATTCAGTGGGTCCGCTGTAGGGTAGAGAAAATCAGTAAAAGAAACACAGGCTCTATGCTAACCCTTACTAACCTCTCCATGGCCCAGAGGCATGACTGAGAAATTTGCAGCCCGATCCCAATCAGTGCACCTTGGGACCGTGTGATAACCCCCAGCGTGGCTTGTGATGCTCGCCACCATGGCTTAGTGTTGACCCGTTCCTCGGTAGCCATGCTTAATCAGATTAAAGCATTCGGCTGCTGGTAATGCTGCTGCCACACAGCTACTGTAGTTCAGCCCAGAGGGGTTGGAAGTTTCCACACGAGCGTCACAGCAAGCAATTACAGCCAGCTCTGTATGTAGCATTTCTTTTTTCTTACCTAACCGCACCTTTCCTCACCCAGGGACTCTTGAACCAAGTTGGGCATGCTGGTTCTATGGGGAGTCCTGGAGCAGCAATTACTTTAGCTTCTCACCTAAGATGCCTTGGAAAAATGTACAATATGATACATTTCTCTAATGCAGTGTTGGATTAGACAGATCCAGAGCTTTTATAGTACTTTTATAGTCTTGAACTGTGTTGCCATTGACTACAGTGACACAACCTCAGCTTGTATTGCATATTGTAATGGTCTTTAAACTTTCCCAGGGCTCCTTGTTTAGGTGGAATTACAGCCTCAAGAAATCAACTAAGTTATATCAGCTCAGCCTCTTTAGATATGAATCTGGGTTTTCCATTACTTGTGGGTTTGGTTTAGACCAAGCTTGGCCTCCGCTCTCACATTCATAGTTTGAGAGCTGCCGCGGCTGACTTTAATGGGCCCTCCTTGGCTCGTATGGCACTTGGGTCGTAATGGCCATGGTAGTTCTATACAGCAGAGCATGGAGGTAGTGTGGCTGTCATGATGGAGGCCCGAGTGTGTAATGTTCACCGTGTTCAGCTCCGAGCTCTTTGCACTGCTGTATAATGAGAAGCCTGGAGCTGCTGGCCTTCCTCTCATTGAACGAGCTGAATAATGATGGCGGTCTGAGAGCTGTAGAGCTATCACTGCTGTAACACCCTCACACCTACAGCTCTGTCCATCTCTCTCTTTCTCTCTGTTTCTCTCAGATCACCCACTCTAGCAGGTTCTCTCATTCTAACACCTGAATCTGAAGCAGAATAAAAATGAGAATTCAGAACAGGACTCCTTTGCTTAAAGAAATTAAAGAAATCTCTCACTTCCATGCTCACTTTGTCTCTTTTCTTTCTTGTAGAAGGTTATTCTGTGTCTGAAAACTCCTTTTGCACTTTTATGTTTTGCTTTAAAGACTCAAACATTAATCTGCAACTTCCCTTCCAGGCAAGTATGTGATCGGTTTGGCAATTTATCTTCTGTCCATAAATGCCTTTTTATTTCTGTCTTTTAAAGGCAGACCACCCTTTTCTCTGGCAGTTCTTCTGTTTTCAGCTCTTCATCACATTGTTGCCCACTCTTGGGATTTTGTTCAGCATGTAATTGAGGTTAGAGTCAGTTACAATCATGGTTTGTAAAAATTACTGTCTCAAATCAATTCTCCTTTTTTGATTGCAATATACCCAAGTTCACAAGAAAGCATGGCTTCATCACTTACTGCTATGACCACTAATGTATTACATTACATAATGGGTCTGTTTCTATTATATTATAACATTTCACTACAGAAAAGTCTCCCTTTGGCAAAGATGCCACAGAGAAATCTCTGATCAAAATAATGCCTGGACAACCTGAGGGAATGGATCTCCTAAAAGGAGAATTATATCTATTACATAATGACATATATAGGCATCTATTACAAAGCAGTACGTGGCAAATGCATTTATTTATAAGTGCTTAAAAAAGATTATTACAATTCATTATTAGAATATTGTTCACTATTATCTAGATTTTTTCACCATTAAAAATCACCAACATTTGATTATGCATCAACCAGATTCTATAGGTAAAAAACTAATTGAAACTTCTTGAAATGTCACCTTGACAGCCTTATGGTTCATGTGCTATTCTTAGACTTAAGACTGCTACTACTGCTAGTGTTGTCAAAAATATTGATATATTTATACATATTGATACTGAACATTTGAAACGGTACTAATACTCGTTTCCCGATTCTAGTATTAGTACTGATTATCGATTCTATTCATATAAGAGGCGCTTTCCTGTTCGCTCTTTCTTTGACACACATAGGCTCCCGTACATACACACCGGTTGACCGTGGCATGATTGTTGGTGATCTGCTATTAAAACTGCTGATCTCCTGGGATTTTCACGCACAACAGTCTCTAGTTTACTCAGAATGGTACAATAAAGAAAAAAC
>JAOUQW010000046.1:15514541-15534392 GCA_028565825.1 Olivaichthys viedmensis | reverse complement strand
GCAATCATGTCAACATGGACCAGAATCTCAAAGGAATGTTTCCAACATCTTGTGGAATCAATGCCATGAAGAATTGAAGCTGTTTTGAGAGCAAAGGGGAGGCCCTACCCAGTATTAGTATAGTGTTCCTAATAAAGTGCTCCGTGAGTGTATATTTGTAAGTCGATGTGAGGCTGATATTTGGCAATTATTTTAAGTTTTACAGTAATCCCTTCAAAGGTATCAAGCCTGAGAAATCTCAGACAGCTAATTTAATTTCTAGATTATGGTCTGAAAGAAGAAACATGTTGGAGGGAGATGCTATTATGCTTGATAGTGCACCTCTGTAATAAAGCACAAGCAGGTGATATATTTTAATTGTAATTAATTACTAACCTCAAATATAAGTTACTCTTACTATTATGCATATTTTGACCCTCAATTTTGTCAACCATCTGCCTTTGGTATCGAATATCAATATTTTCCAAAGTATTGTATCGAAGTTGAAAATTTCAGTATCGTGACAACACACACTACTACTAATAAATGTAAATGCTACTGCTGTATTGTGAGTAACCTCAAATGAATCTCTAATTTGGTTCTCTTGAGCAAACAAAGCAATAATGGATTATTTTTGGCTTAGAATATGCCTGAAGTGAGGAACCCAGGTGTTAGCTTGGCTCTTACTTGACATTTAAATTACAAGTCATCAAAGTCACTTAGGTTGTTTAGGTTGTTTCACAATCTTTGCACAAATGTTGGGTTTTTTTTTTTTACTTATTGGTGGTTAGAATACTGTGACACCGTTTTACTGTTTTAAAACACGAACAATACACTACAGTTTGGAGGAAAAGCTACATAATATTTACCATACGTAGATAGATGGTCTGTTTCTGAATGTTACATTAGCTATCTGATTAACTTAAGATTGATTGCAGAATTACTCCATTCAAAGTGCTCAGTCGTCTTCCGCCTTCATACATTTCTAAGTGCCTGACAGATTGTGTTCCCAAAGTGCAATGTAAGCTCATTAAGTGCCGACTTGTTGAATATGCAAAGAGTCAAACACGAGAAAAGTGTGGGAGCAGCCTTTTGTCCTTATGCACCCCAAAGTCAGAAAGCACTTTCATTACATATTCATCACCTTTTTAAAATGAAGCTCAAATTGTCATTATAACTCTGTCATTATAATTTACCCTGACTTTAAAAATCAAAATGAACTTTATGAATTTCTGTTTTTCAAATGAACATATCCTTTTTTCTTTTTTTTTTTATTACAATATTAAATTAACAATTGCTTGACACTTTTATTCATTTTATTAGCTATTTTCATGATTCCACTTGCTTTCATGCTTTATGTAAATGACTTTCAGCTGTATTGGAAATTTGTATGAATTTATATGAATTGGGGTATTATTAGACATTCTTCCACTATGAATTGTTTTTTAATTAGAAGTGTCTACATACACAAATATAGACGTTAAATCTCATACACTTCCATTGCTATCCAATACTCTGCCTTTATAGCATACACATTGCTACTTTTGTGAGAAAAACCCTTGACTCTCTTTCTTTAATAGGCTGCTTAATTGCCTCTGTAAAACCACTGAGCGTGTTTGTAGGCACAGAGTATTAAACATGGTCTCGGTTACGTCTGTGTATGTATAGAGGCTCGGATTAAGTAAGTCGGAATGTTTGATTAATGCCTGGAATGATCAGGTCAAGTCACGCTGGCATGCCAAGGGCACATTGGGGAAGATTACTCAGAGAAGCCTATTGTTAACATAAAGACCTTAGAGCTCCTTGAAGACTAGTGTGGCTGTGTACCCATTTTATAGTGTATAGCATGCATTGGTTTGTCCTTAACTTCCTCTTGGGGGAATTATGTTAGGGCTCAGAGTCTCAGTTCAAATCTCTTTGTGAATGATGAGTAGTGAATGAGAGCGCTTTTGTTCATGTACTGTAGCATGAAGGAATCATAGTGCTGAGAATCAGACATAACACTGTGTTTTACTACAGTAACTGCATGATTTAAACCTTTTAAAATTGATGTTGCTCTTTAAGCTCCAAATTGAAATCCAGTCAGGTGATGTGCAAACATATTTCACTGGCTATCAGATAAAAGTGATGTCTGACCTTTTGCATGGCACTTGTTTCATCTTACTGACTGAGTAGATTTTCCTTGTCAGTTGCCTCATTGTGTGCGTGGTATTTGAGTAATCTTATTGTATTAATTCAATTTGGCCGCTTTCAGGTCAGCTTTCAGACTCTTAACGGCACTGGACAGACTATTGTATTGTCCCACGTTAAAGCCAGATTGAATAGAATCCTACAATCTCCCTATTCAATTTCCTTAATCCATATCCTGCTTTTGGTTGTCAATAATTGAACTGAATGGGTGTTTGTGTACCCTGAGTTTTTTACTTGACGGCTCCTCTGTAAAGTGGTGACAAAGGTTAAAAAGAAATCTTTAAGGTTAAAGAATCTTAAAGGAGATCGGGTTCCCCAGGCAATCTGAAGTAATACGCAATCACTTCTGCCACTTGTTATTGGACATATTTTGCTACTGATATAATCTTCATTAAAATTACATTGTCACAACTTGGCACTGTTGTTGAACTATCTTACATGCTCTTTTTAGCAATGTCCTGAACCAGAGTTCAGTCTGTCTACTAAGCCAATGTAGGAAGTCCAACCTTTGGCCAGCCAGAGCGGTGGTAGTTATGTGGCCAGCTGTGTTAAGCTGCCTTCGTCTACACAATCTGTGCTAATTGGCCTGCTGTGCTTCCCAATATGCATGAGTCGGGTCACTAATCAGGCCCACCCTCCCACAACCATTGACCACCAGCACAGTCACTGAGCTTCTGACCCCAGGACAGCTCTAACAGAGACCTTACTACCACCCTCTGTAGTACTGTGTCATTCAAATCACCCCTCACAGCGGTGGGCATCATGGGCACAGTTGGAGCCAAACTGTACCATCTGCAAGGGTGCATAGGGGTCAGTGTAGTGGATGGATAATACTACAAAATTAGGGTTCTGGCAGGAAAGGGAAAGAAAAACATGCGTTGTTGAGTCTTCTGTGTACCAATAATGAGCATTGGGAGCTGAGGAATTGGAGAGTCTGGTAGTGGTTTGAGGAAATGAGGGGTGCGGGTTACTTCAGTGGATTACCGTAGGAGAACTTCAAAGACCCAAATGCCACGCGGAGTTCAGGAATTCACAGTTGAGGAATTAAGGAATTCAGAAAGGAGCTGGTGTTCAGCAGGGAGGGATTAGCCATCCTGTTTCTCAGATTGTCAGTTTGCATCTAGTCTCGTAAGCCAGGCTTGTAGCTATTGCTGGAGAGTCTAGTAGTTTTTGTCACTCAACATGGCCAAGAACCGCCTACTTTCACAGGAAGAAGCCACTTGACTGACATTGCAAATGACCAACAACAGACTGTTGTTTTTGGAATAGCCAATGAGATTGTAACCTGTAAGACTCTGATGCTTGTAGCTAGCTAAATGAACAATATGAGAGAGTCCATAGGCAGAGCATGTGAGGCTGAGACCACCTGGTTTTCCCCATAGATGCCCTATATACTGAACAGCCTCAATAAACAAGGCCAATCTGACAAACTTTACTTAAACTTTTCAGCCATTTTGTCACCATTAGTTCTTCACTTCAGCTTGGAGTAATAGGCTGGAAAAAGTAAAAAGAATTTAGTTTGATTTGCTCCCGTTTTAAAGCTTTGAGCCCCTTTGGCATGCATGGCAAGGTGTACTTTTGGCTGAAGACGATGTTACATTAAAGTGATCACTGACTTGCCTTGGCATGCACTGGCATTACTGTCGAAAACCATCAATTTAGAGCTTTAATACATGCCGCTTCTGACAAAGTCTGACTTGCAGTTAAGAGTCTACTTTCCTCTGCTGTAGAGTACTGCTGTATCTCTCGTTTGCTCGCACTCCCTCCCTCTGTATTCAGAAGTAAATGGGGCCACCGTAATGGACAGTAATGCACTTTAATGTCATGCTGTTGATTACAGCGCTGCTGAATGTCACAACAACGCTTTGCTTAGTTCCGTACAAATTCATGCCTAAAGAGAATACCAGGTAATTGCCCTCAAAGAACCTGCCATCTCCTTCCGATGTGACATTATGAAAATGGACCTTTAGCTTTTTAATACTTCAGGTTCAGTTTTATATGTCACAGTTGCTCTGGTACTGTTGGTTAAAAAGAACAAACAGTTGTTTGTCACAACCTCTATATTCGCATGATATCGTTCTCAATTTTACACCTATAAATGGCCTCACTTGCGCTCCTTTTATCATTTTTTCTGATGTGTAGGCAGAAACTGGTGCTTTTGAAATGCATGCCATGGCGCGTGCAGTGCCGGGTAAGAGTGATAGATGATTTGCAGACAGACAGGGGTCGGTAGTGCTGCGGAGCTGTGGGGATTGGCGCTGTGAGGGAGGCTGCATTTAAACCAAGCGTTCTCTGACTGGCAATCATCTCCATGAGGGAGAGAAAGGAGCCTCGCTTCCATCCCATTACACCTTCATCTCAACCTGCCTGCCCAGCCAGCTGCTACCCACTCAGACACACGGACAGAAAAGATAGAAAATCATTCCCACACGCACACACTTGTGCGCCAGCACTTTCATAGATACAGTCACTGCACCTATAGAAAGGAATAGCTCCCACACAGAGGCACAGAAGGTCACACACCAGAGGATGTAAAAACAGCAAACGCTGACCAAGACTATTACACTACTCTTATAAGTGCTAAAATATACCCAAAAAAGTTAATCCATTTCCAAAATAGTGCCCTGCTCCCTAATCCCTACAAACAGCATAATGCAATATGGATATTCTGTACCAGTTGTGGGGTAAATTCTTTGGGCACGAACCTATTACAGTGAGTGCACTGGACATCCTCCACTGTGCTTTCTGGCATTACTACAACTATATAGTGAATAGGGTGTGGTTTCAGATATAAGGAATGTCTCTTCTCATAGTTCTATCACTCTTTACTTTAGATGGCTGCATTCACAAATGCTTGCATGCAGTATGTATGCCTGTCCTGTGAAAACTGAAAAAGTGTGCACACACACACACGCTCACTCCGCTAAGACAATATCAAAGGGCCTGAGATTTATTTGCCAGGCCCATCAGCTTTAACCTACCTCTCTGCTTACAGAGCCTCTTTTCTCTGTAAATTTGCACGCTGTCCTTGAAAGAACTCAAGGTGGGTACCTGATAAGGAGAGAGGGAGAATTGGAGAAAAGGAAAATAAAAAGAAGGAACGAAAGAAAGAGAGGGAAAAGAGTGGACTCGGCGACTAGAGATAATTTCCTTAAGCCATTGCCACCCAGACAGACCCCTCCTCCACAGCCCCTACTTCCCAAATTTCCCATCTTCAAAGTTTCTTCTGTGGATTAGGAGAACAAAGGAAGGTGAATTCCTGGAAAAGACAGAAGTCGGTCCTTACGTTTGGAGAACGTCAGCGCCCCGTAATAAGAGTCGAGCTTTTATTTATGCAACCATAATTGATATATTTTAAGGAGACTTATCTTAAGAATATAAGCACATTTCGTCTGTCCCACTCGCTTGACCTTAACTGGCCACACAGCATGAGAATGTCAGACTTGGAATAGCTGCTATGTGAAAAGAGATGATAAATTTTTCATGGATGCTAGAAGCCATTAAAGACATATGTGCAGACACCTCAGTCATTAAAAACATCATTCTTTTGGGTATTGACCTTTAATGTTGTTAATTGCCCGAGTATTGAGAACTGGAGTGTGTGGCATTTGTGGGGTTTTTTTTGTTTTTTTCCTGTGTATCCAGTTTTATCCTGAATGGATTTGACATTTGAAATTGGGTATTAACCCAGAGTACAGATTTCAGATTCAAGATCTGTGCTGCCGTGGTAAAGTAAACAAACAAGCCCTCTTTCTCTCTATTTCTCTCTCTCTGTCTCTTTCTCTTTCTCTGACTCTCAGATTTGGAGTAATTAAATTCGCAGAATCTTCTTCTCTGAGCCCAGTGAGGCTAGGAGGGTGAAAATTCCACCGACTGACGGCCATGCAAAGCTCTCTTAGGTTTTACATAATGCGCCCTGGCTGCTAAAATTAAAAGTGGAGAGAAGTTAGTGTTCTAATTTCATAAATGAGCTTCCATGCTTTAATGTTTCTTCACTTCACAGACACGCACTTAGCTCCTTAAACCCACAGACACACATACAAAAGCTAGACAGTCTAAGAAACTCGAATAGGAGCACACACACACAGGCATAACACACACAGCCCAGTTTACTCGGATGTGTAGTGATTACGCAGCATGTATTCAACTCCATATAGGAACACTCGTACATTTAAAAAAAGTTTTACATCCTGTGCGTTTTGTTACAATATATACATATGTTCTGCTGTTTCTAAGCACATATCAATCTTAGTGAATGATTGAAAGGTTTTTCAGTTGCAGAAAACTAATTCTGAAGTGGCACAGGTTTACAGAACAAGTGCTCCATCTACTTCCTCTGCCCGCACAGTCGTCACGCACCAATTTAAATCAATGCAATCTCATTAGAGAAAATTATGAAAAATTAAAGCTATCAAACGGATCTTTTGTTGCCGAGTAGGAGTCTGTTGGCCGTTGCGGCGAATACCAGCGGGACTTGCATTCGGAGGCTGCTGGGGAGATTTTAAGAACCCTCACTAATTAGGATTGGAAATTGATGGCTTTTCACAAGGCATGGCAATTACCACAGTAAAGGAGAACAGCGCGGCAAAGTGGACTTGAATGAATGAGTTTGTTTTTAGCCCACAGCTTTATCGAGCACAGATGCCGGCTGACATTCAGGTCGACTTTAAGCGTTACTCATGGTGATGGCATGTGGAATGAAAGAAAAAGTGAGAGCTAGCAAAGACAAGAGGCTAAAGAGAAAAATTAACGTTCCTCTGTTGGAGAAAGAAGAATAGGCACTCCATGACCAGAATGTGACACCATTTTGATTCTCAGGCGTGACCCTGAATAATATCTGTTTTGTTGCTGCATGTGTTTAACAAAGTCAGACACTTATAGGTTTAATCAGAAATCAGGAGTTTTTGACACACACCAGGCTTCAATTTCAATGAAGAGGGCCACAAAACAGCAAAATTAAAACATTAGTGTGTTTCCCAAGCTTTCTCTTAGTAAACTTACAGCCCGTGTCTGAGCATCCTTGGTCCAGTTTTAGCACTTTCTGATTATGGTTTTAACATCACATGTTTAGTGTAAGTAGTAAGAGCAGGGTTAAGTTTGAAACAAGCAGGATGGGATTCAGTATGAGCTATTACTTAATGTAAAATCCAGCTGTTATGAAAATGAACTACTGATTGATGAATGTTACTGTTTGTGACAGGTTATTTGACCAAGGCTATGGAAATCTCTTTATTTATGTTGTTCTTATTTGTTTTCAGTTTCTCTGTAAAAAATTCAGTTGTCTTAGTCATGAAGTTTTAGTTATTTTTTAAAAATGTGTATTTTTACTATGGTCAGTTTCAGTTCCAGTAGTCATAGTAGAAAAAATCCATAGAAGCCTTTTAGCCAGTGATCTTAAGGATACGCAAGCTGTCAGAATGCTTTTCTCATCACAAGCAGAACGTACAAGTTGTGCGTTAGTATTGAATCAGCATTTGGCCTACAAAAACTATTTCTTAGTTTAGAAAGCAATGATTTATTGATTTTGATTCATTTCAATTTGTAATGCAATTTTTTTATTTAGTTTTATGAAAATGTTTTTGTATAAAAAATATAGTTTCCCCTATATCTGTCTACACGAAGCGAGTGATGAAATGAAATTTTCTGAGTATGAAATTGTAAAAAAAATTATTTGAGGGCAGATCTTTGTGTTCCACTTCCCACTGGTGCCTGGTACATTGTGCTGCTCCTGTTGTTCTCTCTCCTGAGAGCAGCAGTGCTTTACATACACTTGTACTTATATTATTGCTGTGTGGTCTTCTGGCTCTGTGCACTTAATTAAATGGTAGAGATGGCCAGAGCGTGGCTCAGCTCTCCTCCCCACTCATCGTGCCCGGCTCCTTTCTCCCACAAGGAATCGATAGCGGCACAAAAGCTTCTTATAATCTATAACTCGCATCACTTGTGCAGTGCCAGCACTTTGGTGAAACTCAATTAGGAAGGGTTGAGTTTGGGACTTATTGGATGCATGTGTGTGTGTAGGTGTGCACTTGAGAGTGTGCTTGTGCAAGTGAGAGAAAAATGCTGTGTTTGTGTGTGCATCTGCATATGTTTGGAATTTACTTCTAGCATGTCGTCTCAATGATTCAGGTTTTAGAGGACTACATTAGAAATGCGTTTTGCAGGCAGCAACGCTGAGCCACTTAAACATTCCTTTCTGTGTCTGCAATCCAATGAGATTATCTCCTCATCTTCCAGAGTCTGCAGCCTAGAGCCACAGCCGGAGGCCTATACAGTACGTGTGTGTTTGTGTGTGTGTGTGTGTGTGTGTGTGTGTGTGTGTGTGTGTGTTTGAGTCTGTGAGTCTGTGAGTTTGTGCATGCCCAATGCCATCCTGGCTCCCCTTTCCACAGTCTGTTACAGTCTCTGTGTCTTAACTACCATCCCGAAATAAAACATCTCGCCTCAATCAGTGCATCTTTTCAACTCCCTGCCTCCCTCATTCCCTCCCTGTTCTCCTCCCACCCACCCAGGGGGAGGAAACGATGCGTGTTTTTGCGCATGTTGAATTTATACAACCAGCTCAGAGGAATAAATGATTGCCCTTCAGTTGGATTTGACATGGCCAGTAATTCATGTCCTCAGGAGAAAGTGATCAGATGTCTGTGTGTAAGAGTAATGACCGGCACACTGTTCAAACAAGCGCCTGCCTCTGTGGATGATGAAATGCCCGAGTCAGCTGGAAAAAGAGCAGGAACTCTGAGGTTTTTAATTTTTCACCGCAGCTTGTCCTTTCTCAGCTAGAGAAAGCCAGATCTTAACAAACTGGAAATTCACGTTATTATTCGTATTTGTCTGGGGTGCTTTTTTTTTTCTTTATGCATTCCCACCGCTGATTGTATTTTATGAGCACTTTTCATGATGGAGTAATTGAAGCTATTTCTCAAAGCTGATATTAATAGCTCTCTTGTCCTTCACATGCCAGAGATGGAAGACTCTGTTTAAAAATGACCTGACGTGAAATCTCTACAATTTCTACACCATCTCTTCATAGTTCATCCAGCACAGACATGTCATTTAATCAAAATATCTGTCTTATTTAATTAAGGTAATACACCACATTTAACCACCATACTGTGTTAGATATCTGTATTATATTACTCACAGATCTATTTAAGTGAAATGTCTAGACTGTACCATCACAAGCTGCTGATTGAGTCTGCATTGGCTCTGGGATGGACATTGGTCTTGGTTTGGGTTTCAGAGCAGACTTTGGCATCTGTAATGGCAATAGCGTCTCATGTGTTGCGCTAGAGGAAGGACAGACACCTCTGCCTGAATTCCTTCGTTGACTGCGTTCTCCTCTGCTTGGCATGCTGTGAAATGGCTTTCTGTAGGCCATTAGCTCTGGAGGAGTCGAGTTGGTGGGACAGACCATCCCTATTACCTTCATTATGAAGAACTACTGCTACATAGCTATGTGTCAGTCAAACAGAGCCATGAAAACCTACTGCTCATCGCTAGCTGATCTGGAGGACTTTCTGTGAGCGCAACAGGTCTAGGAAGTTTAAAAATTTTATCTGGGAAAGGCTTGAAAACTTCAGGAATTTTATCTATTTATTTATTTATTTTTAAATACCAGGAAGGGGCAAGAACCCTGTACTGCTGGTGGCTGTTCGAGTACAAAAACCAAAATGAGTTTATGCCTTTACCTAAAGGATTAGTTTAGTGACAGATGACATTGTTAAAATAGAACAGCCATTTTTGAAAATTCAAGCTGGAACTATCATCATTCGCCTAACCTCCAACTTTTATAGCTTAAAATAAATCATACTGTGTCCTAAATCACACTGGCACATCTGCGTAAGGTTTTTTAAGACCTGGATGTGGTTTGAAGCGTGTATTTACGGAACAGATTTTGGGTGAGACAGACTTTCATTACTTGCTAGCTTCATTAGCCTTGTAGCTCCAAAACTAAAGAGGCAAATGTCAGACACTAAACATGTATTGGCCATTCGACTACATTTGAGGCGATTGGAAAATTATATAAATTTGATTTTTCACAGAACTATTCCTTTAAACTTTCGAGGAGCCAAATGACAAATAGTGAACAGCCCAAATACCCAAATATTCTTTCTGCGTGCTGGTCCACCTGCCTTGTTTGTTAGATGGCAGAACCTGAGGATTGATTTCTTTATGCAAACAGTCAAGAAGTAATCATATTTGACCATGTATTTTACTGCAGGACCAACACGTTTATCATTTAATGTATCTTAATGTCTGTGTTTAGCCATTAAGTCAATTCACCAGTGAGGGAGCAAGAGGGAGATTAGATTCAATACAGGAAAAGGTTTTTCCATGACTAAACTCATTTAGAGGTTATTAACATTTAACAAGTGCCATTTTCAGGACCAAACGTTGGCCCTGCTTTGACGAACACTCAATGATGTCGTGGATGAGTGTTTAGGTGGTCAGATGAGATTTGTTTCGGAGGCACCACCTGCTCTGCACAGCTCTAATAAGGCAGGGGATGGTGGCGGTGTGGAAAGCCACATATCCTGCCATTCGGCCAGGTTGTGACCTCGCTGCTCTCTGTGCATTGCTGTTTATGTTTGCCTCACATTGCGTAGAGGAGGCGCAGATTTAATCAGAGTGATTGAATATGCATGAGCTCTGAAATACACGCATTCCACTGAGAGACCTGGAGTTCACACACTCTCGCACACATGCACATGCACACACTGTCTCTGTCACTCTCTCACTCGTTCACACACACTCTTACCTTCTCCATCTGGCACAGACACTGGATTGGTGAGCACTCAAACAGGCATGTGCACACACTCTAGGTACACGTACACAGTCACACGGATTATCTTAGAAATACACATTATCTGCATACGCTGTCAGGCCCACGAGTCTTTTTTGCGAATGCCTGTGAAATTGAAGCATTTTTGCTTTGCTTTTGCAGATGCTATCAGCTGTGTTTGGGCAAAGGATGTTGTACTCTGTTTAACACTTCACCTCGAGGTGCATCTCATCTGAATCTCAGTATCTCTCACAAACAGTGCGGTGCCTGAATGCACAAGATAAACTCCAAGCTCTTTGAGTGAAACACTTCAAAATCACGTTTAAAATGAGGAACATTGTCTTTAGGAGTTTTCATCTCATCCCTGCCTCAGACACTATCACCATTGAGGGTCATGGCTACTTTTTTCAGCTCTTAGATTGGGAATGGTTCAGAACACTGTTAGAAGTTGTTTTCTCTTTAGTATGGCCAAAGATCAGTCTCTTTTGAGATGAGTGCAGATTGGGTTTGGCTAAAGGCAGTCTTGGAGAAAGCTGAACTGATGACATAAAGGTTTGTGTATAATAGGTGCGTGTGCATGAATTTGAATGAGTCATGGACTGCATAGTCTCGCAAGCCAGACTTCCATCTAGTCTTCATCATTCAATGAGGCCAAGAACCACCTACTTTCACAATAAATTACCAGTCACAGACTGTTGTATTTGCATGACGTGTAGGAGGAGGGGATTATGAAAACAACAAAAACAGACTCGTGTGCAACAACCTGGAGAAACAGTAGTTTACTATAGTCTCGCAAGCCAGACTTGTAGATGGTCTGAGGCTGAGACTAGGATACCGTAAACCTCACGCTTTTTTCAATTCATTGTCTATGACTTGGCCTGTTATGGTGTTCAAATGTTTGTTTCCCTTTAAGACTGACAAAAACTGGTGCACAGATGTGCGTACACACAGAGGTGCAAATAATCAATGAGATTAATTGGTCACAGTCTGATATTTGTGGCCAGATACGTGTACAATATACATCAGACGTCTGTAGATGGAGCAACTGAGGATGCTCCTGATGAACAGAGAAGTTCGTTAGAACCATTACATTGCTAAATGACAGTCTCCTCAAAAATGGCTCTTGACATCTGTTGCTTTACTAAAATAATAATGCCATTGAAAAGATCTATGTGTGATCTGCTGTTTTGCCAAATCGTCAAGGACATGAGGTAGTTAAAATCTTTATTGCGAAACACTTGTACCCATGGGAAAGATTTTAGTTCTGCTCTGGCACAGAGTTGTAATACCAGGCATTGTGAGCTGACTGTTCCTTCCGAGTCCATAAGTGTTTTGTTCCCCTTGGGCTTGCCTGGTACACTGTCTCTGACTGGCCTTTTTCCCCCACTAGCCTAAAGGACTATTTCAGGTAGAAAAAAAAGAGCCTTGACTTCATGTGAATTCACAACACTTTATTCTCAAACGCCTATGAAAAATGTACAAAGGCAGAAACGTTGAGCATCTGACACCGAATAAAGGACTTATTTCCACCCTCTTTTCATCAGTAACGCTTTGTCATCTACCTAGTTCTTTCTCAACCTCTCTCAACCTGTATCTCCATTCCTAAGTAATGTGTGCCTGTCCCTTTATCTTCTCACTGTGAAGACATGCCCTCAAGACATTTCCATGTTCAGAGCTAGTGAGGAGAAATGTGCTTAATATGCAGGCAGTGGGCCAGCCATTATGAGAACAGCAGAGAGAGGTGGCAGCTCAGCGAGCGTATATTTAAAACCAGTTCATTGAGACGGATGACACAATTTCCCGCTTATTGCCCTCGGAAAAGCAGCCAGTTTTCCATAATGGCCCTAACCTTCAATCCGTCAGCCACAGCTAAATCTACTGGAATAATTTCCTCATGGATTATATGTCAGTATTTATAATTTATTAAGTTGCCTATATATGTCTGGGTGAGATTCTCGCAGCCTTAAACTTCCATCATCCTTATCCTGTTTCTATGGAGAGAAAAAAAGAAAGATAAAGAGGAGTGAGAGTGAGAAGTCTGTTAAAAAAAAAATATGAAGTGACTGGTTTTGAATGTGTAATAAAGGCTTTATAAAAAATATATGATTGGGATGTGGGGTAAAGAAATCCTTTTTGAAAGCTCTGATATTTGAAGAGGCTTCTGTCAAATCTGAATGCTGAATGGACAAGGATAAGCACCTCTCTTAAGAGATTGAACGTTTTGCTAACGTTATGTACTGTAGAGTTAATCTGGCTCTTCCTAGGGTTTGAGACGGTGGTTAGTCCAGGAAGGGTGCTGGACCGCTCATCTCCTTCCTGTTTTCAGTAACATAATCTAGCCTCCTAGCCCCTCCTCATGACTCCCGTTGCTAAATCCCCAATAAGCAACCTTTGTGAGCTGCTCTCTCACAGCCTTTCAAGCCTTGATTACGGACCCAGCAGGTATTTTGGAGCAAGAAGGTAACTTTCATCACTGTTCTTAATGCAGAGGGGAAAGGAGCAGGAACAAAGCTGGGCTTAGGCAGAACCCAAAATGACTTGCACTATTCATGTCATATAATCAGCTCTGTAGTAATCCATCACAAGCAGTATGTGACAGGAAAGGATGGCTGTGCTGAAACTGTGACTGTGTGTGGGTGTAGGTGTGTGTGTTGGTGCTCCGTCTGACTACGCTCTGCTCCTGCTTTTTAACAGATGCCTGTGAGGAGTCCTGACCCCAGACTGGCACCCCGCTATGAGGACGTGGAGCGCCAGTATGCCTCCCTGCCCAGGTAAACCCACTCATCCATCCATCCATTCAGAAGGAGAAGGCGGAGGACAGTGACGGAAAACCGGCAATGAGATAAGTGTTAGGGAGTAAGAATGAGAAAGTCAGAAAAAGAGGGAGTAGCTTGTACTAGGGGAAAACACAGTGACATAGAGACCGGCAATGAGAAAAGTGTTAGGGAGTAATAAATTGGGAGAAAGAGAGAGTGAAAGTAAAAAAACAAAAACAACACACACACTATTAGTCAGAGAAGTGGAGAGAGATTGAGAACACAAGAACGAAGGAGAAATGGGGAATGTGATGGGGAAAGAGAATAGAAAACAAGGTTCTGAGAATGAATGTGAATGGCGGAGAAAGAAAGTGGAGAACCATCAGCCTTTTTTTCTCTCACGCAGTGCTGAGTAATCCTCTTTAAAGCTTATAATTAAATCTGGAGTGTCTGCCTTCTGAGGCCCTCTCCGCCTGGGAATTCACCTGATCCTCTCTCTAGAGAGAGAGGGAGAGAGCGAGACACAGAGAGAGACAGAGACAGGGACCCCAACCCGATCTGCCACTGCATCTTTGGGCTTGAATAGGGTTACGGCACTGCTGGGTCTTTTACTCCATCTCTCTCTTTCGTTCTTTCTTTTTCTCTATCCATCCATCTGTTTGTCTCTCTCTCTCCCCTTCTCTCTCAATCTGCAGTTTTCCTCACTCTCACTGAACAAACAGAGCTAGTGCAGCACCCCAGCCGTTTCCCCAGTATGGCTTTTGCACATGGTGCTGCACTGATGGGTTTGAAGCCTGGCTCAAATGCTTAATGTGAGCCAATAACCAGCAATAAAGAATATACTATTTGCCAGCACTTAAAATTTACCCGGAAGCAAGCGCTTGGGATGACTCCCGGATCTTTCTGAAATTGTCATTTTAGCATTCATATTACATATTTCTGAAATAATACATGACTGCAGCACTTATATTTGTCATTAATACAAAAAATTAACTAAAGCTACAAAGCTTCCATGTCTTAAAAAAATGATTTTCAGTACCAAAGTTTGCATAATATCCCCCAGGTCCCACTTTTAAAGTAATTTTCTCTCTTGAAATTACCTCGTTGCTCCAATTCCATTATAATGATGTGTGTTTTTCTGCTGACACAAATACACAGCCTCAGCCATACAGGCCTTTGCTTACCCTGGCCCTGCTTGTTATTCTAACCCCGACTGTGGAGCTCGTATTAATGTGCGACTCTCCTCTGGCCAGAGCTGAGGTCACTGGCCCTCGCAGGTGGAGGAAGGTTGTTGGCCTGTTAGGCTGAGTGCTCACTCCTCCATATGTGTCCAATTATAACCATTACCCAAATAATACACACGCTCATTATCCAGGCTGCTCAGCCAATCAAAATAGCTGCTCACCCCCCTATCCGCAGATTATTGGATTAGCCGGCCGAGTCAAAGTTCCGTTTGATTCTGGCAGGGTTTTCATTGGATAGTTAGGGTGATAATTGGGTTATTAATGTGCAGATGGTGGCCTCTCTTGCTGAACTCGGGGTGAGGAGGCACAGTGACTCAATTGCTCACAGTTCTTTAGAGTGTAAACCGGTCACCACATCACCTACTCTTTCTTACATGCTCACATGCTTCACACTTTATCTCCGTCCTTAGTGCAACTAAGCAGCCTTTCCCAGAACTCTTCAGCCCACTGACAAAGGGTGTGTGTGTGTGTGTGTGTGTTACTTACCCTGGGGGGTCCCATGTCGAGGACCTGCTGGCCCGCCTGTGCAGCTTAAACGAGTTTGAAATCTGCTGCTCTGGGATCTTAACAGAGCTTAAGAGACTTGTTGGAGCATTTTTGGACATTTGTTAGTACAGCATTCACATGTCAGTCAGACGAATAGGGGAGCTGTCAGATTCAGAGCTGAAAATGCCAGAAAAAGAACTTGACAAGAAAGGGAGAAAAAAGGTTACATTTGATGAGAGCTCTGAAAATAATGCCATATTTTTATTGTTCTGCCTGTTCGATGTTGTCCTGGCAACCAAGCATCCACCATCTGTGCTAGGCTGGACCTCCTCACCCTGTTTTTTTTTGTTTGTTTGTTTGTTTTTTTTCTTAACACTGTCTCTCTTTCTTAATTCTCTTCTTCTCTTCCTCTCTCTTCCAGTGCGAGTTATTTCTGCCTCCATGTCTGTTTCCTCTTTTCAGACACATTGGTTGGTCCTGTAGCATTTGGGGTTAAATTTACAACCACAGTCCTGGTGTATTAGCTTCATAAGTTTGCATAATGGCAGGTTATAGGACATTTCAGTTATCTTAGAATTCCCTTCGTCAAATATAGTCATACAACACATACATGTATATATCATCCAACTGTACATTTCTTTAAATGCTGTAAATTATTTACATCCTTTCACCTGCACTTTAGTAATTCTTTGAGCATTTTTGGGAACCCCTAGTGTTGTAAGATGCCTGTAATTTCTATGTAAATTCTATTTTCCGTATCATAAGTTTAGTGTTTGCAAGTCTTCTGTTTCTGCAACTTCTTTTAGGATTAAAAGTTTCTGTCTGTCTGTCCATTCATTCATTAAAGGCTTCTACCCAGAGTAATTTTTCCCCCAGCCGCTCCAATTAGTCCCACCTTTCCCTGCAGGTAGGCTATGGAAAGTAAAGGTGTTCTTCGTATCCAATCGGCTGTGAAATCCAACACTCTGCTCCAGCCATCTTCTCCTCAATTGCACCGATAACCACACAGGCGTGAATTTATTAGAGAGCTCATTTAGTACAGCTCAGCCCACAAGGCATCAAACAGCATCCCATTACCGCACCAGGCAGGTAGCAGACGGAGAATGTTAGGTTAATGGTCTAATCAAGCACGGGTTAATTTATCGATGGTTTCATTGGCTGCTGTGGTTGAGAACAATCAGTCCTGATTTCAGGCACTGAATGAGTTTAGGAGCTTGGCATTTCTGACAGCGTTCCAAAGCTGCCCTTCAAAGCCGTAGGCCTTATTCGACAGGTGCCGACCTTCAGCATTCTTCTGCTGCCTCTCGGAAGGAATTCTCCCTGCGTGGGCAGGAATTCAGATTAAAAATCCGGAGAGCTATTTCTGCCTGCGCAGCAGCACCTAGACCTAGACCACTTAACCACCTAACTCATCTCTTTAACCATGCGCTACCTGCCACCACACACACACACGCACATGCACACAAGCAGAAATGTGTGCATTTTCAATGTTATGCTCCTTTTTTTTTCCACAGCTGTTTGCAACATGATTCATCATTTAAGATGCCACTCTTCTAATGTTTGAGCTTCACTACAGTATATGATCCATGTGTTGTATTTTCATTTCAATGCAGTTAAAACAGACATTAATACTCCTCCAAATTCAAACTCTTTACATTTCAGCCACTGAGATAACATTTTTGATGGACGGACACCTAATATATTGAGACTGACAGCTAAAGCTTATAATGGTAGCTGAATGTTTTCCTGGTTTCCTTTCTCCCAATCAAAGCCTGGAATTCTAAATAATCCTGCCCGGATCTGGCCTCCTTGAGCCTCTCTGTGGGAGCCCTGCTGGTGTCTTGTGACTCGGAGGGTTCAGCAGTGTGTGTGTGTTTGTGTGTGTAAGGGGAAAGGTGCACGGTCCCCAAGGGCAGCTGTGCAAACATCACCCAGTCTTCACAGGGTCCGGGGTGTCACTCCGCCAGCCAGATGCACCATTGGGGATCTTCTCTGACCCAACTACGGTTGCCAACGCCAATTTTTCCAGATCTTAACCAGCATAACATAACTGACAGTCAGGTTTAAAAACACTTCAGGAGATAACACTCAAATGCACACTGCTCAGACTGACCAAAAATAAATAAATAAATAAACATGACAGGTCTACAAACATGGAAACAAAGTAGCTTCAAAATCACAATCCCACAGAGCTCAGTTAGCACAATGTTGTGTTGATATTAGAAGAGGAACGATTGAGAAGGACACCTTGAGTTTCTGTGCTGCTCCCTCAGCAGTGCTGGATGATAAAGCCATTTATCTTTCATTACATGTCACTCTAGCTTTATTGCTCTTTTGTTTTGGTCTCTCTGTCATTAGTCCCTTATCAAGTTGGGTAATGAAATTTCATTTTAAAAGTGAAACTTTGTTACCTGGAGTTTTATAAGTACTTAACTGAGTTAGAAAACCTACATGAGGACTCTCTTCGAGACTGAACTTTGATATGATGAGTTTGTGATTGAGGCGATGGATCTATTTATTATACTGAATTGGCTTCACAGGTGTCATCACTGTTTTAAAGTGATGGTAAAACTGGCATTTCCTTGGCCTTACCTCACTGTGCTTGATCATTTCATTGTAATTATATACCACATTTTATTGCACATTTTGATGCGTATTTTGTTAAAGAAGGAAAATGTAATCTGGGCATGTGGCCAAATGTATATGTAACTTCAACCAATTCAACACTTCAGACTCCTATCTGGAATTATTTACAGCTTCTTTATTTACAGTGCTTATTTCAGAAAGTGGCAGAGAAAGGGAAAAGGGGGTTTCCAGACTGGGCTGGGCTTCACAGTGGATTACTGAGATGTTCTGGGCGGTGTGTGTTTGTGCGCCCAGGTGTTTGTGTGGTGGTGGGGAGTCGAGCATGTTGGTGTGTATCATTTTCTCAGCCATGCTTTTCGATCAGTTTTTCGGACAGCTGTTTCCCACTGATACTCCAGCAATCCCTCTGCGAATGAGTACCAGCAAATTGGCAACTCTTTGGAATTTCCTCCTAATTTCAGAGGCAGATGTGAGGAATCTCAAAACGAGAAAAGGATTTTCGTTCCGTCAATGAAACCGAATTCCTCCCAGATGACCGCCATAACATAACATACTAACACTGATGATGAGGAGTAAATGAGCGTCTGACAGTTATAATACTCTGTTGTGTGATATTTAAACAAGAGCATAATGGATCGTATTATATGTAATAAGGGTGTTATTATATTTTATCACTCAATCCTCTGTCTCAATCCTCTGGTTGTATTGAGTGTTTGAGAACAGGTTTTTCACTCAGGCTTCCTCAATTTCCTGATCTGGGTATTAGTAAGTCAGGTGTGATATGACTACAATCAATTAGTTGGACAAATTTAGTCAATGCCAGGGATTAGGAAAAACTGGACCAGATTTGAATTTGAGTGTCTTCATTAAAAAAAAAAAGCACAGGAACTGGGATTTCGAAAAGCTTATACATGGAACGATTTTGGATTAGTGTCAGGGAGAATTCCAGACATGTCCGGGAAAACACTGAGAGAAGAAAAGAGGTTTATTGTGAGTGCACTGGGGATTTTTGGGGGGTGTTGTTAAAAACGGTTAGGACCAGGTACATGTGGCAAAGCTGATAATCTTCAGCAGTAATGATGTATCTGGCCTTCACACTTCTCTCCGTCTTCTCTGTACACACACTCACACTCCGGAGCTTATCAGAGCCTGGGGAAGCTGTGACATCATGAGGCCAAGACCAGTATACAGGAGTTATGGGTTAAGGGACTATGTGCGCATGCTGTCGTGCTGGATGGGTGGTCAGCACTGGGGAGAGATTAGGAGCATGCTGATGATTTTTGGAATGCCTTCTTTCCTATCCTCTGGGCCTGCAGTCTTGACTTGCTGGAGAAACCCCTCCCCTGATAAGCCACATGCTGGAGTAAAGATGAGCTGGAAGAGCAGACGTCCTGCTATGGACTCTTAAATATAATGTTTTTCACCCTCAGCAGGGGTAACTTAAGATATACACCCTTGTGAAATGGAGAACATGCCAGCTAATTGATACCTTCATCAGCAGCCAGATGGATAGCTTATTCGCAGACATGTGGCAGACACAGAAATATGTGGATGGGTCTGGTTTGGATAGTTGGACTGAATTATCCTAGCTCTTTAAGACCTGTTACATGCTTGCACTGATACTGATTCTGGACTTGGGCTATGGGGAAGGATGGCTAAAAGTGTTGCACAACAAGATTAGCTTAGTACATATAGCCATGGGTATACACTCACCGAGCACTTTATTAGGAATACTATACTAATACTGAGTAGGGCCTCCCTTTGTAGCCCATCCGCCTCAAGGTTCGACGCATTGTGCATTCTGAGATGCTTTTCTGCTCACCAC
>JAOUQW010000046.1:15482929-15493356 GCA_028565825.1 Olivaichthys viedmensis | reverse complement strand
AGGGCAGCAGAACAGCGGCGGAGAAGTGAGGGCAGCAGAACAGCGGCGGAGAAGTGAGGGCAGCAGAACAGCGGCGGCCGCCTTGTATCGCACGACTCCGGGCACACGCGCGCTCCATGGAACATATGATTTCAACCTCTTTACGATCTCCACGCGTTTTTCCTTAGTCTTAGAAGTGGGTTAAAGGAGTGAGGCGAGTCAGAAGAAGACGGAGGCGCCTGGCATCATTTGGATTCGATAGGAGCCTCACTTTTCACATGCACTGCCAGCAGGTCGTGGAAAAACCAAGCGGCTCGAGCTGAACGCGCACCCGTAGCCTGTGCAGCACGGAGTCGCGCGCTCACTGGCATGCTTCAGGACAAACATTTTCTTACTTTTCAGTAAGAAAAGTTTTCTTTTTTCTTTTTTTTTTAGAAAGCTCATTTATTCTTTTTTTTTAAAAGAATGGTTTGTTTGACTTTAACAGGTTTTTTTTTTTTTTAATTATTTGATTTGATTTTGTAGTGGTTATGTTGTTGAGCGCGCGCTGACTCTCGGTGCGTTTTAAAGAAGAACGCGAGTGTGACAGGAGAGAGGAGAGGAGAAGAGAAGAGAGAAGAGAAGAGAGGAGAGAAGAAGAGAGGAGAAGAGAAGAGAAGAGAGGAGAGGAGAGAGGAGAGAAGAAGAGAGGAGAGGAAAGGAGAGGAGAAGAGAGGAGAGGAGAGGAGAGGAAAGGAGAGAAGAGAGGAGAAGAGAGATCATCGCTTCTAGGAGAGGAGAAGAGAGGAGAGGAAAGGAGAGAAGAGAGGAGAGGAGAGGAAAGGAGAGAAGAGAGGAGAAGAGAGATCATCGCTTCTAGGAGAAGAGAAGAGAGGAGAGGAAAGGAGAGAAGAGAGGAGAAGAGAGATCATCGCTTCTAGGAGAGGAGAAGAGAGATCATCGCTGTGGTGAGAAGCTGCTCTGTCTCTCTCTCTCTCTCTCTCGGTGGATAAACCCGTTTTCTCCACGCGGAAACAAGCGCCGTGATTCCGAGAAACAACACTCCACTTCCACGCTTTTCCTCCGAAGGGTGGCACATTTCACCCGGAAAGATGGATTTAGCCACCGGACTCTCTGGATGCTTACTTGCGCTTTGGTTATCATCGCTGGTTTACGGAGACGAAGGTGAGTTTGGGTGTTTTTTATTGATTTATTTATATTCCGATCCATGACACATGTTTTCCCCTCCACATCTGTATTGACCAGACGGAACATGAGTTATGGTGATGGCCATCTACATTTCCGCAAGTTTTTAAAGCGCGGTGTTGACCTTATTCCAAGCCTTTGGCACTCGTTCCAGCTTGTTTGGGTGTTTCTTCAGAGCATGCTTTTGGGAAATCAGGTCAGAAACGAGGCAACTGGTGTCACATCACGAATACCTTTTAAGGAAAATAACAGATCTTGGGGTTTTTTTTCTTTAAAGAAAAGAAATGTAAAAATATGTAATGAGCAAAAAAAGAAAAGAAAAAAAGCTGCGCTTCAGACGAGAGAGTGTGTTTGAACTGTCTGCACACGCTAAGCCCTAGATACCGGAGAGATACCGGAGAGATACCGGGGAGATACCGGGGAGAGATACCGGAGAGATACCGGGGAGATACCGGGGAGAGATACCGGGGAGATACCGGAGAGATACCGGAGCACACGCAGAAGCACCATGATGAACCGATTCTTACATTCTTCACTTTGGCACCCGCAACTCGACATAAGCGACATGTTTGCCTATTTCTCACTGTCCTATATAAGTTTAAATACACGCTGTTGTCATTTATCTTTCTTTAGGAAATGATTTCTTCATCGCACCGGGGAAGTGAGTGAGCGGTACGTCCATTCGTCATGCGCTGACATTAAATCCGACATGCATTTTTATTTATTTTTTGTTGCGCGAACGGGATCGTTTCCTACCCTTCATTAAGTAATCATGTATTATTAGGCTGTTTACATAATTTAAAGCTATTCTCATTGCATTGCGCTCCAGCACTGGAGAGATGTGCCATTCTTATCCTGCCTTATTAACTACATTTTTCCTTCACCACCCTCTAACCCTGGAATCTTGGTTTGGTTTGCGCGTCCACGTCTCAAGATTTCCGTGTTCCGTATTAATCGTATTAATAGATGTTTTTACCCCTAGACCTGTGGAGGTTAATGGTACAGCGCCAATGCCCGTGTGGTCGTGGTCGTCTTTCACAGCAGATCCAGGGGTCTTCATCAAGAACCGGTCCGGTGTGCTAGTGTCGGTGTGTGAAACGTGTCTTCAAGTCCAGTGTTTAACCTGCCGGCTCAGCTTCAGAAGGGGAAAGACACGAACACAGCACCTAAAACATGCCGTGCTCAGATCTCTTATAGATCCGCTCTTTTCACTCCAATAGTATCAGGATTGGAGACAGATTTTTCCGTTTTCCTGATATGAATGGAGAGCTTATAGAGCTGCCTGTATGTCTCAAGTATGTCCACTGATCCTGGATGTGAATTGTAAAGGTAAACTTATCCAAATCTATGTTGTGAAGTCCGAGTTGGTTTTTACGGCAACTTTGGGATTGGACGAGACTTTGGACAAGATCTTTTCACCAGATTTCATCATAGCCGTATTTCACATTTTTTTTTATTTTACTTGGCTATTTTCTTTTCCGTAATTTAAAGTTTGTTGTCATAAAACATGTTGTTCATGGTTGTCTTAAAAATAAATGAGAGGTCATTCATACAAGACTGCAACATTTAGTCATTAAGTGTTTTAGTTGTTTGTTTAGTTTAATTTTGACCCTGATTTTAGTGAACGGTTTTAAGCAATATAAAAAAACATTTATTTCCTGGGTTATAGCCTAAAGAGCTTTTTGTTTTTTGTCTTTTCTGACAGTCTCTCAGCCAGCTAGACCTGTAGCATCTTATTCACAGGGGTCCTTTCTGGAAGCCCAAATATCGCGGCATAACAAACAGCTGCGGCATTTGTCCAGTTATCCTTTATCTTGGCTGCATCGGATGCATGAATGCGAGAGAACAAAAATTATTCTAAGAGTGATATTTGTTTTCGAGGTGGGCAGTTGCCCTTGTTTGGCGATGTGCGGCTATAGACTTCAGACCGTACAGGGCTCAGCAGATGATAAAGGGCTCACTGGGATAACTTCTTTCGATTTGGCCATCTTCAGGGACAGGAGAAGGGAGGTGGTTAGTTAAGCTGGTTGAAGTAGCAGTGCAGTCAGCAGGGATATGTGAGTGTGGAAGAGCTTAAGCTCTTCATCTCGGTGATTAAACATCAGTTAATTATTGGCCGACGTCCGCTCGGTGGAAATGGAAAACCTTATTGGCTCCTGCCACTCAATTGCTGCTGTTTTTTCCTTGCAATGCTTTCCCTTGGTAGTAGCTCTGGCCAACTTACCAGATTTGAAAGTCATCTCTGTGTGTGTACACACTCAAGTATGTCCACTGATCCAGACGCACTGCACTTTTTTGGCAGCGCATTGGTCATCTGTGCCTGGAGGCAGTGGTGATACTGGTGCTGGTGGTGTTTACAGGCCGGTGCAGCCGCACACACTCACCTGGCCACCTGCTAGCACCAGCACTGTAACCAAGCACCAACACAGTGCCTGCAAGCTGCTGCTCATGGCATTTGCTTAAGCAGAGTGGCAGGAATAGAGCTTTAATATCTGGCCTTGCTAGGTTTTGTGTGTGCTTTCAGTTGGCTTATAGCAGATTGGCTGCCCTTTCTGCTGCCTTTCTTAGGGGGAATTGGAAAATGTTTATACTTCTAGCCAGTTGTTCCACAGAATACCAAGAGGATATGATCTCTTTAAAATTTCAGCGGAGGTTTTTATCACCACCCTGCTAAACCCATTCGTCATCTTCTGTTTTTGCTGTTTGCATTTTTTTTTTTCCTACACGCTTTGCTCTAAGTATCACTTGGCTTTTCCACTGCTCTGTTTCCTCTTTATCTAAAGTAAGTCACCAGCTAACCAGCAGTTTTTTTTGGAGGGGGGGGGGGCATCTGTCCCTGTGTGTTTTTGTGTGTGTAAGTATGAGAGAGAGGTGCGTAGTCAGGTTCAGTCCAGCTCCTCCTCTCATTTCTTTATACCGTTGACACACACACTGATGAGACACAGATGTAGGACTTTGGCAGCCACCGAACAGCACCGATGTATGTGTGTGTGTGCGTGTGCACTTGTGCTAACAGCAAAATAACAGGAGAGAGCAGATCTGTGCATTCCATGCATACAGGGCAATCCCTCAGCCAAGGTTATGCCATGGAACACTGTGGATACTCGAAGAGCCAAAGCTCAGTGGAAAAGTACTGCGAATAGTGAACTACCTTGCTCTGTCCTCAAATTTATTGCCACACCACAGTATCAATTCACATCAGAGGTAAAGCAAGAATAATTGCCTTAGGTTGAGTGGCAAGCCCGTTAGAACAGCATCTGTTGCTGTCAGATCTAATTGAGCAGAATTGGATAAATGTGTGGTATCTGTGCAAACAACAGCCATTATGGAGATTGTAGTTACCTTATCTTGTTGTCATGTTGCTTTGTTTTTCACATCTCTTTCCCATAGAACAATAAAACAATCTGCTTTAAGGGAAGATTAGCCTGTAAATCTGCCGAGAGAAGGTTGGCTATTTGCATTCGGGTCAGTAAACAAGTATTCCTTCATTCATTTGGTCTCTCTCTCTCTCTCTGTGTTTCTGTTGATCTTTCTTTCTTTTTTTTCTCCTCATGAGGCGATTGGAAGAAAAGTGCTGAAATAGTGCTATCGCAATGAAATTCAAAACAAGAAAGGAAGCCATAAATAATGCAGCTCTGTTCTCCTTCTCAGTCCGCCCGCTTAGTACAGTTTACTGTTCCTTATGGCTCGAGCAGGGGTGATGAGGGAGAAGTTTAGGATTGCATGCGTACGTGCAGGCAGCAAGTGCGGCTTTATAATCCTACCTGAGTGGAGTGTTGCCTTTCTAAGGAAAGGAAACGCAAAAGAAAAATCTGAAAGGCGCTATTGACAAACCATTGATCTACTCTATTTCAGGCCCGAGAAACATCTCCACTCAGCAGATCTCCATGCTGACGGAGACTGTAGTGTTCTCATGCGTTTACATGTGCGCATTGTTAATAAAAGGGTACTGATTGATGCAATCAGTCAGTCATAAGCTTATCAGTTCATAGGAATAAGGAAATTGGAACTAATGAATAAGAAGTGCTTGTGGTTATGTATTTAAATTCATATTTAGAGCTTTTGTGGGGTTGTTGCTAAGATATGATGCATCTTTTTTTTACTGTCAGCAGCTCTCTCATTTTTAGTGATATGAAACCCAACCTTGCAGCTATGTCTCATCCTTTAATTCAAACCCAATATTAAAAAGCATGTGTCGGTCAGGATTATTGCATTTTTTTCATGTAAGGAAATGCATTTCCATAGTGCAGTTGTAGAAATTTGCATCTACCATTAAAACCTACATATCACTTCAGTGGCAAGAACAGCATCACATCACTATCAAGCTTTGAGTGTGTTCCTGCTGTTGCCCCAGTCCCTGAGGCTGTGTGTTGCTCTGATAGCATGTGGCAGAGTGTGTAGATGGATCGACTCCTTTAGCAGCACAGGCACAATAATTCATGAGGCCATCACACTGCACAGCAGCACCATCTCTCTCTCTCTCTCTCTCTGTCTCTCTATCTGTCTCTCTCTCACTCCTTCCTTCCTTTCTGAACAGAAATACATTCTCACACAGTGGCAGGCCTTTGCTACTGAGACCCAGAGCCAGGAGAGGAAGAGCACCCCCTAATGAGAGCTTCCAGCCTGTCGAACCTATGCACACACACACACCAAGTAAGGTCTGATGAGAAAGTGTTGAAGTGGCAGGATTTCTACCGTAAAAACCTTGCACATGCTAAACAGCCCTGAAGGAGCTGCAGGCAGTGGTTGGGTCACTTGATTGCTGTCAAACATACAGAAGTATTTGAGGCGGTTTCTTTTTATTATTATTGTATATATCTTGTGTATGTGATGTAGTGGACTGGATGATGTTGTGCTCTGTGGCCACTGGGGAAATGAGAGAAGGGCAGGCTGGCATATCAAATGCAATGGAGCAGAAAGCACACCTTCAAAGTTATAATAGCCTTCCAAATGTCACCTCTTGAAAGTCTATTACATCTCAACCACCTGGCTCTTTTTTTTTTTTTTTCAATATTTGACATAAGGAGCTTTTGAGAGGCCAGACATGGTTGCGAGAAGTTCACATCTTGGAGTAATGGTCTGCATAACTGTTAGAGTGAAAAACTATAGGAACACCTTAATTTAGGACGTGATATGGATGCTGCTATTGAGCTTTAGGATCTTAATAGTGACTGAGTGAGTGCATGCACCATGTGCACGAGTTGTAATTGATCACAAAGCATTGTGGAAACCCACCACAGACCCCAAACTGTCAATCAAACCTCCCGCTTCCTCTGAACCCCTTCCCAGCGTCCCCTTCTGGGCCTCTCCATGTGGCACTGGAACCAACCCCAGATCGGTACTGTAGTGTGTGTGTGTGTGGCCGGGTTGGTGTGTGTACTATATATGTTCATCCTTGCTAAAGCATTGGCGGTTTACTGTAACGGGCGAGTGGGTATTTTTAGATCAGAATGTGTGTAGTTCGTCAAGTCATGTGAGTTGTTTGCCTCCTATCAGTGTGAGACATGGCTGCAGTTTATCAGGCCTCCTTCCCACATGGTTAATCGTTAATATGTTGCCTTGCCTCTTCTCAAGTCTGCAATATGCAGCTTCTCTGCTTGGAGCTATAGCACAGGTTAAACAGCCTGAACTATACACTCGTGAGAAATAATGAATGAAAATGGTATAAATTATTTGAGCTGAGGGACCTGAAGACTTGTAATAGATGAACCTGGTAAACAGATATAGTGAGGAGAGAGAGAGAGGGCATAAAAGAAAGAATGAATGAATGAAAGAGTGCCCTATCTGCTCTCCCCGTGCAGAAAGGCGTCTTTGTGGCCAATTGCTGATCTCACAGCATTAAGGTGATCTTTGACCTGAAGCAGACACACAGCCTGTCTGCCGTTTCCTGTCAAGGGGACAGTGGCTCTATATACTAGAGGGGTTATTATTCTAAAGACATGCAGATCGTATCGGACATCATGTCCCAATGTTTGCAAATGGCCTGTTCTTGCTTTTACATGACGGGAGACAGGGACTGGCTGTTGGGACATTGGACGTGGCGCTTAACCTGACTTGTGTGTTTGTTCTGAATCAAGACAATGGACTTCATGCATGACAAAACGTCTTTAAACATTTCTGTCAAACAAGTACAGATTGATTTCTATCTTTTGAATAAGATCAAATTGAGTCACCTTAATCATAGCCGTTGTATGAAGTGATGATTTATGTAGTTTAGTCATATGAATCCTGTTGAATCATTTAAACTGAATCTGAACCTTTGCTTCATTCCAGAGCCATGTGGTGGGCAACGGGATGCCAGTGATGCGGGATACATCACCACGCCTGGTTACCCACAGGAGTATCCGCCTCACCAGGACTGCCGCTGGATCATCACGGCTCCCGAGGCCTCGCAGCGCATCGTCCTCAACTTCAACCCCCACTTTGAGCTGGAGAAGCTGGACTGCAGGTGAATGGGAATCACACAACAGAAGCAATTCAGAGCTTAAGGCAATATAAAGCAATTATGCAAATAATACATTCTCAAGTGCCTTAATAACTGCTTAGATATGAAAAGCATACATACTATATGTCAGACATCATCTTACATGATGGTATTTATATAACTTGTAGGCAGCAGTGTGAAGTACTCAGTGTTGTACTCTGGTCCATATGTTATGAAGCACTAAATTAAGCCACATTTACTGAACTAGTCTTTTACTGACGTGTGAGTGGCTGGCAGGATTTTCCATTCTAAAGTTGTTAGTAGACTCAGGGCAGAAGGCCACTGATATTCAGTGTTTTTTTTTTTGTGTGAGGGATTTCATGTCACAAGACTATAAAGCTTCCCTTTTTGAAAGTGTTGCATTCGAAGAGAGCCTCCAATCTGGCATCCACCTACGTTTGGAGGATCTCCCGGTGCCCAACTGGAGACTATTGAGTCTGGTTTGCAGGCGTCCAAATGACGCCTGTGAAGCCTTCTTTTTAATTAAAAATATACAATAAACAAAACATTGCCTCATCCCAGGGATTTATGGAAATGCTTGGTGGCTGCTGTGGTGATTCCACCCCCTGTTGGTCAGTAGTGGAAATGCATGGGTGAAGACTCGTACATTTATTTCAGCCTATTTCTGTGCTAGTACACAGTGTTATTCTGTTAAGTAAGACTCAGGAGGAATATGTGCTTATTAGGGTGTGAAGCTAGAAACATCAGCCGACTTTTGTAGCAGACTCTGTCACTCGATCTAGATGTCCTTTTGCCATTTTTAACATTTTGACTATATTAATAATACATTACTGTGTTTGAAGGGATATTTATGAACTGGGTTCTGACATTTCTTTGTGAGAATTTGAGCATTAATATTTTACCAGCTGTTGTTGAAAGACGTGCTATTAATCTCAGCTAACAAGAAAGGAGAGGGGAGGGAGACATGTAGAGTTTGATCCATCTCTCCCTCCGCTACTTTAGTTAGCTTGACAGGAGCTGCTTTTTTACACAAGTGCATTAGTAAACACAAGTCCGTAGGAAGACTTTTATTTATTTATGGATACCTGGTGCACGCCATTCTTTTAGGAAAGCAGACCAGTGTACGTTTTTCCCAGTTCCTGGGAGACGATGTTCTTGGGTTTAGACAAACAAAACTAAGACCAGCAGTTAGAAACATTTCTTCTCCATCCCGCTCCCATCTGCCTCCCAGCTCTAAGTTTCCTGATGTTATTTTTCAACTTCACATCTTGTTCACAGAGAAAGGAACTCTGTTTAAATCTCAGTGTGCTGTTCTGGTTGTTCACAATGACACACAATGGTACATGTTGGATGGCCTGGCTGGTTTATGGCCAGAGCACAGGGTGGTTGTTTATTGCTTTTAACTTAGCCAGTCTGTATCTGAACACTGGTTATCTGAAAAATGTTAACTGAGATACAATCAGCTAAAAACAAAATTCAGCTTGGGGGTCCACAGATCCCACATTTTCCATTTTTAATACGATACCGATATTAGAGCTCTGTCTTATTGGCCGATACCCGTTATTGATGCGATACTGACATTCTCTTAGTAACCGAGCCGACTATGTGCAAGCATCATGGCAAAATGGCAGCATGGTTTAAGGCAAGTTGTATCCTGTGTTCATGTGCATCATCTGTATTGTGTCAGCCAACATAACACATATTCAGGGCATAAAATATGAATGGAAATTGCATTATAATTTATGGCAAATCGGTTACAGATCCACCGTTTCAGCCTAGTATCTACCCTGATACTGATACTCACTATCTGATCGATACATCCCTAAATTAAACGATTCAAAATCCGTAGTTTCCTGGAATCCTGTTTGTTCATTGCCTTTCCCTAAGTGATTTAAGTTTCTCTTCTGGAGCCAGACAGTTGAATTAAGGACAGAGTAGCTTGTATTAAGGCTGCTTTTTAGTTAACCATGATCCTAAGTGTGAATGTACAGTCAACACAAGTGTCTCATTAAAAACAAGTAATAAAACTTGTTCCCACTGAAACACAGTAACACAGTCTCCATTCACTGCTCTTTGGCTAGATGTTGTCCTGCTTATTTTTGCTAAACATCTTCATAAGAGGGAAAAGTGTGTCCTAGTAAGAGAGAGAGTGCCATATTGGTGATATCTAACAGTAACATCTTTGTGAACAGGCATTTGTATTGTAGCATGCAGACTTCTAGTCAGACATCGATATGCCATGTGTGTTCGGAGTGTGTGTGTGTGTGTGTGTGCAAGCACAAGCATCTGTGCGAGTAGGGTTTTTTTGAAGATGAATTAAAAGCAGTGTTGTACTGATGGCTCCTGTAGTGACATCCCCCCGGGCTAATGTCCAGACTCAGAGGAGGCTGAAAAACAGCACGCTCACCCATACACTCTGGGTTAGGGGGAGATTCTTCTACGCCACTAAAGTGTAGACTACACAACCATTCAGAGAGCTAAGGCCACTTGGCCTGTGGGAGTGTGTCTCTGTTGCATACTCCTGTGTGTATATGCGCACTGTCCAATTTGTGAGCATATAAACAAGTGCTTATTTAAGAGGGTCGAGGAGAAACCATGACATGTTAACCTGATATCACATTGGACCATATGATTCTTCACTTCAAAGTTGAGCTTTAGATGTGTGTGCCTCCGCTTCCCTGTATATGAATCATATCAGCACCCACACATGTTGTGTGGTGTAGACATTGCGAGCCGAGCATACATCTGATCAGCAGGCCCCACTTAGCTCTCTCCTTGCCACAACACTGCTCCTTTAGCAGCTAAGTGCCCTATTTAA
>JAOUQW010000046.1:15443184-15457212 GCA_028565825.1 Olivaichthys viedmensis | reverse complement strand
GGGGGAGGGGGGCGGGGGGAGGAGGAATGAAAGACAGAAGGAAAGAAAAAGAGGGAGAGATGGTGTGTCCAGCTCTGTTGTCACTGGACTTTGTTGACTCTTTTCCAAGTGCCTTGGAGCTCTGACCTGTTTTAGGTTTGCTGCAGAGCTGTGAAAGTATTACCTCTTCTGTCTGGGACAGGGGGCCAACACCAAAAGACGTGGAAATCCCAGCACTGGTCAGATCATTCAAAATTTCCTGTTTGTAGACTTTGTACAGAAATATGTTCTTTTTATTGTTATGATTATTATTTAATAAATGATAAATAACTGGTTTACATGTGTTGCGGGAATGTCATTTTACTTGGGTGAAGTGAATAAGAACATGGCTAGTTCACTCAGATTACTACTGTATGTGATTGTGTTTATGTTGATATATTCCAAGGGTTCACACTGCTACTAAAACATTTTCTCATGCCAACTCTTATCACTTGAGCAGCCTGGAAGCTCACACACACACACACACTCCCCTGCCATTCCAGTCTCTCTCCCTCATTCCCATGTCCCCATGAGGGCATATTACTCATCACGCCAGGCCCTATTCATTTAGGAGCTAGTCATCGTCTGTTTAAGGTTTTCCTACAATGTACACACACACACACACACACACACACACACACACACACACAGAGAGAACCAGTAAATGTTTTTCATCTTCTCCTCCCTGTCCTCCTCTTTCTACCTGCCACAGAGAAACAACATAATAGAAAATTTGCCTCAGCGCTTTCTGATCTTGGAGGGAAAACCTTTTATCTAGTACGCTTTCATCAATGTTCTCTAAAATCAGTATCAACCCGCAGCCTCTGGAGCGCAAAGTGGAGTGAGCAGGGAAATGAGCACTGACCTAGTGAGACGTACACTGTCAGTTTTAAGGCAGGAGAGTAGAGCAACCACGCAAGGCAATGCATGCAGGACCTGATGGACAAGTAAAGAATTTTATCAGTTTTGGCCCATCGTTTTTCCTTGCATATTTTCATCATAATGAAGGAGTTACGAATACAAACTACTAAGTGTCATCATTTGGTTTTAAATTGTCAACTGCAGCTTGATTCAACATTTTTCAATCAACCATTTTTGCTTCATTTTTTTTAACTGAAACTGTCACACAATAGCGTTCCTGTCTGGAACCAGCGTGTTCTGGAGAGAATTTACAAGCAGCTCAGGGGTCAGAAAAGTAGAAGGCGCACACTGATGACATCAGCTGGCAGTGATTGGTTAAAAGGAATGTTGTTTCAGGAGCAACAAAGTGATGTTGAGCCAGGAACATGGAACATACTTGAAAAAATCAGATTCATGATTTTAGCTGTTATATAGAGGCATCAATGACCATACAGTCATAACAGGAACCATTTCAGAACCCCCTTTTGAAGTGTATACAGCTTAAAGTTAGAGAAGTATGTACTTTTGTTCGAGTGACATAGTTGCAGTGGGAACATTATTTGTTGACTGTCATGTGGATTTCATTATATTCCTCTGCTAACACTGCTTATCATTCTAACCAATGGTTCACTTTCAGTCTCCCTGCAAGATATACACTGTCAGTCTTAAGAGGCTCGAAAGAAGAGCAGCCATGCACAGAAATTTATACAGAACCTAATAGACTAGTAAAGAATTTTAGCACTTTTGGCCCATTGTTTTCTTTGCATATTTTTAGCATAATAAAGGTGCAATCTGTTATTCTGGCTAAACATTTAACAACGACAGATCAAATATGTTCTGAATAATTATATTTTACAATAAATTCATACAAAGGATCTGTTTCCTGGAGGGTCCGCTCTATTCCGTAGATATTTTTTCTGATTGAGTTACTGTTTTTTTTTCTCAGAACGTCTCTTGTGATGAAACGAAGATCCATACAGATACAGAAATATGTTTGTTTGCTGTGTCTAATACTGTGGGTAATTATGTTGTGCTGTATTCTGACAGCTTGGAGCCCAGTAATGTAATAAACATAGGGCATGTGCTGCCATTCCTCTGCATTAGCATGACATCATGATAATGAGAGGCATTGTGTCAAAGCCATGCACTGGGGAAGCAGAAAGGATGCGTGTGAACACTTCATTGCCGTACATGATGTCAATATAAGAACAATGTCACACTGTGCATCGTTGTTTAAATATTGATGTTTACTCCATATTTTGTACATTTGTAAGTCATAAACCAATGATCAAGTAAAAAGGATTTGAATAATTCAATTGAAATAATTTATATTAACGTTCTGGTATTAAATACCAGGGGCGTAATTTGAGTATGGCTTGGTTGCTGAAGTAGTAAATTATAAAACTACACATTTCTCAGTGTCTTAGAAGATCTCAATTTACATGATTCAAAGTTATTAACATCAAAAAATTTATTGGGTCGCCTGTCCTGATCAAACCTACTGTTGTCAGTTACTGTTGGCTGTCACACTCCCCTTCAATCAGTTGGCACGAATGCATGTTCTGAACTTTAGACAGAATAACATTTCAGCTAGAATTTCAACAAGTTGTCTAGCACACTCTTCTGCCATGTTCTGTCACTATTCCATAACTATTGCAGCTGGTTGTGCCTTTGTTGTCATGGCATTTGACTGCTACTGTTGTAATGGTGTTTTACTGAAGTTTTGTTCATAATGAAACCAGCAATGTTAATTCAGCTGCCAGTAGGAATTGAATGTTTCAAAGTGTCGTTTATGTTTTATTTAATGACTGATGCATGGCCCGGACTGAGAATTCATTATTCCTGTTATATTATCACGTGATGTCAGCATTGATGTGGTCCAACCTTGCCACACCTTGGGTTTTGGTAAATTGATGCTACTGTTCAGTATCTTTAAAGTGAGGTCTGTTGACTGCTATATTTGCCACAATATTAACTTACAATCACAACACGGGTACAGTACAGATAGTATTTAATAAAAGTAGATCCAGCTTCGATCTATTTGAGCACAAGAGAATTTGTTCCCTTCCCTGATTGTGGATTGGAGGAAATTTAAGAAATTGACCAGTGTGATAGTGTAGAAGTTCCCAACCCCAGATTATTATTTATTAGTACTTGTCAAATAATGGCATTCATCAGCATACAACCTTAACAGGAGTGTATACAGCTTAAATAGAAGTACATTTGTTCCAGTGACATACACATTAAAAAAAAAAAAAAAAGGTTCCATCTAGCACACACTAAAGGTTCTTTGGGTTGTCCCTCTGTGGGAACTCTTGAAGGTTCTTTTGGAGAACCAGTCAACAGATGATTTCCCTTTCAGAAAATGTTCCAAGTAGAACCCCTTTAGAAAGCTGCTACCATCTAAAGTCTTGAGGACCCCTTAAGGAACCATTTTTTTTCTGTAATTGTAGTCACAGTGGGATGATTATTTGTTGACTATGCCATGTTATTAATTCATGCTAACACTGTTTACCATTTAAACCAATATTCCACTTTTAGTCTCCATTTAAGTCCTTTTCTTTCTTTTTTAATATAAGGCTGTTACTTAAGAGGCTTTAATCCTTGGTGAAGATCAAAGTTAAATTGTTCTCTTCTCTCTTTCTAATAAGGCACCTGCATTTTATGAAGAGGAAAACTCTCCAGTCACAAGATTTGAGAGATGCTTTAAAATCATCGCATTATAAATGATGCTGTTGCCTGCCACAGTGACAAACAGAGCTTGAGGAGATGTGAATCGGACACGCTTCATATACAAATACATGGTTCATTACAGACTGTAGAGAGTGGGACGGGTGCAGTCGAGAGTGACCGAGAGCTGTTGGGATTCTTTTTGGATGGAGCTCAGTTTCCCAGTAGCAGATGGCTGAGAGATGGATTGATCGCCCAATGATGACAGACAAAAGTTGTTTGCATGTGATGTTAGTGTATTTGTGTGATAATGAGTTAAATAGAGAGAAAGACTTTCATCACTGTCCAGACTTCTCTTAGTGCCTGTTGTGTGTTTACTGGAAATTGGTCCTGTGAAAAACACCATCTTCTCTCCTTAACACAGCCATTTGTATCTAAGAAAAATAATTATGTAGTTTATAGATTTCTTTGGGTTCTGCTTGAAAGCCATTGTGGATGGCATTGGCTATGTTGGTCAGCTCAAAGCAGCGCTCATGTTTCTCTCTTCTGCCAAAACCAACCACAACTAGTCATTGGTAAGCACTTCAAAGTGATGGGGTTTATCCCAAATTAAAATGCTCGTTTTAAAGCCAGATTGCAAAATTTAAGGAAAAAAGAATGATGTTCTTTCCATTTGTTTAATAAATAATAATAAAGTCTGAATCTCATTGTCTTACCACAATGCTTAGACTTGCTTTGAAAGTGAATATTAAAAAGCTTGTTTGCTTCTATTTCCAAGACAAACTGACACACCTGTTTTTAGCTCCTTTTTTCTTGTTCCAGCATCAATATGGTCCAGAACATTACATGATGTTTGCTCTGTGAAGTAAGTCTTCTTTCCTTCTGTCTGAATGAGAATTGCTGTCACTGACACCACTTTGCTGTGTTTTGTCTTTCTGAATTGGCGAGTGTGGTGTGTCCTGCCTCTGCTCTCAAACTCTTTCAGTCTGCATGACTCGTTTTAACACCTGCTTGTAAATGCACAGACAGCACCGCGTTCACACGTTTTCTATTTTCCATGCGCATAATAAATATACCAAGATGCCCTTCAGGACATGCACAGGCCTGAGTTTGTGTGTGTGTGCTTAAGAAGAAGGCCTTTTGTCAACAAGGTTGTGTAAACATTGCAGATGACGTGTTTGGGTATTTGCCTTCGTGATTAATCTAAAGCATTAGGGAAAAATTAAACTGAAACTGGTGCTGATAAGAGATTGAGCATCACTCTGACTGCATGAAACCCCGGAAACACTGTGTAATACATGTCTCAATTAGTTTTCAACTCAATGTAAATTTCATACCCACCAGCAAAAGCACAGTACACTGCTCTTATTGCATCGGTTTTGTTTGATTATTGCTGTATAAATGTACATAATGTATAATATACAATAAATAAATGGCAAAATGGAAGAATAATTGGAAGAGTTTTTTTTCCTCCCTGAATTTTAAAAGCTTTTGACTCTTATCATGGCTGGCAGAATAAAATTATGGTTTTCCCTCCCCCTTCTCTAGGATTCCTTTGAAAATAATTATTCTGGATGTTTTTTATTCTTTTGATTTTTTTTCATTATTGGTGAAAGCACTGTGTTTATTTTTGCAGAGATTTATTTTTGTTGCTTATGCATTTTAAGACGGTCATAAAAAAGAGAAAATTGCTGTTATATTGAAGCTATAAAAATGGCTTCTATTATTATTGTTATATATCATCTTTTCTGCTGATTATTTATTCAGAAGATAATCAAATTCAAATCTCAAGCAATGATAATGGTAGTGTGTGTGAGGGAGCGAGAGAAAAAAGGGGACAGAGAGAGAGAGACAGAGGGAGAGTGGGGGGGGGGATACATTTTTAGAAGGGATGCTTAATTGCAATATAAATAATGCATAATTTTATTCTGTTAGTGTTACTTTGGGATAGACGAATTAGACATCACATTCATTACCTCACATTTTTTCTACCAGACAGGGAGACGGAGAGAGAGAGAGGGCGAGAGAGAGAGAAAGGGAGAGGGAGAGGGAGCACTACAATGGCCATAAAGTGCAGTCGGAGAATTCAGTATCTGACATTTTGACAGCCGTTCTGGGAAATAATTTTTTTCTCTGTTCAATGCGAGTTTCTCATCTCTATCTTTAACTTCCTTATACCCTTCCATGCTGTTTTAGGAGAAGTGTGAGGTAATGAATGAGATGTCTAATTTAACTATCCCAAAAGTAATTCTTACAGAATAAATAGGTTTTACATTTACACATCTTCCTCCTCATTTGCATTATTTTTGTTAGCAACATAATTTTGAATGCATGGATGCGCTGTTTGATCAGTATCAGTTCCAGGCTTCTTGGCATTCATTCCCCAATCGTGTTTCTTCTTCAGACACGTTTCTGATCATTCCGGAGGCCTGACATCCCTTTTTTGGGGGGGTTGGTTTATGAATTTAAACGGCTGGCACAAAGAACCAAAATGAAAATAAATAAATAAATAAAATTTAAAAAACCTTTGTTGGACTTATCAAGATTGGACTGTAATTCTTTTACATTCTCTCGGTAAATGTGGTCTTCAGAAGCACAGCCCACTGTGACTGGTCGGTCCAGTATGTAATAACAACAAAAAATCTCCCTACAAAAAAAAACTAAAGAACGTGTATTGAGGAGGAGGTGTTTGTAAGAGTCAAGACTGAATGGAAGCTTTCTTGGCAGAGTGGAAACTAGATACACAGGGCAGATGGATACGCATTGAGCTACACGCTCATATACACACACATGCAAGACCTTGTAAATTATTTTCTGTTGAGTTGTGCAGACAGCCCATTGCTCCTTTCATTCATTTTACAATCTGTTTCCAGAAGTTTCCAGCACCCCTCTGTGGTCTGGTGCAACCTTCAGTATAGCAGCCCATGGGCCCTGTGTCTGTGTGTCCATGGCCACAAACAGCAGCTGCACAACCCTTCCAAGAGCATGAACCACAGTGTGTAATACAAAACAAACACACACACACTCGCACAAACTTCTTTCCATAGTGCCATCGCTCATTTTCCACTTTCTCTCATTTAATGGGCAGATTGTGAAAATTCCATGGGTAGAGGGGGAACGTTCCAGATTCCCCAAGAATCTGTGGAAGGCTATTATTACCTTTCCTTCTAATGTTTCTTCCACCTAGCTAAACCTGCATGACGTTTTATTAATCACAGCCTGTTGGAGCTGGTCTACTCTCAGGTAGTGTGTGGGTGTGTGTGTTTGTTCATGCAAGTGTGGGTACATGTGTGTTTTATCCTCATAATGATGAACTGGCTCAGACTCATAGTTTGTGTATATGTGTCTGTGTGTGTACATATAACTCTTTAATGGCCCTTGTGAGTTGTGTGGTTTCCTCTGGTATGCGAAATAGATGGGGGAGCTCTACAGCATCCTATAAACCACAATATAACAGTACCCGCAGGAGAGAATTTACTACTGTGCCCAGCTGTTTGGGACGGCAGTACACAGGCACACACAGACATTGCACATATGGAATATTCTCTATAATATATTTTTAATACAGAACAGTAGCTGATTGAAACATTAGCCTTAGCTGCATCATTAGATGTTTGTACACGCAGATGCATTCAGGCATAATAATAATCCTTTTTTTATATAGCCCTTTTAATTTTAAGTCCAAAATTTCAAAGTGAAACATGTGAAATATTAAAAAACAAAGATTAATAGACAAAGAATAATAAACAAAATAGATTATTAAAACAATCTATAATTTTGAATGAATTATTACAAATCATGAAAAATATATTAAGTAAGATAAAAGGTGAAACAAGTACATTTTTTATCTGGATTTTAAAACAGAACTATAGAACATTCCTAAAATTCTCTTGAATTTTATTCTAGAGTTTAGGGAAAACATCTTTAATCGGCTGAGCACTGAGTGATCCTCGGGACTAACAGCAGGCCTGCCTCAGCTGAGAGAAGTGCTTTAGATGGGCTATACTGCTTTAGGAGATCAGTAAGATACACCAGAGTTAAACCATTTAGCACTTTAAACGTCATAAGTCAATATGGAAACATGCATTGCGCACACAGACATCTAAACAGCAGGACTGGGTACTTTCATAGCGCTTTTCCACCGGACAAGGTGGAGTTTCCCAAAAGCATTGCAACATAAAAAGCATTAGTTAAGACAATCTTAACTTTACAATGCTTCTAGGAAACAGGACCCAGTGCAGTACGGCATGGCACGGTAACAACTCCGTGATTTTTATCATTGTTTCCATTGCCGAGTGACCCGTGCCATAACAAAGTACCTGTGCTGAATTTTGTAATGCTTCTGGCCAGGGTACCAAGGGTAACAAGCTTACTGAACAGGGAAATATTGCTGGAGCTAGAAATAGCACATACCATTGATTGGTCAAACACATTTGTCACAGAATTGTCATGAGTCATCACTCAAGTCAGACATTTTGAAAAGACACTAGCTAGCTAGAATTGCTTTTCTACCAGACCATACGGCACAGCAATATTCAATACTATGTCTGATAACACTCCCATAGAGTTCAATGGACAACGAAGCTCCTTCACTGTTGCTACTGTTGTTAGTGCTTACTATTAACACTAGACTCTTGTTAGAAATGATGTCACCACCCCACAAACTCCAGAGAACTCCACCTACTTTCACGCAATAGGAAACAGGCACAGGTACTGGGGTATGGATATGTCCACTCTCAGATAAAAAGCTACTAAACTGTATCTTTCACCTGGGAAAGTGAATGCAATGAACCTTTAAATCTCATTTATGGTACAACCATGGTCCTTAAGGTCTAATTTAAATAAAATGGGTTATAACGGGTATACTGCATTCACTTTCCCTGGACAAAGATACACACTAAAGGTACAAAACAAGTACCCTTGAGGATACCACTCTATTAACAACTGATTAGTTTTAATGGGTTTAGTGACCGTACTGCACTGTCCAGTGGAAAAGCACTATTAGATGAAGACAACACAGAGACTTAAGGGATCTGCTATGAGGCCTTTTGCTTTGAAAATTCACACATGCTGCTTATTTTCGGCCCACTCTGAACACTCCAGTCAATCTATTACAGAGGTGAGTATACACACCTCACACATACCAGCAACAGGAGAGACAGGGAGGTGTTTTTATTTCACACGTGCTCTGTAGTACATGTCTAAGAAGAGAGAGAGAATCAGTAAACAAGGGAAGATTATTACCCTTTGGTGTGAAAAATGGCCTCTAGGGCACAGGGCAGGAACTTTCTCATTTTTCCTCTGTCTTTCACAGTAGCCGTCAGTGTCTGCCTGGGTGTACGATTGTGTGTGTTTAACTGACTGTGTGTTTAATGCTTTCCACACACAGTGATATCTCCAGCAGTTACTGACTGTGCAGTCTGAGTTACAGGTGGTTGGTCCAGGCATGCAGCTCCTCCCTATGGCTTCATAGAGTGCATCCCAGCAGCACACACAGCTTCAGGGGGAACACACAACATTTCCCCCATTTATATATTTACACCCCCACACTCTCTACTCACAGCTGTGTGTTCTCCCTTCCTACAACACACTTCGAAGTAAGAGGAACATACATTTTTAGACAAACTATTACTTTAAGGACAGTGAAAGGGACCCAGAGCAGAGGGAGAGAAGAAAGAGTGTGTGTGTGTGTGTGTGATAGAAAGAGATGGATAACTCTACTTTAAAGATGAAGGCCCTCACTGTGAGAGGAGTAGGTCTTTGTCATGTGACTGAACAGCCAGAGAAGGCCAGAGTGGATAAAGTGAAACATCTCATTAGAGTTAAATCCCTCTCCACCTCACTGTGACTACAGTAGAAACACACACCTGATCCACACTGTTCTTCACATGGGTCTGTTTTCCCCTGGGCCCCACAAGTCTGAGCTCTCGTCTGTCTGTAAAATGTGAATTTAATGCTTTAAAGTCCAGACTTTAGGAGTGATGCTGTCTGAGAAGTATGAGGAAAAAGAAAAAAAAATCCTGTTGTTCATTACACAACTGTGGGAACAGTTTAGGATTCAGGATATTGGCATAATTGCTGAGTGGGATGTTTGTTTTTTTCTGTGTGTTTTATAGTTGGACCTCTCATTGGGCGCCATTGTGGGACCAAAATTCCTCCTGAAATCCAGTCGTCCACCGGGATTCTCTCGCTCACCTTTCACACGGACATGGCCGTGGCTAAAGATGGCTTCTCTGCTCGCTATAACATGACTTTAAAGGAGGTTAATGACAGTAAGTATTGTCTGTTCTAAAGATATGAGATTTTAAAGTTTTAATAGTTTGTAACATAATATATTCAACATCAGTTAATACAATGGTATCAACTACTACTACTATCACCACTAATAATAATGATAATAATGTTCATCGTCATAAATCATAAATGATAAATCATTATCATAGTCGTCATCAATAAGCCATGATAAGGTCCATAATTTATCCGGCTGTCGGTCACCATGTGGTGTTGCACAAATTTTTTTAACTACATTTTTTAACACCTTTGCCGTTGTCATTCACACAACACTCAAAACTGAAATCATGAACCAGCCGCTCCTGTTTCAGTCAGAAAACACCACTTCCACACTGCTTTTGTGCTTGAAATCGGTGCTTATAATCATCAATATATGTCTTCACACCGAAGCGGTCTTGTGCACAAGACGCATTTTTTGGAGATGAATGTGTTGTATTGCGAGCACAGCGTGGAAAAAAAGGCAGAAATAAAGCAGTTAAAATGTCCACTCTATGTTTTTAGTAGCTCATGCACTGAGTCTCCCCTCAGATTTTCACTGTAGCAATCCTTTTGGGATGGAGTCCGGCAGGATCACTGACGACCAGATCACGGCCTCTTCGTCATTTAGCGATGGCCTCTGGTCTCCACGGCAGGCTCGTCTTAACTACGACAACAACGCCTGGACGCCCAGCGAGGACAGCAACAAAGAGTACATACAGGTGCGCTTACACTAACTGCCTGCAAAGATTCGCTCTCTTTGTCTCTTACACACACAATACTTCTCTATTTCTATCATACTCTCTCCCACATACAGAAACAAAATGCCATAACCTTTTCTATGTGCCGCCCACATTTCATTAACAGGCCACACAGGCAGGGTGCACAGAAGGCAGAGGCTTAGGAGACGCTGCGCTATTGTTAGTCTGCGGACTAATGAGAGCTATATTCTCTCTCTCACACGTCTATCTGTCCTTTCTTATTTATACGACACATTGCAGATTCCCAAAAAGGCTTTGGGGAATAATTCTGTTTCAGACATACGACAGCTTCAGTAAAGTGTCACGCCAGTGCTATGGAAGCAGAGTGAAAGTCCTCTCTGACAGATATACCTGTACCTAAGTGCTGTTCGGGCTTGTGTCTGTGGATGCGGCTCAGTCTTGGAGTTTGTACTCGATCACCAGCTGATATTCTGTGTTCACACAGTCCCTCTCCCCAGTAGCCGTGGACCCACACAGCAATTTTGGCAAATCTCTGCCATAAATATTGGCATGCCTCAGAGCTATGCATCTTACAACAGCTCCCACTCTAACCTAATTCAAATGACTGTGTTGTTACAGTGGAGGTGTATATATTTGCGTTGGGATTAAAGCTGTATATGTTTGTGCAAGTCTGTGCAAGCACAGCAGTTGCTCGTATATATTGTGGCCCATGGTGGTGTGATGGTGTGTAGTATAGGTAAGCTGTGGGTGTATGGGGGTGTGTGTGGGTGTGTGTCTCGGAGGAGGCCTTCTAACTGAACTGCCTGCGGTTAAGACATTAAGATCTCATCACCTTCTGCTCCTCCTGGCTGCTTCAGAGGTGACACAGAGACGGAACAATTTTGCCCTATCTCCGTCCCTCTGTCTCTCGGTTTCTCCCTTGTTCAGTCTCTTTCTCTTTTTTTTCTCATTACTTTTCATCAGGAGCTGATGTGTTCCACAATGCCATGTTTGCACTAAGCTCTCTTGCTTTCTCTCAAGATTAAGAAGCTGCTTCATTCCTCTCTCTCTCTCTCTCACTCTCTCTCTCTTGGGTTGATGATGCGCACCCGGCTCTGATGGTAACAGCCACTTGATTGATGATAGTCCTTTCCCGAGAATAAATAGTTAGCAGCAGTCTTCTGTGCCATTGATTTTTTTGTGTAGGTGTGTTTCTTTGTGGCCCTAAGCAGCAACGCACAGGGAGCTGTGTGTGTATGCGTGTGTGTATCTGTAAGCCGCGCCGGCCTTCCTGACAGATAACAAATGCTGCAGTTTTCCTCTTCGTGTTCAGATGACACCCCACTGAGAGGAGAGAGCAGAGGATCGTGGGTAGCAGCCCTCCTTGAGTACTCTTGCTGAATCTCTGATGGAAAGCCTACCTGACAGCAGGATGTCTGGGCACAACGTCCTCATCCTTAGCGATGCTGTTATGCAGATGGGTGTGTGAGGGGGAGCCGAGCTGCAGCCTGTTCTGTATCGATCTGAGAGACATTAATGTGACTAATGTCAGGGCGCAGACTGATAACACTGCATCTGCAGGGAGGAGAACCCCGATATTCCCACAACTCGTATATATTTCTCATCTCTCCTCTTCCTCTAGATTGTTTTTGCTTCTGGGTTCTCCCTCATTTTATTCCACTTCTTTCTTTTGCATCACTCCTCGCTAGGGGTGGGCGATATGGCAAAAATATCTTATCATGATACTTGAACATGTTTTCACGATACACAATATCAGTATCATGTTATTTATGTTTGCTGAAAGAGTGCCAGCAAAACTATGAAAACACAATAATATTTTAACTACGGAAAGAGGGGAAAAATAAAACAATCGGTGCAAAAACAATGAGCATCAATGCAGTTAGTCAGTGTTATAAAAGTACTGATGATACCTGCGATATTCTCAGAAAAGTGTATTTAAACACATTTATTTGTGATTTCAGTATCATATCATGCCCCGCCCTAATTCTTACATCCTTTGCTTGTATCACTGTCTCTTCCTCTCTTGTCTATTGTGTCCCAGGCCTTTCTTCCTTCCTCATCTCTTTTTTCTCCTCTTTCAGGTGGACCTGCACTTTCTAAAGGTTCTGACTGGCATTGCCACTCAGGGAGCCATCTCTAAAGAGACCCACAAGTCTTACTACGTCACCAGCTTCAAACTGGAGGTCAGCACCAACGGCGAGGACTGGATGGTCTACCGCCACGGCAAGAACCACAAGGTAGGAGCCCATGCCAACGCTCCAAGAGTAAGCGTGAGTGTGTGATGTGTGTGAATCAAGAGATGGAGCCTGGCAGAAGTACATTTGTACATTGGTTGTTTATCATTGTGTTTATAATGCTAGCACTAATAGAGCTGTAGAACCTGTGCAGGAAAGCCAGGAGAGGAAAAAAATAAAGACAAAAATCCCCACTTCTGTTTGTTCTTTCTGACTAACATATCCCAGAGTCGCTGCTACAGGTTAGCTGGGTGATAGAGTTCACTCCCTGGCCTGATGGTTCCCTATTCTCAGGCTGAGAGGAGAAACTGGAGAGGGGAAGTAACCACACAGACGTCCCCAAAGGACTCTGTTTCCCACAAGTCTCCAGCACTCAGCCTAGAATGATGGAGTGAGCAGACAGGCAAATGTGAAGGGATCAGCGACGTGGGCTGGGGGAAAGGCTCAGAGATATCAAGGGGTTAAAGGGAAGGAGAGTAAAATTTAGAAACCAAAGAGACAGATAATGGAGGGAGATGGTGATAGTAATTAGGGCAGGGATATTGTAATTCAGTCTAAAGGCTGTACACACATGCACACAGTGGAAAAGGAGCATGTTTAGGGGAACAATGGACAGCCCTGTCATCTTCCTTATTACCCAAAAAGCCCCACAAATCTGTTTGGAGGTCACTGGTTCACTGGAGAATGTGTAAAATTTCTGCTTTTGGGGTGATGATTTGAGGGGAAGTGAGTGAAAAAAAACATCAGCAACAGCTGGAGACTGGGGTTGGGGTCTTTAGCCATAGACTCCCTGCTGCTTTAATCCCCCCAGCAAATCTCTGGGCTCTGAGAACCACTATGTGCTCTGTGTATTCACGCTCTTTACGCTCTAAACTTTGACATTGTGTCTCAATGGGAGTCACTGTATAAGATGCATAACCAATCAGCCTATTTAGTGATGACCTACTATTTATTCATAAACCTGGATGATTTTCAGTATGTATATTTATGTTGGCTTTCTTTATAGAGACACAAATGGTACCAATCTACAGACATTGTGTCACGAATCGTTCTAGGTGCGCGGGTGCGGACACAAACGCGAAGCCGCTCTCAGTAAACAACATATTTATTTAAACAGATATCGTCGGGGAAACAAACAAGAACTCACACCGCGACAGGCGTGCTCACACACAAACAACGAAGGACAATACTGGACGGACACAGGCGGGTACTTATAC
>JAOUQW010000046.1:15425631-15439256 GCA_028565825.1 Olivaichthys viedmensis | reverse complement strand
TGATCACTCTTCATAACATTCTGGAGTATATGCAAATTGCCATCATAAAAACTGAGGCAGCAGACTTTGTGAAAATTCATATTTGTGTCATTCTCAAAACTTTTGGCCACGACTGTAGTCTTGCATAATAAGTGGTTATTAGAATGTGCATTACAACAAAATGGTGAAGAATCTAGATGACTACATGACTAGTAAAAAAAACTAAATCGAAACAACAACAAGGACTCTCCCTCCACCCTGGGTTGCCCTCAGTGTACATAGTAATGTAATGTAACTTTAGCACAGTGGCACAGCTGAGAGTGTCTCATTATGTCTCTATGGTGATGAATCAGGGCTGCCCGCAGGTGGCTCCATTAAACTGTCTGAGCATAAATGGTAATGCATCTAATAAACACTGGCAGCACAGCGAGAGCTCGCTGCCAGAGCTAACCTGTTACTGCCCTCTGCATACCCACCACTGCTTCACTCCAATTAATCTATAAAAATAAAGAAGAGTAAAACTGACCACCTGCACACCAAAGTGCACATACAGTACTGTGCAAAAGTCTTAGGCACCCTACCTTTCTTTTTCATTTCCAAACATTTATTTTCCAAAAAAATAAAAAATGTTACAGAGATATCTTTGTAAGTCATTAAAGAAAGTAACATATTAAGTAAAAGACCCCTTTTTGAATAAAAATATAATCAAGGCTGTCTGGGACAGAAGCAAGTGAGAGTTAAAGTTTGCAGAAGAACTGTGGCAGGTTCTCCAAGATTCTTGGAACAACCTACCAGCCGACTTCCTTATAAAACTGCATGGCACTGTGCCGCAGAGAATTTATGCAGTTTTAAGGCAAAGGCTAGTCACACCAAAAATGTATTTGTTTTTTTTTTGTTACTGTTTACTGCTCTTTATTGTATTTTTATTTATTTTTAATTTTGTATATTAAGGAACTTTTAATTCAATTATTTTTCACAGCATTTTCGCTTTACATAATTTCTTTACATGTGCCTAAGACTTTTTCACAGTAATGTATATGGTAGGTTTACCTGATAAAATGGCAAATGATTGTAAGTACAACATAGGTGTACCTATTACCTGACATCTCATTGTATATGTGTAGTTTACAAGTATATTTTCTATGCAAGTAAATAAGTGACAGTAGGTTTGTGTGTGTGTGTTTGGATTTCTGTCCGTATCTACCCCTCTGTGTCCATCAGCTGATTTAAACCCCCTAGCACAGATAAGAGAACCCGCACCGGTCATCTTTTAGACCCTTATTAAAATCCCTAAGCATTTTCTCATTCACAAACAAGCTAGACAAACAGAGCACTTTGAACATGCACAAGCAGTGAAAAAAGCTAATTGTAATTGCAGTCCGGCCTGCTGCCCGTAGGCTGCTGTCTCCTCTGAGTTTCCTGTTAGAGGGGAGCTGAACATTAATGATAATAACAGAGATATTAAAAGAAAAAAAAACAGAGCTGTTTTTCCAGCCAACGGTTCTTTGCCGTGACCTCCCTTCAAGCCAGAAAGGACCTGTGTGGCTGCTGCATTCACATTCTGATCCCTTTAGCTTCTACTAAGCCAATCTGGGATTTTTTTAAAATCACCATTTCATAAAATACGTTTTCTTTTTGGTGGACTTATTTGCAGCATAACCAGCACTTTAGGTTATGCAGTTATATATAGACTGTATACATATGGATTGTATTAACGGAAAAGTAAGGGATTTCTCATGGGAGTCTTATTTTTGTGGAAACCGATGCAGGGAGCTTTCAGAAGAGACAGAGGAAATATACGAGCCTGAAGCTAAAGCTGGTTATGCAGCATCAGCAGCACACCTGTGGGAAACAACGCACACACATCTATACTATACTTACACACCTGACCTCACAGGTTTCCTGAACCCCCTGTAGTAGATGAAAGGCAGGACAGGGATATGGAGGATAAAGTGTTCCCTTCCTCTTTTCCTTCCTGTTTCATCCTGTGATATCAGACAGACAGATACATGGACTATAAGTGTGCGGTGGCTGGGAATCTGACAAGCCCAAACAGCTGCCCCTGTAATGTAATTCCTCTCCAATCACTCCAAATCTGTGCTTATATTGCATTGTCATTCTATATTGGCTGAATGCTTTAGTTGTTAGAAATGCCCTTGAGGTTGTTATAATGATGATGATGATGATGATGACTTTGTATGTCTGGAATGAACACTTGCGAACTCCATCTTCCACACTCTACTTGCTCTGAGGAGATGTTTCATATAACTCATAGAATAAGTTCTGCATTTCAGTGTATTATAAATATACATTATCAAGATTTACAACGTTGATAACTCTAGGGCTTGGAACATACCATTATTGACAGTCTTCTGAACCACCATTAGCCTTTCTGCCCAGAGCAATGAGCACAAATCTACAATCAGTCCTCTTATTGATCTCAGTTAAGCATGAGTGTGAGGATGATTCTTATTCAAAGGATCGCTCTTTCACTGGAGCCTTTAATACAGCTCATTTCTAATTCATGTAATTTATGAATTAGAGATGAGTGGTGCATATCAGCAATATGCTGTGATTGTCACATCATCGTCGTCATCAGAATATTTCTTTGACACTGTGAATCTTATATTTGTCAGGGCATTTTGCATTTATATGATGTAGGCCTTATGCATGTAATTTAATATTTCAGTTTAAATTCAGCATTCACTAGCATCTCTGAGACACGTTCCCTCATTCAGTCTGTTTTTTCTTCCCCTCTTGCTCTCTCTTTCATTCTTTCTCTCCTATTGTAATCATTTTGGATGATTTCTTCAGCACCTTGATGTGTTCTACAGTAAACCCGCATGGCATATGAGTTATTCCCATGTTCGGTGTCTTATGAGCTCTACATTTCACGGCAGCCCGCTATCGGCACATTTATTAAGGCCTACGCAGCAGGCTGGCACCATTCGCCACCGAGGGGAGAAGAGATTAACACCAGTGGAGCTTCTGGCCTTAATTCAACAGCACACTATCTTTATGTCCCCCAGTGTGTGCACATATGGGGGTGTGTCAGAGGGGGAAAATATTGTCTCTGTGTTTCTGTGTGTGGACATAGTGATGGAAAGAAGGCCCTGAAGCTCCGTGACAGTTTAGGTGTCCATTAGAGGGTGGAAATCAGCATGTCATCTGCTGTAATTGCAACTGACTGCAGGATTGATGAGACTGTGCTGTTGCTTTTTAAATATTTATACCTACAGCCGAAGGAAGGTTGGTATACATTTAAAGTGCGTGGACAGAGAGAGAAAAGAGACAGGGAGGAGACGGAGTGAACAAGAGAGGAAAGAGACTTTTTTCAGGGTGGTCAGGATGGCTGGAATAATTCACCGCTCTGGCATGTCAGTTTCACACTCTGGCTCTTCCAGCGTGCCTGCCCCTCTTTCTCCTCGCTCCTTATCTGGAGTTTCTTTTCAAAGGGATTATTATGTTCATGGCATCGCCAGTGCAGAATCCCAGAACAAAACAAAAAAGGGCTGTGCCATTCTCATTTCCTTTATCCAGTCGTTTTGGACAGATGGGCCGGACGATGGACGGGCTTTTTGATGTTTGCTTTGTTCATCGCAGCCTGGCCTGGCGGTTTCACAGACACGCCTACTCCACACAAGGGCAGACTGAGATTTAGGCTCTAGCTCCTCTCTCTCTCTCTTTTTCCAACCATGCCAGCCTGGCAGTGCACCTGCCCTTTTCTTTTTGCCCACTCACCACCATTCTTTGCTGTTAATTGGCCCGTTCCGAATGGGACCTGGCCACGCCAAAGTGTAGGATTACAGCATGGTGCTTTGGAGATCTTCTATGCATCTAGGTCATTGAGATGCAGTTTGACGAAAAGGCTCTATAGAAGGATCTCCATGGCCCAGCCTGGCTGTGGCCATGTCTCTGATTTTGACATTATTTGTTTCCCATGAAGAAGCCCTGTATATTTCTTCCTCTATAGTGATGTCCAAGAAGCTAAGAACCATTTGACTCCTTCTTTCTCCACTGCTAAGCACCAGATTGGCCATAAAATGGGAGAATAGTGTTTTCAGAGCAGCCCCATTGCTCTTCTGGTCAAATGGGATGATGGAGTAATAAAACAAATAAAAACAAATGCAGTTCCTCAGACTGTAGGCGTGCACCTGGGGAGAATAATAGCCGGAGAACCAGTGATTCAGAGAGACTTCCAATGTACAAGTCTTGTCTCTCTTTCTTTCACAGTGGTTTTGTCGGAAACCCATGTATACACATTGATCAAGCTGTAGCACTCTTAGCACCCTCCATTGTGAGTAGTGTCTAAACCTCATCAGTGCATGAGAAAGAATTTCTTTATACAAAAGAACTTTTAAATGCATATAATCTGGTTTATCATACTACATGCAGCAGAAACATGCTTGGCACTTGGGGCTTGACTAATTATTTGGACAGTGCACAAAACTCAGCTTCATGCTGTGTCTGGCAGCTCAGGAAAACACTCAGCTGGGACACTGTAGCCAAGCACAAAAACAGTTTCTGAAAGATAAGCAAACTTCCATTCTTCCACCAACAGCTGCATTCAGCATAAAACATGAGCTCTGCTTCTGTCATAAATAATCACCAGAGTGCACAAACAACAAACAAACAACAAGATGTGCTGAAGTAATGTCCCAGATTTTCCATACATCATTTTAATATTCGCCTGAGTTTTTGAGGTATGCAGTGAGTCTGCAATGGTTGTTAATAGATGATGCTTCACTACACTGATGAGAGCAGCGTTTATAAAACTGGACTTGCTTCCTTTTACCCAGTCAAGCATTTCATACTCACACACAGCCAATGAGAAAAGCACAAAAACCTTTTCATACTTCTATGTTCCTATAACATCATGTCTACAACCCGTGAGAAAGGCCAAGGCATAAATTGCTTATATGTTGCCCTCATATCTTGGATTAAGGAGGCATTATTCTATCCCAGCCTCTGATTTGAAATCCTTGTATTTCATTTCTGAATCAATTATCAGAACCTGTCTGGGAGTCTATAAATGAGACAGCTCAATATATACGCCTTCAGGGAGCTTACCTAATTTAAAGTTCATCATGATTTTCGCTGTGCTATAGCTTGCACCTGAGAAGCAGTGTCATTAGTGAAATGGAGAGAAGGTTTGAGATATTTCTTCCTGACTCAGATGGCTTTATGAAGGGATAAGATATTTTTAAAGCCGGTTGATCCTGGCCTGAGGAGAGGCAGGCAAGCAGGGAGGATTTCTCTCAGTCTGTCATATTACTCTCAGCTCTCTTTCATTATCAGTGCTTTTAAATCTCATTTGAAGCCAAGGCTGCTCTCCAAGTTTCTCCAAAGAACCCGCAGGGAGCGTGGGCCTGTACCACAATATCAATATCACACAGCTCAAACCCAATCAAAAAAATGACAAACATTTTTTAGTTACTCCTTTCTCAAAGTTTTGCTTTGCCATATATTTTCTTTGTAGTAACTTTGGGCACAAAATGTGTGTGCTAGAGAGGGTGCCTGCCCATTGCTATGGCTTGACAGGGAAAAATTAGTTCACTTCAGAAACTTTGATGCATTGTAAGGGATGTTAGATCTCTACATAGCATTAGTTTAGTCTACTAAACTCTGGAATTGTCACAATCATTAAACGGCTCATTCTGTAAAAAGCTCGTTTCATGTTTTTATCTTTTAAGTGATCGGCTCCTAAAAATGGTTGTTATGAAAGCTGTAGCTAACAATGATACAAATGGAGAGTAGGGTAATTTTTTTTAATTATGACTCGCTTGTCAGGCAGAAAAGCTCCTATGTCTTGTAGGAGTAAGGTTTGGAGGCTTGGATTAAGGAAGACTTAAATAAATCATTGTCATCAGAGCTTCAACCTGAAGCAAAAGCAGACCGTGCACTAGGATTTTGTGCACATATATTTTTAATAGCTAAGTGGTTTTTAGACACCTGAAACAAGGCTAGTTGGTGCTATTGTCAGCAAAGATATGTGTAAACCCAATAAAAGCACAAGATGAATGCGGTTCCATCATGCGTCATACAGCTTCCTGAAGCAACAACCCGCTGTGAACTATGTTAGACACAATAGCATCTCCATCAGTTCCGGTATACCACCAGCATTGTTAGCACATAAGCTGAGTCTGAATGAAATTCTGTCTGATGTAGAGTCTGTTTACTGTCAGACCACCTACGTGGTCCAAAAGCAGCTGCTGGGCTATTGTAGGAACTGACATGCATATGAGACTGACCATCATAGCCTACATATGTAATACAAATATCATCCAAGGCTTGAACTGTTCCAAAAACACTCTGGTGCTGCCTACACAAAGCCATCAAGAAATAAATCACAATATTATACATAAATAAATGTGTTTTGTGCTGTATAAGCTGAGGGCAATGGCTCATGTTTGTTTCCTGTGGTAACCAAAAAAGCAGGAGGTCAATTCTTTGTCGATCTATCTCTGCTGCCCAATTTAGGAAAAGGCCATTATTATATTACACCACTATATTACACTGTCTTTGCAGGAGTCAAATTACCTTGTAAATTTAAATACATTTACATTCACATTTATTCATTTGGCAGATGCTTTTATCCAAAGTGACTTACAAGTGTAGCAGAATACAATCCAAACATATAACCGTTTGAAGACTCAACAGCAATGCAAGTGCTTCAGAACTAATTTTCCACCAACTGACGCAAATACAAGATTTGTTGAAGTTGTTGGAAGAACAGAGAAATAGTAGGCTCAACTGCTAGTATAAAGAAGTGCAACAAACATTGGTCATAAAGCGATCAGTCGATCTACACATGAAATAGCCATGATACCTTTCGATTTCAATTAAATATTTTTTTTTTACATAGAGCTTTTAACAATAGACATTCTTACAAAGAAGTTTTAAAGGAATCTAGATCTAGATCCCTAACGAGCAAGCCAGATGTGACAGTGACAAGGAAAAATTCTATGAGATGGCAAAAAAAAGAAACCTTCTGAGGACTCAAAAAGAAACCGATTCTTCTCTTCTGGGCGACAGTGTGATTTTAATAAATACAGTATACAGTCATACAGAAAAAAAGGCAAGCAATACTAAACGATACTCCACGTTCATAACAATAATAGAGTAGTATGAGTAACCACGAGATACATTGGTTTATGTTACAAGGTAATCACATGGTAATAAAAGAAACATGCCTGGATAGACACAGGCACACACTCAAAGGGAGAGAGCTGAGGACTGATGTTCAGGTGCTCCTGGAAGAGCTGCATCTTCAGGCATTTCTTGAAGGCTGTAAGGCAATCTGTAGAGCAAATGAAGTTAGGCAGTTCGCTCTACAATCGCAGAACTATGAGACTCAGTACCCCACAATGGTGACATCACCAGGCATCGGTCACTCTCACACTGTAACGATTGAGATGAAATGCAGGCCCTGACTCCATATAGGTCCCATTGGTTGCTCTATTCACCAGCATCAGGGACTTGAACTTGATGCAACCAGCTACAGAGAGCCAGTAGAGTGAGGTGAAAAGGGACATAACGTGTGTATTTTGGTTGATTGATGACCAGGCACGCCGCTGACCTTTAAGAAGCTTTGATGTTTTTCTGGTTGAGAGTTTAAATTCAAGAAGACATGAAGTTATGCAGTGCGGAGTCCGAAATTCACCATAACATCACAGCATCCAGCCATTACAAACAGAAAGTCTTGGGGCTCCCAGTGTCTTATGCACACCACACACACGACATAAATACAAACACAAACACTTCCTGCATTCCCTTGCAGCCTGGGCTCTGTTTGTGAGAATATTCATTATGGAGACAGTTATGAAGATTGACATAAGGCCAATCCATCCTTGGCTTGTCACAGCAAACTCCTGTGTATTGACATATTGAAATGTGCTCCTCAAATGTCACTGTGGTCTTTTCAAAATCATTTAATGTGTCAAAAGTGTCGCCTGTTAAATAAACAAAAAAATGAGGGTATATACCAGCGAGTAGGCCCTCTGTGTATTGCATTGTTGTCGTTAACGGCTGGAAATTCAATGGCGCCGTTCTTTACTGGACAGGATGACAGCCGTGCAGCGCAAGGGTGAGTGCTTCTGATGACAGCAGCAGCCTTCCCACTTTATCGGCATCGCCCACGCCGGCGCTACCAATCAGCAGCCTACGGGGGGAGGCACTGTCACTCACGCAGACGGACAGGGAGCTGGGCCGGGTTGCCGTGGCAGCAGCTGGAGGTGGCTGATGGCGTTTGGAAGGTGCCACGCGGCTCCTCTGAGTCCATGGTGGTGCCAGCCAAACCTGACAGACCAATGACACAAACAAATGAATAGGTTTATAAAAGGCCATTCTCCAGGGATCTGCAGACAGTTCTTATGAAAATGAAGCATTGAGCAGCTTTCTGTCGAGCCGCGTTACCTCTGCTGTAAATAATTTGCCTGGTTAATGTGTGAGCGCAGACAACTCTTTCTTCTCCCCATTCACTGACGCAAAGGATGCCTTCTCTTTCCGCCTCATACATCTTGGTGCTGCTCTCAATGACAATGGGTGCTGCTGGAAAAAAGTGACCTCAGAGTCATAATTTTATGCTACAATAAAGGTTCATTTCAGCTGCGTAGGACTATTCAGTCCCTGTGATATCTCTCCAAATTGTCATTCTTGTGTCTCCTCAGGATTGAACTTGCAAAGACAGAAAAACTCACTCTTTTCTGGAGTTCAGGGCCAACAGTTTAATGAAGAGGAGAGAACGTGAGAGCATGCAATGCTTTTCAGCCAGAATATTTTTCTGCTTTTGACTAATTAAAACAGGCAGCGAATAGTACACTAATTAAACCAAACCCCCCCAAGCCGATAAACAAGCATTGTCACCTCCTCCATCTCTCTCCTCCAGATGACCGGCCATTTATTCAGTACTGTTCTCTGCAAAAGTTTGTCTTTTACTTGAGTGGAGACCAAAAGGGAGTCAGATGGCTCAACAGAGATGAGGCAAACATTTATGATAAATGGGGAGAAAGACCTCATTTGGAGCCTTTACGCTTATTAACACAAACAGACTTCTGTTTATGTCTCCTCAGAGAAGTCTTTGATTTAATGACAGCCTTCATGCTTGTAATCAGTTTATTTTTTCTGACTAAAAGCTCTCACTGTGATAGCCAGTTATGGTTAATGACATTGTCTAGTGTTATTTCATTTTACATGCCCACAGAGACAACACTAGACACAGAATTTGGCCTTTTGTGACTTCTTTGTTCACATTTTCACAGATTCTTATAGGGGTCACTTACATGTTTGTAGAAAGCAAGAGACAGCGATCCCTATTTGTACTAGTGTAATTAGACTGCCCTCTAGTGGTGTGAGTTCCATGTCTCCACTACTATAAATCTCTGTCTACTTTGGCTGATACAGAACCAGTGCCAATATAGGGGCAAGCTCTTCAATCAGCCTCCTGATGTCATCAGCCAGCATTGATTGGTAACCCCATAAATACTTTAACAGCAGTGCTGCACTATGTTGGCCTGCAATTCAGAATGATTTTTTTCAGCATGGCCCCACTCCAACCCTAACACAATGCTTTCTATACAATCAATCCAAAAAAATAATCTCACCAAAGAGAATGAGCCTCTAAGCAATGCTTTCAAACATCTTTTCTTTAACAGCTAATGTGATCTGAGATTGGACAACTTGCCCTTCCGTGATATGGCAGTATAGCACAGATATACTATTGCAATCACCGTTCAATGGTCATTTTACTGAAATAGGCTCAGAGTCATGGAGTGTGTTCGGATAAATAAACGCTCTCTGTACTCTTGACCGTGTGCTGAGTTATAATAATGGTTGTTCCTGATGTTATCTACATCCACAAGCATTGCACTGAGGAGTACAGGACAGTTCATGAACTCTAAGAAAGAGGCCCATTGTGGTTTCCATGAATGACTTGGTGTGATGAGATCTTATCTTGCAACCACACTGGCGTATCACAGACCCCACCAGCACCTCTAACTGCATGTCAGGAGCATGTAATGTGCCCCATCAGACATCAGATAACAAGCTCTCTTCCTCTTTCTGTCCTTTTGAATGGATCAGAGGCAGTAGATAAAATGTGCATGTGTGTGAGTGTGTGAAAGCACATTGTTGGTGAAAGCACATTGTTCCTCTCAAATAGAGGAAAGATTGGATCTTTGGTGGTCTCCATGTCCTGATCTACTTTAGCTGAGGCACAAAGAGTAAGGGAGAATAGGAAACAGTTTGCCCGGGCTGCTTCTATTCACACACACTGCCTCCCCGCTGCACACTGCAAATGCTCCAGCAGGACTCCCCTCTGTGCAGTTCTGTCTGGACCTGAACACACATATAGACACACAGATACACATACACAGCGCATGCACACATACATACAAACACATATGCCAGCCGATCAAAAAGGTTGTCTTATAACAGGAAATGCAACTCCTGCAGAGCCCTATTTTGCAGATTCAGACAGGAACAGGTCTAAAAGATTCCTTTACTTCGAACTGATGAAAGCCATTTAGTGTGAGTTAGGTTTTACAGATACTCCTTCATTATCACAAGTAACAAAAATGGCAATTTTTTATAAATTGTGAAACAATCAATATAATATTTCTAAATGTGATATAATGAAATGTGATACATTTCACTTGCCTCTAAGGACTTTTTCAGGTCTCCTGTTGTTTGTTTTGGATGTAAGTGAATCTCTCTGGCAGTTTTTTTTTTTTTCTTCTTCCACTCTTTGGTCGTGTCTTGGTTTCTATGTTTCTTTTATTTATGAATTATGATTTTTACTGTTTGTAAACACTTTGGTATCTTTTTATACCTTTCCCCAGCTCTGTGATAGGTCAATATTTTCTGTATCTGTATTTTCTGATAGCTGTTTTAATGATCTCACTGACTCTTAACTTGACTGCTCCCAGCAAACTGTTTGAGAGTTTGAGCCTGTTATGAACTTTCCATGCCTTAACCAAAACTTAATAAAGTAAACAATGAGGCAAATTAATGAGGCAAATTGAGTGTGTCAATGGGGATGCAAACTTTTGAGCTTGCTAATAAAGATAACTGCTGATTTAGAGTCAATTGCTGTAATATTTAGGCTATGTTGTAATGGGTGTTCAATGGGAAAACACTTTTAAATGAACATGGAATTCTGTTATGTAAATAAACTGTAATGTACATGAAATCAAGCAATTTTTAAACTCAGATCAGAATGTTAGTAGCACATAAACGTGATTCTCTCATTAACTATTGGCATGTACTGGGTAAAGGCAGCAGCTAAGATTCAGTTGTGAGATTTTTCTTATCATCAGACCATGAAGAAGATGACAAAAACAACCATGTCCCCGACATATTATTACAGTAAAATGTTGCTGGTGATCCGACATCTATCGACATGAGAGTGAGAGCAGCACCAGGGGCATCACTGCGAGGGGGAAATAGTGGAACTGACTATCCAGGACCCCAGGTGGAAGGAGCATTCAAGATACCTGGACTAAAAAGATTGCATTTTCAAGAGATGGGAAGGGGACCCACAGAGGCTGTATTTGAACCAGAAATGTGTGAAAGACCCTGGCAGCAAAGTAGCTAGCTAGACACAAACAAGACGTCATCTTTGCATGATTTATCATTGGACTAATTATAGGTGTGAAAGTAACCCACGTCTCTTTTTTTTTTTTTTTTAAACCAATCAGCATAAACTCAAATAAACAAAAAAATAATCAATTTCCATGACGAATGAGAAACGCCACTCATCTCAGTTAATTTGAACCCCAACAGACGTTTCTCCAGAGGATTACATTGATCGCATATTTCTTAAAATATCCTTAAAATGATTTTGGACGGTTCTGATGGATTAGGAGGTAAATCCGCACGTTTCCACTCACAACAAAAAGAATGAGCCGCATGATGGACAGCACAAAAGCCCACCTAACGACCATCAGACTCTCTCACACACACACACACACACAAAACGAGGAGGAGATCAGACGGATATGTAACTCTCCCCCATAGAAAGCAGCCCAATGTGGGCCAGAGATGCTAACGTCTCCTCTCCGTCTCTCTCTCTCCTCTCTTTGTTCCTCTTTCACACGCACTGTGTCTACTCTTATCTACTTATCTTCTGGCTCTCTTTCACATTTCTGTTTTTTCCTTCCCCTTTTGTGAGGGTTTGGAAACATATAGGCCTACCACTTTATTTTCTTCTCTCCTGAGGGAAGGATTCGAATAGAGAGAAGAGAGAAAATGAGAGCGTAGCCTACACAGGCATTTATACACATACACACACAAATATTATTTGATAGCTTTGAATGAAGTATTGAAACAGGATCTGAAATCCACCACCAGAAGTTTAGGCTATAAGCTACATTGCTGTATGTCTCAGAAGAGAGATATTTGAACTATTTGCAAATACATGTTGAAGTAAGGACAGCAACTAAAAGAGATGGAAAGAGACCACCATAGGACCACCACTAAACAGATATTATTTGGATGATGGACCATTCTCAGCACAGCAGTTACACTGGCATGGCAGTGTGTGTTGCGCTGGTACAAGTGTATCAGGCGCAGCAGCATTGCTGAGGATTTTTAAACACTGTATTCATTTACTGCCTTTTTTTTTTTTGACATGCCTACCTTGTTGGTCCAACCTGTAGGTGTACAGTTAGAGACTATAGCTCATCTTTTTCCATGCACAGTGTGTGTTAATTCATCAGTGCTCAGTGCCTGACCACAGATCTGCCGTTGGCTGGATATTTTTGGTTGGCAGACTGTTTCTCAACCCATCAGCAACACTGTTGCACCTGATCCACTTGTACACACACACTAACGTGTTAGTGTCACTGCTGTGCTGAGAATGTTTCATCACCCAAATAATATCTGGTCAGCGGTGGTCCCTTTCCATTGATAGACATGACAGAGGGGAGGTTGACAAATTGTACATAGCAGCAGATAGGCTACTGTCAGTAATTTTACACCTTCCAAATACCTGATACCTGATAAAATGGCCAAGGAATGTAGGTACAAAGTAGGTGCACCAAACAAGTGGTCACTGAGTGTGTATTTAATTCTCTATTTCTTTCAGAGATTTTCCAATTACAGTTCTGTCTGAATGAAAAATTGGCATAGATCTGTTTGTTTGCGCAAACTGGTCTGCCATTGTGAAGGAGGGAGCACAAAGCGAAGCTGTTTTGATATGGATAGTGTGCTTAAGTTACCATTCATAAAGTCAGAGCTTTGAACCCTGAGCATCATTTTTTAAATGTTTCGTTTGGTTGAGAAGCCCTCTTTGCCTTTATAGGTAATATAGCAATGCCATTAAAAACAGTAAACTTTTGAAAATGTACTCCACATTTCAGATTATCGTTGAACTATAGTGCCTACGCCAATAGTTTGACTATGTGCTTGTGCATTGTTACTGTGGTGCCCGTATATGTCCACTACTATTAGTTGTATTCTTCTATATGTTGTCACAGGGCAGTGGTGGCTCAGTGGTTAGGGCTACTGATCAGAAGGTCGTGGGTTCAAGCCTCAGCTCCACTAAGCTGCCACTGTTGGGCCCTTGAGCAAGACCCTGCGCTCTGACCCCAGCTCACCAACATGCTGGGATATGAAGAATCAATTTCACTGTACTGTACTTGTATATG
>JAOUQW010000046.1:15380000-15405760 GCA_028565825.1 Olivaichthys viedmensis | reverse complement strand
ATATCATTCCACATCTCGGAGCGGATGCTTCCTCGTTTATCCTCAAAGCGGCCCATCCCACTTGGCCATTCTCTTTGGATTAATGTTATGTGACATCACTATTATTAATAATTTAATTCTATACATATATGAGATTTACACATAATGTTGCCTTGGAAATTGTTGGGTTCTTCTCATGTCAAATAAAGTAACGATCGACATAAAGCATGCACACCTTTGACTGTTTCCAGTCCAGTTACTGTTTATATCCTTCCAACATTAACTACAAACCATCTCGTACTGTGACCAAATGACATCTGAGCTAAATTATACAGTCAGCTCCAGAATTATTGGCACCCTTGGTGAAAATGCTACCGGACGAAAACATGTCTTTGTGGTTAATTAGCCTGATCTCATACTGAATATCTAGCCTTTAATTGAAGTAAATATGTTCAAAGAAAATAAAAAACTTTATCCAAAAATATATATTTTTTTTATCAGTACAACATTTCAAGTGTTGAAATCGCACAAAAGCTACCGATGCGGTTAAAAACTATTCCTTTAATCCATGACCATACAACTAGACATTGATTCTTTCAGAGAATGCCAACAGGTTCAGCAGTCTATTAGTGGAGCTCTGAGGCATCCATTTACCACTGCAGTAATTCTACTTTAATGAGCGTGAATTCCACGGCCTGCTAATAATATTCCAGCTCATAGAACACCTTATAAAAGCTTCTTTCAGTTGTTTGTTGACAGATGCATGTGCTCAACAGACATGTTGTAATATTGTGGTCTATGTTAGCTGGACTAGATGTGTCACATGGTGAGATTGGCCTCTCTTTACAATACATTTGGAAGGAGAGAAAATATTGAGATGGAAATTGAGGTGTGTTGAATTGAGGGTAGAGAAGAAATACAGGGGAGCCTCTCTGAGTTCTAGCTCTGGTGGTTCTGCGCTTCTTTATTGTTCCAAATCAGAACACACTGGAGACTATAATACTGCATGTCGAGTGTTAAGCATGGCTCATGTGTGTAAGATCACATAAATATTGTGCTTTCTAATTGTTCTTAGTTTTTTACCCTTTATTTGCAAGCATCGAACATGTTCAGCTTTTCCGTAGGTATTGGATATACTGTATCTTGGGTATACACATGTGAAAAAGTTCAGGTGGTCTTTTAAAACATGACTGATACCCCTAGAGGAAGAAATGTAGCTAACGGTCAGAGGAGAAATAAAATTGTGCATATTATGTGCCAGGAATGGACATGACAATGAATGTAAAACTTTTACATTTTTTGTTTATTATTATTTTTTTAGACTCATTAACCTGCAATTATCAGTCTTTTTAAACCAGTTAGTAAAGGAAACAAATCTTTATCTAAATTCCCATGTTTTCCTATTTGTTTAGTTTTATTGCACAGTTTTTCGCAGACATTAAAGGTGCTTCTAATTTGTAATATTAGAAGCCCTGAGAGGTGTTTTTGTCCCTCAGGAGACCCCTCTTGCTCGCATCTTCTTTGAGCAAGAGAGAGTGAGGGCTCAGAAACTAGTCTCAGAGTACATGCTCATGGCAGCAGTAGTTTTTCCGCCTGCTCCATCTGCTCCAGATGGTATCAGTTACGACCCAAAAAAAGGGAAAAATACCCACACGCAATCAAAATGTAATTAGAGTTAAAGAAAATGTCATAGAACAATCAAAAATAACAGTAATGTGTTCCTTAAAGTTGAAATCGCAAGGGTGGAAGAACAGAAAGTAGCTTGTTTTCTCCCTGACCCAAATACTCATAAGGTTACTTGTAGGCAGTCGAAAACACATTATTAAAATTCTGATTCGTCTCCTCAGTATAACATTATATTCACACATTCATCCATTAAGCATTTGACGAGCACATGGCTGCGTTTCCAGCAAACCGCCTGCTTGGGTATTGTTGCAATGAGAACCGGAAAGCTGCAGTGAAACTAATGTTTTTTAGGATAAAAGTGGCATTGTTGGAGGACAGATGCTTCTCTCTTGTAAAAACCTGGGAAGCCATTTGTGTTTCGCATGGTTGCAGTAAACCCACTCTAACCCAGCTCAGTCTGATGTTAATTAGTTCATAAATTAAAGACGTTGACTTTTTTGAAAGCCAAATGAATGGAAAAGACGAATGAAAAGATGGTGAATTGAGAACTTTTGGGGAAGAAAAAAAATGAAGCTAGACAAAAATAAACAAAAGGAAAAAAGCCAAAAAAAAAGTACTTCAAAGGGGGATCTAATTTAGCTGGCGTTTGAAGTGAAAAGGCTGAGGCTGGTTCCACACGCCACATGGATTAGTGGTGGAAGGGACAGCCGGTCTCTGCCCCCTCCAGCCTCCTCTGTGTCTTATGCTGATCTGAGACCAGTTTCACAGAACATCTTCAAATGTCTTCTAATGTGATTCATGATTTTGATCAAAAATGTTTGGTAGCTGATTATTCCTTGTTAGCTGTGATTAACATACACCTTGTCATACTTCTCTCTTATTTGGCAGACTGCGGGTATATTTCTAACAGTTCAATGTCCTGGTATAGACTGATGAGAGCAGCATGAATATTACTGCGTGAGATTGAGAAAAACACTTTCAGTAAAACCCTACTTTGGGGGAATACTTTCGGTTTGGCTTGAACGTTTTTTTTCTTCTTATATAATCATACAAAAAGTGTTTTTTAATAATGTGTATTAAACAATAGAAAAGTAATTGCAACTGCCAAACGTGGATATAGAAGAAAATCGTACGATTAGGTGCAGATGTGGAGAATAGATGTTGGTTTTGATGCAGTGTAGAAATTAAACCGTGATTAGAATGATGATTCCTGGATGCCATGACCCTGTAGGTTGGCTGGTTGAACTGTAATCACAGTGGACATCTGTCTTAATTGAGTATTGATTGCGAGAGTCTTGTGTGTCTGCTGCTGGCTTTAGTGTCTGTTTATCCTTCAGGAAATGCATTATACTGCTACTGTTATTACTTCAATTATGGTTTTGATGTTGGCAGTAAAACCTCATTTTTGGTTGACAATTTTTTTTTCCATTGGCAATGTATTTATTTAAATTTTAAAAATAACTTTTGATATAAAATAACTATGCCTTTTCATGTCTCCCGTCAGCCACCATTCTCTGTATGCCGCTCCATCTCTATTCTTTGGTTTGAGGTTCTTTTACTCTTAATTTGATCAATGGAAAAGGAACGGTAACCGCAAATGGTTGGCTTGACTCAAAAAGGAGTAAGTTTGTGTATATTTATTTGAGTGTGTGAGAGAAAAAGAGATATAATGGGTTTTTGAACTGTGATGATGTGCATAATTAGACGGCTAGATTGTCAGTTATTCTATTGTTTTCAGGAATGAAATCCCCGTGGTCTGTTAATGTTAAAACGATGGTTAACTTGATCAAATATGTAGCGGCTAAATATAGAAGCATCTGATCTCATGAGAAACAGTTGAGTACTCTAAACTTTACTGGAAATGGCTTCTTCATATGATTTCTTCTGAGCCAAATGTAAAATTTTGCCATTGTCCTTTTGTTCTATTGCATGTATGTGTATGTTTCCTTTTTAGAGGTTGAGTGACACAAAGGCACTGTAAACCCAAGAGCATGGCAAATAATTAATTATTTCTATACAAGTAGATGACAGTGGAGATTACTGGACAATAGGGATTACTTTCAAAAGAAAGGAATTATGACCAGTGTTTATGTGGCTTAGTTACTCAGGTTGTACTATAGATCATAGGACCATTTGCACCGACCACAGGCCTGTCACAGCCCTGCTCTGCCCTCTGTTCCTCTCTCCTCCATTCCTCTCTGTTCTCCTTGATGTCAGCTGGCACTGCCTTACAGCATCTAGCAGGCATTGGATCTCGGCAGGGGACTTGCTCCTGTCTACTATCAGCTCTTTTCCCAACTATAGGCTGGCATAAGGAGGTTATCACTCTGCTTTATAAGTGAGCTTTCTGATCTTCAGAACTAGGAAACACCTCACACCACAGGTCCTGAGCCTTTACCTTTCAAAAACCATGAAGATTGCACAACCCTGCAGTTGCTTAAAGGTTTGAGTGTTAACACATGCGACAAGTGTTTTTTAAAATATACTTTAATAAACAAGTGAATTTTTAACCCAGGGGAAATTCTTTTCTTTTTTTTGGCACATATCACTTATTGAAGGCCTTAACAGTGCCGGTCTACCAGGGAATTTAAACTCACAACCTTCTAGTCAGTAGCATGTAACAATAACTGCTGATCCACCACTGCTTCCAACTTAGGGGTCACTGTAGACATCCAGACATAAGGTATAAAAACATCATAAAGGCCTTTGTTTGACTCTATTTTGTGCTATTCGTGGTGATATGACAAATGTCAAATAAAAGCAAAATGAACCGCACTTAAGTCAAACCTTGTGTACGCTCTTCTTAGTATCTTGTACAAATCCTTCTTGTATTTGTGTTTTTGTGCACAGGTGAAGCAGAGCTCTCTCCGTTCGTACATCGGAGTAGTCCCTCAGGATACCGTCCTCTTTAACGACAACATCCGGGAGAACATTCGCTATGGATGGATCAGTGCCTCTGACCAGGAAGTGGAAGAGGCAGCGCTGGCCTCCGACATCCACCATAAGATCCTGTCTCTTCCAGATGGTGCGTCCCTCCACCACTGCAGAATAATCTCATTAAACATTAATGCATAAAACACAATTCTAATATAGAAAATACAAATGTATTTCTTGGTTTATAAATAAATGACTAGCTACTTACCTTTGTTAATCATAATACCTGTAGCTAGCCCAGCTTAGTTTACCCACTACCCTGGGGTTTTCATTATATGTCACGTGCCCCGCTGTGTGCGTAACCTAGCGTGGCGGTCACCATGGCGACGGCCACCACGTGCGCAACCACGCGTTTTTGTTTGTGTGTCATTGCCCCTCCTGTAACATGATTCACCCCACCTGCCTCTCGTTTGTCTGTGTAATTAGTATCTGTTTAAATTTCCCTCGTGTCCCCGTCCAGTTTGTCTCTGATTGTTTAATGTTACGTGTAGTTTCTGTATGCATGTTGTTGGAATAAATGTTTACCCGTTTGTGAAAACGGCCCTGCGCTTGTGTCCACCAACCCGCCTACATCGTGACAATATGAAGTTAATTAACTAATTGTTGAACCAAAACAGCTATTTTAAATTGTTAGTATGAGGTTGGTGAGGTAGCTTACATTAACATTACATAAAAGGTTGTTAGTAAAAATAAATTATGGAACATCCCAAAGAAGGTGTCCTGTAGTTGCATAGTAATGTAATAACATTTATTAAGTAAAAACATAATTCTGATTACAGCATATGTTTCATGCCCAAGCTGAAGTTTATTTTGCCAAAGCTAGGGCCTTGGTCCATGGCTGCAGCTATATACTACTGTTTCTTTCTGCTTGGAGTCTATGTCAAAGCCATAGACATACAGTGGGGTCCAAAAGTCTGAGACCACATTGAAAATCCACCACCATGTTTCACTGTTGTTTTGATACACTGATTTAAAGATACTACTGCCATAAATCTCAAACTTGGATTCATCAGTAATTGGACTTTCTTTCAGTGATCCACTGTGAAATGCTGGTGTGTCTTAGCCCATGCCAAGCGTTTGGCCTTGTTTCTTTTCCTGAGTAGTGATTTAGGGACGCTACTCATCCTTTGAGACCACTTCTAGCTAGCCTTCTTTTGACACTATTTTTGCTGATTGGAGTCTTTATTCAGCACATTCTGTATCTGTGATGAAGTTGCTGTTCTCTCTCTCCGTGAACAAAGCTTTATGTATTGCTCTTCTGGTGGTGTGCTCACTTTTGGTCTGCCTGATCGTGCTTTGGATACAACTAATCCAGTTTCCACAAAGTGTTTTCGAGTGAAAAAAATCCCATATTTTCAATGTGATCTCAGATGTTTGGACCCCACTGTAAATCAACACAACACACTTATAAGAAAGAGAGAGAGAATGTATGCTATATTACAATGGGACTCTTTACATTTTGATTACGATAATATTCTACTTGTAATCTGATTTGTTGTAATTGTTGAATTAGTCTAAAAATTATACTTTTTGCCCGACACTTGATCACTCTCCATTCAAAAGTTAATTCAACAATGGGGGAAAAAGTGTTAGCTTTCAGGAGTGGGAGGACACGCCTCCTTCATGGATACTGAGAAGCATATCTGCAAAGTTGAAAATAGTTTATGATGCAACTGCGAAAATTGATGGGATTTAGTAATCGTAATTCAACCGGAGATTCGCCCAGTGCCTCCCAATTAACCTGCCTCTGTGCCTGACCTCATCACTAATGGTGTTAAACTCTCTCAGTCACTGGGGCCCCTGTGGAATTTGTGTGAGAGTGTATGTTCAGGTGTGTGGAAACGACTCGTAGAAAGAGAGCGACTATTACAGATTCAGTTGATTATGCCAGTTTGTATGAATGTGTTTCTTTGAAAATGTCTACACAGATTCCAGACGACAGCTTTAGTTCTTACTGCCCATGACACCATGAAGCGTGTGCATCTCTCTTTCTGAGACGATAATATCTCATCTCGATACATGATCAGTGATCTGATGTGTGAGGAATACATTTAAAGCAGCTAACAAGTCATTATGATGTGATTTAGAGCTGTTTCAATACAATATGATGTGGTGCAATACTATGAAATACAGAGGGATTCAGTTGTGCAAACAGTTTGTTTTCATTTTACTGTATTTATTGACACTGATTGCAAGGGGAAAAAAATATCGTAGACATACAGTGGGGTCCATGTCTCCTTCATGGATACTGAGAAGCATATCTGCAAAGTTGAAAATAGCTGATGATGCAATTGCGAAAATTTATGAGATTTAAATTTGGCAACTGTTAGGATGAAATTTATGAAATTTATTAAAATATTTCAATATGCTTTGGTGCAAAAGAAAATTCAAGTCATAATACCTTACTGCACTAGCTTGAAGATGTTCTTCTTTGGCAGCACCTTTCTGGATGTATTGTGCTGATTATGATTGCGCCATATCGCAGTGATGTCAGTATTGCAGTCTATTTATAGGAGTTTATTGAACAGAACAGCAATATTTACTGTCTATAAGCACACTAATTGTGTTTTGCCATGCCAACACTACAACCTGAGAAAGGCTGATACAGTATGTACACCCCTTAAGTCTCTCACTTTTGTAGACCTTGCTGCTGTTATTAAACTCCAGTGTGCAGAAATTCTCTTTTCTCTTTGTCTTTCTCTGATCTGTACCTAATACCTGCACCTCTTGCTTAAATAGTATCACAGTTTGGGTAAAGTAGAGGCTCGTTGTTGGTTTATTTAGCTGAAAGAGAGAGTATGCCATTTGTCCTGGACCTTTAAGTAGCTGTGTAATATAACCCAGTTATCAAAAAAAATATTATATTTAAATCATGGAAAATAACTTTTGTATTTTACTCTGAATCCTGCAATGGCTGCTGGAGGGGATGAGAATATACAGTACTGAGCAAAAGTCACATGTAAAGACGTGTGTCTTTAAAAATAATGAAATTAAACATTAATTAATATATATTTTTTAAATAATAATATTTTTTTAAAACAACCTAAAAGCAGCCTTTGTCTTTAAAACTGCATAAATTCTCTTAGGCACACTGTCATGCAGCTTTATAAGGAAATCGGCTGGTAGATTGTTCCAAGAACTTGACACAGTTCTTCTGCAGACTTTGACTCTCACTTGCTTCTGTCTCTGCAGGTAAAATCCCAGACAGCCTCCATTATGGTTTTATCTAAAAAGTGATCTATTACTTAATATGTTACTTTCTTTAATGACTTCCAAAAAAAATTCTATAACATTTTTTTTGGAAAAAGAATGTTGGAAAATCAAAAATGAGAGATGCAGAAGACATAAAATAAACATCAAATTTATGTAAAAAATGTAGGGTGGATCTAGTATTCACATTTCAATTATGCCATTTAAAATGTGAGGCAGTGAGGCCTCTGATAATGGTATATGCTCAAAATTGCTCCTACTATGTGATTTAGATGGCTAAAGAGAGATAGAGAGAGAGAGAGGGGGGGGGGGGTGTCTGTGTATCTATTAGCTTTCATCTCACAGTCTGTTGAGATTGTGAGTTTAACAGTGTGCTGATCTTTTCTCACTGTGCTGCCAAAACCAATTCAGTGCAGGGAGAGAGAGGATGAGAGAGGATGAGAGAGGCCGAGAGCAGGAGCAGGAGAGAGAGGGAGATGACACTGTGTTTCAGCTTTCACCTTTTAGTCTTTCAACAATTTTTCTGGTCAGTATTCCAACAGGCTAATGTTTCCCATAATGAACATGAATGAGCATGTTATGTGAATTTGATTAGTTAACATTTAGATGTCATGCTACTCTATATTCTATATTATGAATGTTTTAGCAGTAGGCGGTCTGGCAGGGTCCATATGTAGATCCAACAATGTACCTTGATGTATTATGCGACTTGCATTGTGTCCTAACTATTATAATGACACTTTAATATGAGGACTCTTGTATCATAAGTCTTGTGTTTGATGATGAATATGCCACCCCTCTACTCATAACTCATCTGAATGCCCTTGTAAAGCTTTGGCTTTAACCTCTGAGGTTTTCTGTTGTATGGAAATGTTCCTGCTGTGTTTGGGGCAGGTGTGTTTGGGAAAAAGAGTGAGAGATACAAGACAGTATTATCATAGTATGAAAGTATTATCATTGTCACCATTAGCAGCATGACCTTTTCAGTGAGGAGGCAAAACACACTTGTCCAAGTTTTCATCCCTTTGGAAAGAAATGGATCAGGAAGATTCAGATTTAATGGGCTTACTTCTATTAAGGGAAATTATGTGTATAAAACCTAACAACTATCATGCAGTATGTAAAAATGTCTATGCAAGTGTGTGTATGCATTATATACCATTAACTCCAAAATTATTGGCACCCACCATGAAAATAAACAAACATTAGTAAATAAAATGAATAATACATGCATCAGTGATATTTTGAGCTGAGTGATTATTTTATATTTTAACACAATATTTTTTCAAACATAAAAGGTTTTCTTAAGTAGTGCATTTGAAAACAAAGGTTTCAAAATTATCATGATGCCATTCATGGAGAGAACAACACTGAGTCTCTTCCAGTAATGTTTAACAAGGTTGGAGACGCTTGTGTAGGGATCTTGGACATTTCAAGCCGTTTCATATTATTAGGTTTGTGCATGTGGATGCCCTCTTCAATTCAGACCAGAGTTTTCAAAAGGGTTCAAATCTGGAGATTTACATGGCCATTGCACAACATTGATTTTGTGTTTCAGCAACCATTTCTGTATTGATTTGGATTTATGTTTGGGGTCATTATCTTGTTTAAATATCCATTTACAGCCAAGTCCTAACTTCCTGGCAGAGACAACCGGTTTTTGGGCTTAAATATTCTAGTACTTGGTGGAATTCATGATGCTATTAATCTTTACATGTGCCACTGGACCACCAGCCACAAAACAGCCCAAAATGATCAATTATCCACCCCCATATTTTACAGTGAGGATTACCTGATATTCCTTGTATGCGTCCTATTTTTTTTTGCCAAATATGCAGATGGTGTTCATGGCCAAAAAGTTCAGTAAAAAATTTTATTTAGAGATGTCAATAACTTTGTTAAAAATATGTCTTTATGAGAATTATTTTTGTTATGGAAAAAGTTTCTCCAATTGTTTGAGTGGAAAATTTGAATAATTTGTTTTATATGTCGTTTGTTTCAGCCTGGTTAAATTGAACAGTGGTATTGGATAAGGCTGAGATTAGGAGAGATTAATACTAGTGGTGTGTAACCACAGTGGTGCCTCAGTCCTTAGAACCTAGCAGGTGGACTTGCCGCACTTATCAGCATGTGCTATTTTCCCCAAGTCCTCTACCCCTTTATCCCTCCACCTGCCCTCGTGGACAGATAACGACAGAGGGAAGGAGAGAAAGTGTGTACAGTATGCAGTGTTGATTCAATTACAGTGGCTGATAAGATAGGGCCTATTAATGTGTATTTGCTACAGAGCTTGTCACTAAAGTAGCTGCTACACTGTTTCCCACCTCTACAAATTTTATCCACCCCCACTGATCTCTGCTGACCACCCTGGACCGCCTTGTTCCCGATAAACGCAGTGAGACTCCGGGGGCGGTAGTGCACGTGTCTGGCCCTGTTGTTGGTCTAGCTCAACGGTCAATTTGTGCAGGACTGTGATAAGGCCAGCGTGCATTGCTATTCAACAGCGAGCCGTGGAGGAAGGAGGTTCTAAGCAGTGGAAATAGTTTGCCTGACAAAAAAGAAGCATTTAAACACTTGCATTTGTAGGTGTGAGGCACTGGATTTTGATAATGGGTGGGCTGAATTAGACCTTCGGTGGGGATGTTAAAGTATTAAAATTATTTTTTGCTGTTGACCAGATAATGGTGTCATTGTTCTGTTTTCATTTGTGAGGCTGAGATTTACAGCTATTCCGTCAGTACACTGTCAGCTATCTTTAAAGAGCTTGAATGAGCCTCCTCCCATCTCAAGCGCAAATGATCAAATCACCACTCGGGACAGTGGTGCATTATGGGCCATAATTGTAATCCTCAGCGCCAATGAAAGAGTTCGTTATGTTTGTTAATTAAAGCCGTAATCAAATTTCTCCCTTTAGCCGGCTGTGGAAAAGGAGGCCCTCCGTTCAATTTAGCTCAATAAAGCATTTTTTTTCTCCCCTCCAATACACAAACAAGGGGGCGAGTACACGAGGGGGAGAGGTGAAATCGTGCTTGTGAATTGCAGCAACACTACAGTTATTGCTAATTTGGTTAACAGTGGATATGATAAGATTTGTGTTTATGCGTGAGTGTGTGTGTGGAGCAGAAGTGGGGAATATAGACTTTCCCTGGTGTTGTTTTGGAGTTTGTTTGGCTTTACTTTCGGGCTGGAGCCTAATTACTTTTTGAAATTTTGACATGTTTACATTATTGCCATTTGCTGGTATTCTTGGTAGGGGGCAAGAATGTGTGACACATGTTATTGGGTGTCTGTGTGTATTGTTCGTGTGTGTGTGTGTTTGTGTGTGTGTGTGTGTGTGTGTGTGTTGGGAGGAAATATTAAAGGGATACTAGGAGGCATTTGGATTATTCAAATTCGATCATGCTAACTACCCGTTGCAATCTTCTATTCCTGTGTTTATGTGTAGGCAGGTGAGTGAGCTTAGTGAGATTATGTGTGTAAAGAGAAGGTGATAAATGTGTGCAAGTCTCTTAAGGAATTTATTGGGTGATAATCCAGGGTATTTCCTGGCTTTTTTAAGCCTTGGGCAATGGGTGGCTTGGGGAGGAGGGGTTGGCATTTCTGTAGCAGCCGACCACCTGGGGGGGTGGCTTATTTGCACATCAGCATCAGTGTAACATAGCTAACAGTGTAGCAAGCTAATAACACATGTACATAAAAATAATATAGTGGTGGTTCAATTTAAGTCTTCTATGAAATTACACAGTACTGTGTAAAACGTCTTAGGGCACCCTATTTTAAATTAAATTTTTGTCTCGTATGTTTATTTTTAGTTTTTCTGTGTGTCATTAGAAAAAAGCAAATTTTAGATTTCCAAACATAAATTTTTCAAAAAATGTAATGTAATTTTTTGGATATCATTAAATAAAGAAACAGATTAAATAGACACATTTTCAGATAAAAACATCATTTCAAGGCTGTCTGCGCAAAGACAGAAGCAAGTGAAAGCCAAACTCTGCAGCTCTAAGCAACCTACTATCCAAATTCTGTGTGGCTAAGAGAATTGGTGCAGTTTTAAAGGCAAAGGGTAGTCACACAACATATTCATTTAATTATTTTTTTTATTGTTTACTGCTCTTTATAGGATTTTTTTAGTTTATAAACTTTTAATTTCATAATTTTTTAAAGCATCTTCACTTTTTTTTTTTTTTCATTTTGGTCATTGTCAATTCCCACCCACTAGCTAGTTCCGCCCTATCGCACAACAGATACCAACCGGGGAGGGTAAGGGTTAACATAGGCTTCCTCCGAGACACATGAAGCCAACTACCACATCTTTTCGAACTGCTGCTCATCACAGGGCAGCTGAACGCACTTGGAGAAAAGCGTTAACTGCCTCACAGACGCCCACGATTAGCTAGTGTCACTCTGATTGACAGGGGGGGGAGAGTAATGACATCCTTCCCACCCAGAGAGCAGGGCCAATTATGCACACAATTGAACATGGATGGCTGTGGCGATAGGGTGAACACTTTTCTGTTGCACCACTCAGAAGCCCAGCTTTACATAATTTCTTTACAAGACTTTTGCACAGTATTGTATATCCTGGATTATGTTTAAAATCTTAAACTGTAATCCACTACAATTACAAAAATTATTTTGAAAAAAGATTTTTCTTGAAAGGATTGTTCAAACAGTTTATGACAAAAATAGCAGTCAATTAGAAGGAAAGTTTATTTTAAACACACAAGGAACTAAAAATAAAGGATTAATCCTTTTGATTATGTCAATTGTGATGTTGCACCTGGCCAAAGGCACTTCGTGAACACAGACACTCGCACACAAATGGCAATTTGAGCCCCACAGGGGTAGGAGGACAGAGGTGAAGCTGTTCTGGTTGGTGTGAGTGTCTTGTGTGGGTTTGTGCGTCGCTTGAAGTGTGCAGTGATGGAGCTCCAGAGGGCAGGTTTCTCAGTGCAATGCTGGAGGCGCAGCAGAATCTGTGAATGTAGAGAAAAAGAGATTATGTTAATTCGGGAGATGCACGCTGGGCAATTCATCCGTCGTCTTCTCCGTCTTCTCCTGCCGATTGCGGCATTTTTATTCTCTCGGGGTCAAAAAAATGGACAAAAAAAGCCAAAATGTGTCTGAACTTTTTATCTACAGTAGACTGATGTATTCCATATGTTCCACAGCATAATGGTGGTTTTTATCATACCAGTAAACCAGTTGTTGCTGTGTATGTGTGTGTGTTGGCGGGTTGGGAGTTGTGTATGGGATGTTCGACTGTCACAAGCTAAAAATGACTTGACATTTTACAATTTATTTTTGTAGTTTTTTCCATTCATTGATGTTTATTTATTTATTTGTTTATTTATTTATTTACTGTATGTTTGGTCTTTTTTTTTTTAGCAAAGACAGGCATTCGTGTTTTTATTTAAGGGATGTCATTGCACATTTTTTTATTTTATATTACAGTTAATGAAGCAGAATGAACATTCATATGTTGTACACATTTTACACAACCTGTGTAGAAAAGGCATGCATTAAATTTCTGTTCTGTGCTGCAATGAGGCCTGTTTTCCAGCACAGCATAATTCTGTACATGTCTATCACCTAGGCAGCGATGCAAAGCCTTTTACCATGTGTAGCTTGCTCTGCCATGTGCTGTGCTAAATTTCTACATTTTTGGCTGCCGTCTGATAAAGAAAGTATTACCCTGGTTGGTGTGTGTGTGTGTGTGTGTGTGTGTGTGTGTCAGCCTGCATGTGTGCATGACTTGGTTTGTGTGTGTTGCTGTTCCCTATGGATTTTTATGTTTCTATAGCCAAACCTTACTTCCTGATGTTGAAATACATCAGAAATATGTGTCTAGACTAAGAGGTAAATACAAATGTAGAAGCAGGGTAAGGGGTTATTTAAATTGGAAGGGCTATGCATGTGTTAATAGCATGAACTGTATGGTATAGCAAAGTGTTTAATCTTAGCAAAGGTGATGGGATGCTGTGGACATTGAGTAAGACATGGACATCATAGTTCATTTGAACAGGCTCTTCCGAGTGCACTTGAACATAGATAGCGAAACACCTTCAGCACTCTTCGTCTAAGTGTGTGTGTGTGTGTGTGTGTGTATGCTCTTTTTGCTGTGCTGTTGAAGTGCTTGATGATGTTTCTTGTGGTTAAGTGTATTACTTTGAACTTCTTGAATTACCATTGCAAGTTAGATGTAAGATCATTCAGAGTTTGACTGTTTCATGACTGGTGTTTGTAGCACTCCTGAATACTAGCACTTAACTCCATCTCTCTCTGTTCTTCCAACAACTACTTCACGCTTGTTTCGGGGCAACTGGTGAAAACTTGCAACACTTGCTTCACTGTCTTTTAGCAGCTCTATGTTTGAACTGGATTCTGCATCCTTTTGTAAGTTGATTGGATAAAAGTGTGTAAACTCATTAGAAAATGATTATTACTTCTGTCTGTTTCTGCTTTTATTTCCATGATAATTTTGCACCTTTGAGACTTAAAATAGCTCTCCTGTTCTTCAGAAACCTTGAAACCATTTTAGAAGTGGTCTTTATTCACCATGTTATTGTCACTATCACAGCAGAGTCCTTTCCTATAGCACATAGTAATGAGAAATGCTTGCCTAATATGCAAGAAAACAAAGAAAGGACACATTCTTAGGCTACATTTTTTTTTTCATGGCAAATGGTCTTTTGGCGAACATCAGCTTGTAAAATGCTTGAGCATGAACAGATCTATGATGCCTGTGTATTAAAAAACACCCTACAAGTTCGCATATCAGTGGAAACTTGGCTGATGGATTATCTAATTCAGTTAATAAATTACATGATAATTCAAATATCACATAATAAACATCACTGTAATATCAAGTGTAGCTATTGTTTGATTTGGGTAATTATATAAACATTGACATACAGAAGAGGCAATTTCTGTAATTTTTCATCACAGGAATAGCACTTTCATTGCTGTTATTGTTGGATTTTAAGTAAGTTACTACTTATTTGAGCTATACAGTACCAGTCAAAAGTTTGGACACACTAGATTGAATATATCATTTTCATTGTCTTAAACATACATTTATTTCTGAATCAAAATGTATTATTTTAATAAATAGTTTTTACTTCAAATTAAATTGCTTCCCCAAACCAGTAGTTTATCATTTAGAACGTTAGGACAAGCAGAACAACAAGGCGCTCGGCCTATTTGGCAACTTTAAGAAAAGCCTCCTGTGTGAAGATCCCTCATGAAGCTGGGTGAGAAGACCCTAAGAGTGTGCAAAGCTTCATCAGGAACACTGAATTTAAAATATAAAATAGTTTTGATTTGTTTAACACTTTTCTTGGTCACTGCAGGTGTTATTTCATCGTGTTAATGTCTTTATTATTATTCTAAAATAGTAAAAATGAAGAAAAATCTTGTATGAGTGGGTGTGTCCAAACTTTTGACTGGTTGTGTATCTAGGGACGCAACATGATCCAGTAATCAACAAGTAACAGTAGCACAATACTTATATATATATAATATTTATATACAGACCATCTCCAAATAACTTGATATTTCTGTGACCACTGTTGACAATATTATCAAGAAGTTTAAGGCCCATGAGACTGTAGCCAACATCCCTGGACATAGAAACATCCCTGGACATGGCTGCAAAAGAAAAAATTGACCCATGATTGAAGAGAAAGATTTTTTGAATGGTAAAGAAAGAACCAAGGAAAACTTCAAGCTACACCCAAGCTGACCTTCAAGCTCAAGGTGAAAATGTGCAAAGTACATCAGTGTTCACCTGGAATTTGTCATCTTTCTTGTTCACGGTACCTTTCAAAGCATCGGATACACCTTGGCCAACATTTACTGTCCGTGCAGTCAAATTTCTCGGGAGCCGCGACGTGACAATTTTCAGCATGTGTGTGACTAGCCGCTAGCTAGCCTATACGTTGCAGTGTTAACTGTCCTCTAGGGACATCCGGTATATCTCACTACAGTCTTCACATCGGTGGGTTATTGCGTTTATTGACGCCTGCGGAGGAGAACCGCTCCACCCGCTGCCCAATAGTCATGGCTTCACTGTGTGGCTGGGAGTTTTTATTTTAATAGTGAATAGAATTAATATATTAATAAGTACAAGGGACAAATATAGGTAAGCAGGTAGTTTAGATAATTTAATTGATCAAACTTTAGCCAAATTAGCTAGCTGGCTAACTAGCTTGGTTAGCACAATGCATCACCTGTAGTACAATTAGCGAAATAAAAACAGCTTGGTTAAACATAATGCTTTTAATTACGTTTTAATTACTTGTTCGCAATATTAATCCATCAATACTATTGTCATTTTTCAAATGTGTTTTTATTGGCAATTTAAATTCTCAAATGTCGTCTGTTTCATTGTCTCCATGGAAATATGACATTGTCTTTTTATCAAAATCAGACTTGTCTATTTGCACTCAGGTAAAAATAGCATTGCCACACAGTACAGTGCACCCTAACACCAAAAAAAGAAGAAAAAACCCACACACGTATGCCTAACAGAAAACCAATGTCACTAGAGAGCTAGCTAACATTAGGCTAACTATTATATTGTGTAAACCAGTAACCAAGGTCACTAGCTAACATTACCTATTTTGTAATTAAAACCCTTAGCCAGGCTCTCTAGCAAGTTAGCTAACATTGGGCTATTTTAGTGTATAATTAAAATCAGTAATATAGGCTAACTATTTTATTATGTAATTAAAACCATTAGCCGATTTGCTGGCAAGCTAGCTAACATTAGGCTAACTAGTATACCGTGCAAACCATGAGCTAGGTTCATTAGCAAGTGTTAGCCTTCACACTCCCAGATTGATGGCTTTTGTCGGATGGAGGAAGACCGAGCAAATGACAAAATTGGGTGCAAATAGCGTCTGCCTTATAAAATTATTCACTGACTTTGAGAAAATTGATGGTTAAAATTGTAAATCTGAATCAGATAAAACCAATTTATTGCTGGGCCTGTTGTGTTGCTACATTGGATGAACTCTGTCCTCCAGGTACGTGTCAGTTAAAAATAATACTGTAACTCACTACTCACTAAACATGTTGCCTGTTTATTGTTTGTTTCTAAGTGTGTGTGTGTGTGTGTGTGTGTGTGTATGTGTGTGTCAGGGTTTCAGTTAGCTATACAGGTATTTGACTGGTGAAAACTCTGCAAGACCAGCAAATTAAAATCCTGTCGGACACGGTGTCCGGTAAATAATATTCACTTAAAGTACATATGGTTAAAGTAAATAAAGTAGATTTCTCAGACTTCTTCTATGTAATAATGCAAGTCTCTTAAATGAATATAGATGATAAGCTTAAAAAAAAAAAATGTCGTTGCACATCCGCATAAAATGCAATAAGATGCAAGCAGGCGCAACAATGGTGCAGGGCAGGGGGCGAGGGTTGCGTAGTGACAATAGCATATGACCGGAATTTTACCCATTTGTCTGGTAAACTGAATCGTTCCCAGACTGGCACCAAAAATTCCTAGCGGAAACTCTGGTGTGTGTGTGTGCGCACTATATTAAGGTCAAACTGGCAGCTGCTGACCACTGAACTCGACCCTGAGCTATCAGCCATCATTCTGGTATTTTTACATTATATTCAGATATAATTATAATTATAGCCAATCACTGTTTTTGTTTGTTCTGTAAAGAAACAGAAAGCTTGATCAATGTGGATTATATGAAACTGCTTAGATAAGAAGTACCCATGATCTACAGTGCCCTCTAGAATTATTGGCAACCTTCATAAAAATAACCAACAATGAACATATAAAAAGAATAACACATGCAATGAGTGACATTATGAGCATATGGGGATGTTGTAGTTTTATTTAAACACAATATTTTTCTATGTTTGTTTGGGATCATTGTCTTGTTGAAAGCTCCATCTACAGCCAAGTCTTAATCTCCAGGTAGAGGTAACAAGATTTTGGCGTAAAATATCCTGGCACTTCATGATGTCATCAATCTTTACAAGAGCCCCTGGACCATCAGCTGCAAAACAGCCCCAATGCATCAACGATCCACCTCCATATTTTACAGTGTGTTTGAGGGCTTTTCCTTGTATGCAGTCCCCTTTTTTCTCCAAACATGTTGATGGTGTGCGGTGCCAAAATATTTTGGTCTCATCTGACCACAAAACACAATTCCAATTGTAGTCTCAATGACACTTGAAGTTCAGGTGAACAAAACTTCATTTTGTGAGTTGCTCTCTGGAAGAGCATCATTAGTGCACCCCTTCTAAACAGCTTGTTATGGAGGTCCCGTCTAATAATTGATTTTAAAACTTGACAACCCCAAGAAGCAATTACACTTTGCGATTATGAAACTGTGATCTTTGGGCTCTTCTTTGCCTCCCTCACCATCCTCCTCACTGTGCAGGGGGACAGTATGCTCATGGGTATTCCATGACCATGGTTGTGTTTAATGGTATTGTTAACTTCTTATGTAATTTTTAATATCTGTTACCTGACTTGTGCAGGTCTCTTTTGTGTTGAAAGCTTCACATGGTGATGCATAACAGAGAGGTTTTACATGTGAGCAACCTCACATTTATAACCCAAGAAAACAGGAAATGGTCAAAGACAACTACAGAGTTCCTGAGGACTGAGAGCAATTTACGTAATATAATTTTTTCGAGGATGCTAATTGTTTGCATATATTTAAAATATTATTTAGGTTTGTCAATAATTGTGCCACATAATTTTGAGAGAAAATATTATTATTAAAAAGATTTTAAATTTGTTCATGTGCCACTGTCCTGATATGATATACAAAGTGAATTAAATTTTTGGAATTTGGTGTTTGGTATGTTTGTCTATAGTGTTGATATTTGTGGTTAATTCACAACAAACCTTCTATGAGGTTTACGCTTACCTGCATGTGGGTGTGGATGGACAGGTGGACACTTCCTTTTGGGTGGAGATGGACACTTTTTACTTTCCTGAATCAGTCCGACTCCGAGCTAATACAGTATCTCAAACCTGATGTGTATCTACATATGCTGCTATTCCCCTCAGGGAATCACCCAGCCACAGGCTGTTTAAATGTACTGGGTGATGTTTAATTATTCATTGCTATTTGGCACTTCAGGGGATTGAGGAGAGGTGAGTGCCCTTTATCAGGTAGGATCATCTTCACATTTAATAGTGTCTCTGTCACGCGCACCGCAGCTCGAGCCAGCGTGCATGTGACATAGTGTGGCAGTCGCCATGTGTGCGACTATGCGCTGTTGTTTTTGTTTAGTTGCCCTGGTCCCGTGATGCGATCCTATCCACCTGTGTGTCGTTTATGAGTAATCAGTGTATGTACTTAAGCCCTCGTGTTCCCCGTCCACATTGTCCTTGATTGTTTTATGTTACTTGTCATGTCGTGTATATGTTTAGTTCAAATAAATGTTTAAAAGTTATCGGCTTGGCCCGTGTCCTACCTCCGCCGCTACGCCGTGACAGAATCAAGGACCTTAATAACTATGGACACAGCAAGCCGCAGCCCGACAGCTGCCAGCCTGGAGGAGCTGCAGGCTGAACTCGCCAAGCACGTCGCTGTCCTCGTGGTGGCGGTCACCGCGCCGGGGCGGCGCCTTGCCACCTGGGAAGCGAAGGGCTTGGCCACGATCCGCCAGGAGGGCGAGGCGCAGTGAGCCCGGATCAACGTTATGCGTGCCTTGATGGCGCCTCCAAACCAGCAGCCACTGCCAGCTGCCTTCCCGATTGCGGCCACACGCCGATTTCCCCGGCACCCGATCGCACCCCCCCGAGAACGCCCCCGTCGCACTTCCTCGGCACTGCCATCAGAGCCAGCCGCAGACGCAGCTCAGCTCTCAACCAGCCCAGATCGCCCGCCTCCCAGGAGCGGAGGGGGGTGGCTTGCTGGATTCTTTTGGGCGGGGCTAGGGACGGCCTCTGCGAACGCCGCGGGAGGCGTGGCCGAGTTCCCAGATACTGTAGGAGGCGTAACCCAGCTCTCTGACGTCGCAGGAGGCGTAACCCAGCTCTCTGACACTGCAGGAGGCGTAACCCAGTTCCCCGATGCCGCAGAAGGCGTGCCGGGACTCCCTGGCACCATAGGAGGCGTAACCCAGTTCCCCAACACCACAAAAGGCGTGACCAAATTCTTTGACGCCGTGATTCTGTCACGATGTGTAGCGGCGAAGGTAAGACACATGCGCAAGCCAAATCCTCTTAAACATTTATTACATATGAGACACATAAACACTAACCAATAATGAACACCAACTGACATTAGACAATCAAGCACAAACTGGACGGAAACAAGGAGGGCTTTTTAACACTTACTAATGACAAACAAACGACATGCAGGTGGGGACAATCACATTACGAGACAGGGATCATACAAACACACACACAGTAGCGCACGTGGCACATAGCACGTGCCATGGCAACCGCCCGCTAGGTCACGCACACAGCCACATAGCTCCAATGCAAAATGAAGGAAAGCAACTTCAGACACCAAACACGCCTTGGCTGATTGACTTCATTTGAAAAGTGTCCTTTTTATTTTTTGTGTGAATTTAATTTTTCATGTAGATAAAATTTTTCGCTCAATTGTTCCTTTAAAGGATGACCAGGACATTTTAGGAAATGGTTTGTGGAATTGATTTTGGTCTCCAATTTGACTTTTTATGATAGTAATCAATATAAATACATTATGACTAATTTGCCTAATGTTATTTAGCCATAATCATTCCTTTAACTTATCCTTGCTGTACTTAGCTTTCTAAGGTTTTCAGTTTTCATTCTGTTACATTTCATTCTTGCCCTTTTTCTTACTTTGTTTTTCCATCATCACTTCTCTTCATGTTGCTCAAGCTCTCCACAGGTGAGTATAAGCAGGCATTGTTTGGCCACTTTTGATTGGTTGAACTCATCTACAGGCAGTTTACATGCTCGTTGTTACTGGGTTAAATTTCGCTACTTACAACTTGTTAAGACGACAATGTTAATAATGTAGGCTATCATAAAAATAACAGCTCTTGCAATTTGAAAATCGACTCTTTAAAATCATGATTTTGGTATAAAGTGATTATTTGTTCAGCCCTGGGCACATTAAATAAATACATTGCAATATATAATACAATACTGTTTTCACATTGCAGACTAGCTGTTGTAGAATTTGCATGGTTGATTTTGGGTTGAACCTCATGCCACAGGCTGCAGGGTTTCAGAGGACCCTGTCTTCCAAAAACTGCACCTATTCTCAAGATTAACACCCCAATCCCATCTTTCTTTTGGTTTACTGTATCACATGACAATAAAATATCACTGTTTAAACCCTTAAATACAATTGGAAAAAGTAGCTAGCATGACACCACAGTTTCAATTATCTAGCAATTACATCTTTTGTTTATGTTCCAAAAACATATCGAATGAAAGTTGTCTATACAAACTAACTCAAGGGGTGCGCTTGAAACAATCTCCCCCATGGTTGCACAAATACAATATGTGTTACTGGCTGTTTTCGGCTTATGCTTGGGCATCTTTGGGTCACATACTCCACGACATCGTTTGTTAATATATGGCCAGTAGTACCTTTCCCTCACATATTGTCATATTGTAAGTTGTTTTAGCACAAGGTGGTAGGATCAACTATTGCCTCTGGGCAGTTTTCCTGTAGCGTAGAGCATCCTCAATATCTAGCTTGGAACACTAACGGAACCTCCTCACATTACCCTGTACCGCCCTAATTTGTGGTCAGCTTGTTATTTGCTTCTTTTAATTAAATCACAGCTCTGATTGCTGGGTCTTCCCACTGGGCCTTCCTTAAGTCCTCAGGGCTTAGAGTATTCTGAGCTTGGGACATTTCCCCGTCAGGTGCATTTGATGCCAGTACCACTATCCATGCCACTTCTTTTTTGTTTTTGCAACTTTGTTATGCTTCCAGTTTTCAGTACAGCTTGTAATCTACTTTTTGATCTCAAGTGGACATCGAGATAGTTGGTCAGCATCGTGATTGCTTTTCCCCAGCCTATACTTTATCTCAAAGTGGAGGTTTGGCCGGCTTCCCAACCCAGCAATGGCCAGCAGCATTAAGTTCAGCTGAACTCATGACATGGGTAAGGGTATTATTATCCGTATACACTGAAAAGAATATACACTGTATATTCAGACTGCCCACTTCAGGGTGAGAAACTCCAGCTTTCCTGAATGCAGCTGGTAATTCCTCTCAGCAGTGGACAGTGTTCTAAATCCATATCCCATAACCTTGAGCTTCCCCTCTCGGTGTTGATAGAGGACTGCACACAGACCTTGCTCTGAGGCATCGGTGTGAAGTGTGAATGTTAGGTCGAAATCAGAAAAGGCCAGGATGGGTGGTGTGGTGAGTATCCCCAGTAGCCGTTGTAGGTTCCGCTGGTGTCTGCTATCCCATTTTACAGGTGTTCTTGAAGGCAGTTGCATAGCACTTTTTTGGCCTTGTGTTGTTTTATGGACAAGCCATGTTTGTTTGGTGTTGTCTGTAGTAGGTCATAGATTGACTTGGCCAGTCGTGCAAAATCTTGTACATAGCTCCTGTAGTACCCAAGTAGATGTCGCTCCTCTCTGATTATCCCAGGAACCTGTTGTGCCAGGGCCTTGATTGCCTTTAGGTCTTTGGGGGCTATTCTCACTCCATCTGCTGACACAAGACGCCTTAAGTAACGCACTTCTGGCTTGAACAACTCGCACTTTGTTGGGCACAGCCTGACCCTGTGATGTCTCAAGGCCCTGAAGACAGCACACAGCTTCTCTACATGTTTCTCAAATGTTTGTGCATAGCAAAACACATCATCTAGGTAGGGGAGGCAGCATTCATCGTGTAGGGTGTCCAGCATCTCCTCCATGCTGTGCTGGTATGAAGGGGCATTGGAGAATCCGAAGGAGATACAGACCCATTCGTATAGCCCCATGGGGTCACAAATGCTGTCAGATGTCTTGATCCCTCTGCCATGAACCCCTGATGATAGATTTTGCCCTAGTCTAGGATAGAGAGCCAGTGGTAGAATCCTAGTGTGTTGACTAGGTCCTGGATACAGGGCAATGGGTGGCAGTCTGGCACAGTCTTCAGGTTTAGCTGTCAATAGTCAATACATAGACAGAAGGTGCAGTTTTTCTTCATGACTCAGACTGCTGGTGGACCATAGGGTTTCACGACCCACCCCTTTTCCAATAACTCCTGAATGTATTCTTTCATGTCCTTGAGGAGTGGCCAAGGAATGAAAGTGTAAGCCTTTTGCACTGGTATGTCATCTTTCAGGGTCATTTGAAGGCTGGGGATACAGTCAATATCATTCTCATCCATAGCAAAGACTGCTGATTCTTCACAAAGTAGCCGTCGGACCATAGCCTGCTGATCACTATAAGGTGGTTTAGATCCACTGGAGGATGTTAAAGGGGTGAGCAGTAACCTTGTGGTTCAGGCTGGTCTGCTGCGCCCCTTCCTATTGGCTAAGTAGTTCTGCCTTAATCTGTCTTGACCATCCTTGCAAAGGACATAATTTCCCCAATCATTGTCCTATATGGGATAGTGACTTCATATTGGTGTGGTTCCTGACTGGGATCTTCACATGTGTGACCAGTTTTTTTTATTTCTCATAGTCCTTCTTACAAGTCCAACTGTTCCAATAGCGGCTTATTATAACTTGACTCAAATAGTACTGTCTGCTTGGAGTGGCTGGCCAACTACTGGGTCTCTATTTGCTTGAAATCTGAAACGTCTGCTGGTTCATACAGCCCACTGCCCGGTAAAGCAGTAGCTGAAGCTCTTATAAACCTGCTGGGCACATTTGGGGCAAGTAATTCACCGTTTTGGTCTCACAGTAGATCTTGGTGTGCACTGGCACTCATGCTGTGGCTGTTTGGCTTGAAGTAGGGAGTTATCTACACTCGGGTAATTAACTTTTGCATGTCTTTGCTTGAATGGTTAACCTCTTTGGCTATTTCAGTGGCCTTGGGTCTTTCTTGTACCTGGGCAGCACAGGCATGTGTTGACCTCAGGCAGGGCGCTGGTTGTAGCCTCCTGTGTTTTTCTTCTTCCTCATTCATGACCTTTGTTAAACACCTGAGAAGCAGGTCGCCCGTTACTCTGCCTTCCATAATGAGCCAGTAAAACTCCCTGCGCACCTCCTGTACTGTCTTTACATCCTACTTAATATCTGCTGTTGGCTGCCTGAAATTAAAAATGATTTTCTGATTCAGGCCCATGATGCGATACAGAAACTATTGTGGGCTTTCCTACTCTCCCTGTCTAGCACACATCAGTTCCTGAAAGAGCTCTGTGGTATTCTTATCACCAAAGTGAGACTGTAATAACCCCTTCAGCTCTCTAATAGTTAAGTCTTCTCTCCCCATTAACATGTCCACCATTAACACCTCTGATGAGATCACTCTCGCTAAAATGTTCATGTACACCTTCATCTATCTGCCTGCAGATGCTGTTGAAGCTTAATTCTGACCCATAGTCACAGATCTGGCCTCAATATATTTTAAATTCAGATATGACAGATCTTTCCTGGTAACCAGCTGATCATCAGTAGGGTAGGCTATGTGAAGTAATCAGTAAGAGGTTGTGGAGTAACTGAACTGCTGGTAATGGGGCTGACACCCCTCTGCTCTGAGTGAGTCTTCTGCCCAGTTCTTCATACTGAGTAAGTAGTTGTTGGTATTCTAGTTCTGTCACATCTGTGAGTGTTTAACGTGTGTATGTAGGTGTTACTTGAGCCTCCAAGAAACTGTAGCAGATCCCACAGCACGGCACCTGGCTGCAGCTTAGAAAATAGTATTTTCATAATAAAGACACAGGAGAATCAGTAGACTCTTCAACCGGTCCTGTCTACTTCTTTTCTTATCTAAGAAATAGCACAAAACATATTTTTGTGTAAACTGGTCATATAATAATCCATTTTGGCTTCCATAAATCCATTTTAGAAATAGTAATCAATGCATTAGTTTCTGTAACTTGAGTTCACCCTCTTAGTAGAAAAGCTTAAACTAGATATTAAAGCACATAGTAATATAGCCATATTGTAATAATAAACAACCAACTTTTCTCTTGCATTTTTTAAATATTCTCCATCTAATGACAGTACTATAACAATTGTATTAGGCATGAGCAGAAGCCATTTTTCACAGACAACATGGCAACCATGCAGTCCTCTTTATGAGCACATACTGTACAGAAATGGCAACTGCATAGAAATGAAATCTTTCCAGAAATATGATTTTAACACATGGATGTACATCGGTATTTTCATTTTAGTTTACTGTATCACATGACAATATAATTTCACTGTTTAAACACTTACAGACAATTGTACATAGGCTAAAAAGTAGCTAGCATGACACCACAATTTAATTTACCTAACGATTAGGTCATGTCTTTCTTGTCTCATTTTAACAAGCTATTTTTAGGTTTTTCAGCGACCTCAACATGTATATTCTCAAAATGTATATTGTATTTGAATACATTTGAATGTATAGACACTACAAACCTGTATTTTTATAGTAGAGACACAGGAGAATCAGTAGTGTTCAAATAGTAGTGTTCAACCAGTCCTGTTTACTCCATATAGTAGAAATAGCAAAACCCCTTTAGTATGAACGCCTTTAGAGCCACCTAGTGGTACATTCTCACCGTGCACCCTAATAAAATACAGCACTAGTAGCGTTTTTGTTCCCAACTTTTATTAATTGGCCTGATATCAATTTTAATTATTTGATTGTGCTATCAGTTTAACTGTGACTATGACCTTACAAGGCGTCACACTTCTCTTAATTGGTGAGGTGACTGAATCCCTGACCAACTTCACATTTAGTAAAATATTCCCGCAATCAAGACGATACCTCTTTAAAAGGACGTTTGCGCTGTTAATCTCCGGCAGCAGCCATTTTGGATAGATTGTGACTTGGTCTTAATCAGAATCAGAATTAGGTTTATTGCCAAGTAGGTTTTCACATACAAGGAATTTGCTGTGGTATGTTGGTGCAT
>JAOUQW010000046.1:15365222-15379900 GCA_028565825.1 Olivaichthys viedmensis | reverse complement strand
ATTCAGCACATTCTGTATCTGTGATGAAGTTGCTGTTCTCTCTCTCCGTGAACAAAGCTTTATGTATTGCTCTTCTGATAGCATGCTCACTTTTGGTCTTCCTGATCGTGCTTTGGATACAACTGATCCAGTTTCAGCAAAGTTTTAGAGTGCCATACAGTGGCAATGAAAAAAATCAACTGATTCTCAACAACATGTCAACAGTTTATGGTTGTGGTTTAGTAGATAATCCTATAGCCTGCTAACTTGTCCCTTTAGTTTTCACTTTATTTGGATTGTCCAGCCTATGACTGAGTTTATATATATATATATATATATATATATAAAATCTATAGACTTTTAATAGGAAATGTATTCTATAGTGATTAAATATGTGATGCTGTTGAAAAATAGATAAACATCTGTTTATATGTTTTTGAGAATCAGTTGATGGGCTGGTTCATGACCAGCTATAGACTATAGAGTGTCTAAAGTGGACTATCCAAATAAAGTGTTACCTGTATGTATGAATTTATAAATGCAGACTCAACAATCAGAATATAAATTTAACAAGAATTTAAAAGTCTACATTTGTGGAATTTTTGCTGTTTATTTGAAATGAGAAATACTTGTGACTATTGGAAAGGTATTTGTGAACACTTTAAGAAATGCATTTGTCAATTGTGAGTTTTGCATTTATGTTTAATGAGACTTTTCAGATTCCATACACCAATGGTGTTGATCAAGCAGGACCTGCAATTGCTTATTGAAACATAGAAACATAATGCTCCTAGAATCCTGACTGGTTTAGGTGTCTGTTAAATGAAGACAATTATGAGAGAGGCATCTCAAAACAAACCTGTGCCTGCATAGCATTCTGCGAGATTTAGAAAAGTGGGTGTAGTTGTTAATGTGTGTAATGAGAAACAGGTGTCTGCGTTTCTATCTCAGGATATGACACTCAGGTGGGGGAGAGGGGTCTGAAGCTGAGTGGGGGTGAGAAGCAGAGGGTGGCCATCGCTCGCACCATCCTCAAAGCCCCTCGAATCATCCTGCTGGATGAGGTGAATAATGTCTTCAGAGAACTTTGCTTTTAGGATAAAAGAAAAATGGGCCTCTTTTACTATTCATACATAAATAAAAGAAGTGGAAAAGGGAAAGCAAGTTACAGCGTGAAAGGTGTGTTTATGCCTGACACCTAATGATTATCTTTAAGATCTCCTAGCTCCAAGCAGAAAGTCTTCTCACTTAATTATACCTTCTGCTTCTAGGCTACTTCTGCTTTGGACACACAAACAGAGCGCAACATCCAAGCCTCTCTTACCAGGGTGTGTGCTAGCAGGACAACTATTGTGGTGGCACACAGGTAATCTTCCTCTCATTCAGCTATGGCCATTAGCCTTCAAAAGATTATTAATACCCTTGTCATGCATGCTCGGAGTACAAGATGCTTACTGTTAAGATGCAGTGCATTTGGATGTGATCAAGGCTAGCTGTAACCCCACTCACACAAGGCTTCTGGGGTCCAGGACATAAAAGTAAGAGAAATCCTTCCATCAACTGCTCTAAATCCACAGCTTTATGCCTCTGATAACATCATGTATTGATATAGACTTCAACGTGGCCATCTGGGATAGATCTCATTCACTAATTAAATTGATCTGTTTGTCCTTAAACCCAGTGGCCTCAAAATGACACCTCTGTCTAGTGGATTTAAGGAGAAATTAAAATGTTAATAGAACATAAAAGCCTCAGAGGTGAGTCTGTATTCATCTGTAGCAGGGACATAAAATAGGAGTATTAGACAAATAACTTGCTAGCACTTGCAGTGTAAGGACAATAAGATGGCTTATCATTATTCGTCTTTCTGAATGTCCAATATCCCACATCACCAGCAGGGTTTTTAAAAAGTTAATATTTTAGGCATTCAGTGAAGGTCACAGTGTGTTCCCTCTGTAGCTCTGCCACCCTCTCCATGTGTGTCTGGTAGTTATTACTAAGGAATTAGTTTATACTTGGATTTTATTAGATGCTTGAACACATTTAGCACGCCTCTCTCGCTTCCTCTTTCTCATATCCCCCTCTTTTGCGCCTCTGTCTCTCTTTATCCATCTTCTGCTCTCTCAACCACCCTCTTGTTCTGCCTGTCTTTCTTCCTTTTCTTTCTCCTTTCTCACTTTATCAATCAGGCTCTTCTCTGTCCTTTTTCATCTTCACAATATTCTTTCCCCTCTTTCTCACTTTTTCTTCCCTCAGAAAATTGTAAACACATCGTGATCAGAGTCTGCATGCTTTGATCCTGTCCAGCCTCTGAGACTGTGGTGCCACTTTGATCTGTTTTGGGGTGGTGGTTGCGGGGGGTAGCAATCAATAAAGAAGTCTCAGCGCTTTTTTTGTTTGAAGATGAAGGGTGACTGTGTGAGAAGATGACCCGCAGAAGGGTGGGGTGCGAATTAAAAGGCACTGCGGTGTGTGCGTGTTTGTACGTGCGCGTGCAAGTGTTATGGACCACTGTGTTTAGCTAAGTGTTCATCTGAACAATGCATGAGATCATTTGTTTCTCTTTGTGCTCATGCAGGGCAAAGGAGTTGATGGCATTTGCATGAGAAAAGGTGGACTTCAATTAATGCATAAGTGATCTATTTTCTGTGTATAATGCCCCACTTCAAGCTTATAGACAGTTCACCATATGGAGTTCTAGATAACTCAAGATTTCGATTTCGATTTTATTGTCACATCACAGTTTACACAGGGATAAAAAGTATAAAAGGCGAGTGAAATTCTTATGTTGCAGAGCTCCAACAACAAAGCAGTCAGTTACAATTTAAATAAAAAATAATAAGATAATAGTAGAGGTAGGAAGAAAAGTAAAAAATACAATAGATGTGTTGCATAGTTAAATAAATAGTAGAACTGTATATTGAACTGTGCAGGTAGTGTGCAGTAGTGAAGTCTGTACACCCTGTCTTACAGGAAGAAAATGTGCAATTTAGTGCCCGTCTATTAACTCAATTAACTCAAGTTCATTTATTCTCATGTTTTTTTTCTTTATGAATTCAATGAGCAACATTGCCATATATTTTAAAAGCCGTCCTTTTGACTATGCCACTCTGTTTGCAGGTTATCCACTATAATTGCATCAGACCTGATTCTGGTTCTGCATGAAGGTCAGATTGTGGAACGTGGAAGGTTGGTGAATTTATATTGTCCAAGACTGTAGTTTAGTTGAAGACGGTTAGTATATTCCTCATCAGTATAAAAGGAGAAATGTGAGACTGCCTCTTTCCTGCTTGTCTAAAATCCCTCTGGCTTGCGTGAAGAGTAAACCGTGGAAGACATGTTTGGACAGCCAGAGTCAGGGTCTGTGTGTGTGTGAGTGTTCAGTGGGCTGAACTAAGCAAAGCGTTAGTTGGGAAGGAGTGTGTGTGCGTGTGCGTGTGCGTGCGTTCAGCCCTTGGGTGAGGCTGTTCTGAGACAGAGCCCCAGATCATGCAGGGTGTGGGCTGCTCGGACAGTCAGAGGCCATATCCTGTCTCTGAGAAGATGAGCACAGACTCAGACAGCCCTGAAGGCTACTGATCAACGGATAACACTAAGAACACTAGACACACACTCCCTTGCTAATGGCGGTTTTCATTGACTCTAACCCAGCCAGCCCCCGTGCAAATGCTGCACACAGTTCTATCCCATTTTGCCCTTTGATATATGATTCGTTATCCACCCCTGAACACACAGACATTCTCACATACACTCACGTGCATACTCCTACAGCCTATAGGGATGTAACCCCACACCCTGCACATTCAACCCTGACTGACAATGCGATGTAAACACACACAGGCTTTTAAGCCACAGCGACTGCATATCAGAATACACTCACACATTCATTCATCTTCTCTCACATATACGCACACATACAGGAAATGAGGATGAAGGTGAAGGGTTAAGGCTTTTAGGAAAGAGGAGTTAATTGAAACGCATTCTTCAGTCCCCAGGCTAGAAGTCATCTGCATGAACAGGTAGCTGTTCGAGAAAAGCTGTCCACCAACAAGAGAAGTTTGACAAAAGCTTTATTAATTCATACCAAGAATATTAGTTCTCAAAGTTAAGCATGTGTAATGGTGGAAATATCTGTCAAAAATACATATCCATTTTTGATCCTGATATGCTATTTATTCCATTACAAAAAGAGGTTTTTCCATCTTTAGCTCCCTGACCTCACACTGCAATACAGTTCAGTGCAATATTCCTCCAGATGAATTGCGGACTCAATAGATTTGACCTTAGACCCTCCAAACTGACTCTCTGCAAGAATTAATTTTAGAGAAAGGGCCCGATGACACCGAGAGGCCAATCACCCCTTCGCCCTTAGGTGATCTCTGGAAACAAAGAGTGAAGCTTCAGTTTGACATTCAGACCCGCAGTGAAGCTGAGTGACTGTGTGTTGATGTTGCAGGCACGAGGAGCTGCAGGCCATGCAGGGACTGTACACAGCCATGTGGCAAAAACAGCAACAGCAGCAGGATCTAGAGCCAGGTGCCTCCTCAGATACAGAACCAAATGAGCAGCAAGATGGAGAATGACCACAGGTAAAAGGGAAGAATCCAAAGAACAAAACATGTCCTGTCAGGTGATCTGTGGTCATGCCAGGCATAAGAACATGTTCAAGGACGTTTCCTGATAAACAAGCACTGCTTAGCAGTTATTGTACCAAGCTGTTACTTTCTAGTTTACATCCTTATGACATGCTGACTGTTAGTTTGAAGACACTTCCATCAAATAAAACACAAAACCGTACCATTGGGAGCTTTAGGAGATCTGCGCCTTCTCAGGAAATGCATTTGATTATCTTACCAAAATAGTGCCATCAGTAATGTACTTGTAATTGCCTGTGTGGTAACAGTCAAATGCTAACAACGATTTTAAATATCTCTTTGCAAACTTGACTTAGGTGAGGTGAGATGTGATCTAGTTGTGAATTTGTCATGTCTGAATTTGTTTGCAATGTGAAAAGTAATTAAAGAATGTACTTTAAGGAGACGAATGGGAAAAGGAACACAAATAGTGAAAGACAGAATTTAAAAGAAAATAATTTTATAAACTTTGGTTTACTCATGTTTCCTTCTGAGTAACCTGCGCTGCTCATGTTATTTTCTTTTGTACTGTATCTGATGTAATAAAACTCAAAATGTATCGTTAATAAGACCCTTGAAATAAACACAGGCTATATACAAAAGTTAATTTATTTTGAGTATTTACATAAGTTCACACGAGCTATAGTTTAACAACAGAAAGAAGGACATTTATCATTCTTTTACTTGACATTAAAATTCATTTGTTTAGCAGAACATGACATATTTACAGAACAAACACATTTCTGGTCTATACAAAAAATATTTGATGACTCAACTGACTTTTAGACTTGGATATAGTCTATTAAACTATGTTTAGCTAACATGCACCGAACATGGTTTAATGGGAGTTTGTTTACAAGAAAGAGGTATGAAAGTATATCATAACTGACTTAACTGTCACAACTTTATATTATACTGTATATAAACTAATAAGCTTCATCAGGACAGGACTATAATGCCAAACCTGGTTGTTGGCCTCTGGGAAGAAGGTCCAATGTTCTGGTCATTCCTAAACTTCAATTCCTACAGGTCAACGCTGGTTTGAGGGCAAACTGACGGAAAAATGGTTAACAAGAACTCTTTTGAAGGAAAGAGTGAAAGTGGCCTGAGAAGGGGCAGAGCTTTCCGAAGGAACAGTTCTCATGACTAAATCATGGCAATGCTTAAGGTCCTTCAGGGTGTTGGCGAGGGAAACATAGATTTGTCCTGAAATGTTAAAGTGAGCATGAGGTGTGTGGCAGAGTGGCGTTGTCACCGTTGTTCATCTCCATATGTGACCTGAGCACTGACCCGCGCCAGGATGCTCTGAATGTGAAGAGGTGCAAGAGCGCGGCTGCCCGCCGGCTGAACCCCCGCAGAGGGTAGACAAAAAGACAGGAGGAACCAAACACTGGGACGCTGTCTCCTGCTGCAGATGGTGGACTGGAGTTCAGAGTGAGGATACACGTTTTCTTATTCCATATATATACTCGTGCGGCCTCCACATCACATGCATCAGCCTGTTTCTGCTCATCCATATTTTGTTTTTCACTGGACGAACTGGTTCCAGTTAATGACAGTTGAAACTGTACATAAGCAATAATAATTTATACACCTATTTTTATTCTTGTCTAACAGAATTCTAAAGCAGCTGTCTGAATCTAGGATAAAGACCAAAGATGAAAAGCCGTAGTAAAGAACTAAGATGACCAAAAAGACATGGTTGGCGCCAGCATTCTCTAGTCTGAGTCTGAGATGCTGGTCGTGGAGTGGTGGATGAGGGGGAGGCTGTACTGGAAGAATAAGCATAGTCTCTCTCAGTTCCGGTCGCTGTCGTGAGGCTTGCGACGGCCCTGGTGCCACAGTGCTGTGGGTAGGTTCTGACAGCCCATGAACTCCTTCCTCATCTCAGCCGCTGAGAGAGGGGGCGTGGAGTTACAGGGAGCTCCGGCCAGAGTCACGTTCAGCAGGCTTATCCCGTCATCGCCCACATGAGGCATTACAGCGTTCTGGTAATGGACAGAAATCAACATGGGGAAGCGAGAAACATTAGTGTTTTTATACATGAAACCAATGATTGGAGAATCAGACTATTTGACTCCTGTTTTTCCCATACCTTACTCAGGTGGTCAATGAGGCAGTGGGATGGGCGCAGAGAGGCCCAGAACTGGGCCATGTTCACCCAGGGCAGGCCGTTGAGCAGCGCTACGTTGAGGTGTTTAAGAGAGCCCTTTAATCTCTTAGTGAGAACTCCGGTGTAGCTCTGCTCAACAAAGAGCAGCACTCTACTGGCCCTGCAGCCTGCCAGGTCAGCCAGCAGCTCCCCCACCGTGTAGCGCTCCTTCAGATCTGCCTAGACAGCCAGAAAGAAATCTTAGGAAACCACATTTAACTTGCTTGGACAGTCTAGGACAGGGGTAGGCAATCTTATCTGCAAAGGACAGGTGTGGCTTGAGGTTTTTGTTGCAACCAGGGGCAGGGGCACACCTTAATACAACTAATTCAACTTCAATTCTATGAAGACTGACACCAACTAATCATACAAGTGGAATTTTGGGTGTGTTCCTGCTTAGTTGGAATAGAATTTTATAGGCAACTCTTGCAGATAAGATCAGGTGTATCCTTTTTTAGATCATCCCTCAGCATATATACTGAATTTGATGGTGATTTGCCACTGCTAAGCATATTTCAAGGGTTGTAATTGCCTGATGAAAGCCTTGGATTAAGTATTAGAATGGGTTATTTTGTTTTTGTGTAAAATATAATGCAAAATCAAGACAAAGAAAAACTTTTTTTTTTCTATTGCTTTGACTCCTAATAATCACATGTTCCATTTTTTACTAAGTTGGTGCCACTGTTAACGTTTTATTTTTTACTTAACATGGATTATTTAAAAAAAAAAAAACCTATGACTTGGCATTAGTGGAAATGCCATTTGTTAATGGAGCCACCTATCCATATGAAGGGCTCTTTAAGTAAGAAAGAAGCTGCTTTTTCATGGGGAGCAGACGGTCTGGTGGTCCTGAGCCTGTGTGGTCCTGGTTTCTCAAGCCCCCCTTTGTCATTCCCATCCCTGTCTAGGGATCAGGTTGTTGCCTTTGTCTCTGGAGAGTCTGTGCCTATTGTTACAGAAGGAAGGGCTTTACCACACAGTCTGGACCCTTCCGTCTGCCCAGCTCCGAGCATATGGCTGGGATTACTGACCACCTTTAGCAGTGGAACGTGGGATTTCACCAAGGTCAAACAAATGTACTTTTAAAAGGAAATATAATTAAATGTGTCCTTGCTTTGTGGAAAGAGTTAATTAATAATAGATAAAAGAGAAGGTTTTTAGCAATGAGGATCTATTGTGGTTTGAGATGAGAATATGGCTGCATGTACTTTAATAAGCTTTCAGGCTTAAAGTAGCTATTTCTCTGACATAATCTGTCTTATCTTAAAGCTACATGAACTGTGAGGGAGAAGGGAGTCCAGGGCCCTGTACGTTTTCTATGTGTATTAGAAAATTGAAGCGCTTCCCACATCAGATGCTTCTTACGGAAGTTTTGCACACTGTTTAATTACCCGAAGCTGTAGAACCAAGCCTAAATATGAGGGCAGGAGATAAGCTCCCAAACACCAAAGAGAGGACAACATTCCAGTTCCCTCCTTTTCTAGTCAATAAAGAGAACAGGGAGATGAGAGGGGACTAGAAAGAGGTATTTATCCCACTTCTGTGACTAAACGCCTTCCTTCTCTCTTTGATTGGGCAACAGGCACTTTGAAGTGGTGGGTCGTTCTGATTTATTGAGGGAGCAAATTTAATTTATTAACAGGAAGATAAGGGATGATCATTCTTGCATTCCGGTGGTCTGCCTATTGATCTCCTGCTTGTGGACTTTATGCTATAGCACCATCTCACACAACAGTTATACAGCTACGCAAAATGAAAGACACTGCTGAAGACATAACTTGGATTAATAGAAAATTCCTTTTCCAAAATTCGAATAAAACAGAAGTACTGACGTTGGATAATGAGTCTGCCTAAAAAAGGGCTTGATTTCTATTTTGTGAAACCAAAAGCTACAGTTCAACCCCTTGGTGTAACCCTTGATGGTATAAAACAGCATATTATCATTTAAGAAACACCATCCAAAAGAAAGCATATGCTTAACCCTACATGACGTTGAGAAACTGATACATGCTTTCATAAGCTCAAGATTGGACTATTGTAACGTGTTGCTGGCTGGCTGGCCTGCTGTCAGTTTAAGTAAGCTTCAGCTAGTTCAGCTAGTCCTTACCAGAACAAAAAAGTCAGAGCGCATTACCCCAGTCTTATTCAAGCTACACTGGCTGCCTATTAAGTTCCACAATGACTACAAATTCCTGCTTATGATGTTTAAAACTCTTAATGGTTAAGCTTTGGCATATCTTGGTGATCTCCTGAAGCAGTATAGCCCACCCCGAGCACTTCGCTGAGCTGAGGCAGGCCTACTGGCAATCCAAAAATTCACACACAGCCCGGCCAGTGGAAGAATGTTTCTTGTCTAATATCACCATATATTATGTCATTTGAGCTTGTCACAGAGTGCAGCTTGTTTATTGGTCATGCAAAAAGTCCCACAAACTCACAATGCCGTTGTTGTTGCGGTCCCACAGCAGCATGGTTCCGTCGTTGCGGGTCGGGCTGTTCAGGTAGAGGATGAATGTGTCTGCACAGTGCTGCTTGCGACAGATATAGGAGATGTGGTTCCTGATCACTTCCTTCTCTGTGGCTGGGTACATTCCTTCTGCTTCTTTAGCTGCAAGAAATACATAATACAGTGGTAAATCGGAATATAAAGCATGGTTTGCTTAACAGTACAGTCGGCTTTGAGTTCTCACCTGCTACCTGTCCATTTCCAGCGAAGAATGTTTTAATGTGATCTTTATGGAAGCCGTTGTTTCTCAGCATCTGGTAGAAGAGCAGCAGATTCTGCACGTGACGCTGGTATGTGATCTGCTCTTGCCAGCCACCTGAACATAAAAGCAAGAGGCAGGGTTAGGGGTCAGGCAGAGCAGGGTTACTGCGAGACTGCTTACCTGCATGGGTCAAGCAATGAAAGACTAGAGTGTTGTATTAGGAGAGAACTATATAACTGATCAGATTCTCTCCATAGGCAATACAGATACATCTGATTCTAAGCAATTAATGCTAAAAAGCTAATTAATCCAGAAACAACATAAGATTTTTTTTTTTATGACCAATGAGCGATAATCAGTAATAATTTTTTCAACCTGAGAGCAGGACTGCATGGTCACAGGTCTGGTAGAGGCGGCAGGAAAGGTGTGTGGCGAGAGGCTGCTGGTGGCATCGGCGGGTGTTTTTATTGAGCTCACAGCTAGAGATGGGCACACTTGGACTAGTGAGGGGCAAAGGCTGCGGGCATCTGACAAACTCTGGATGATCTGTCAAAGAAGTGACACCAAGAAAGAGCAATTCATTCACACATGATTATTTAAGACCCCAAGTATCTGATAATTAATTGGAAATTATAAGGCAGACTATATAGTAAAACTCGAAGTGAGTAAGAATTATGTGCTTTCCTTCTAGAGCTTGTACTTGAGCCGCCTCTTCTTTTTTTCCCTTGATTCTTTTTTACACACTAGCCCTACATGTCTTGGAAATAATTTCATTCTAAGATGAGGTGACTTTCAGTGTCAAACCTCAAAACTAACTAAAACTAGCTGTATTTTTCAGACTTTGACACTTTTGTTGTTGTTATGACTTGTACAGGAAAGTGATGTACATGTAAAATAAAAATACCTGGTGCATTATTGCAACTTACAAGAAGCAATTTATATGGGTCAAAGACGAAAAGGGTTTTTTTAAAGCAGAAAACCAGCATGAATTAATTTCACGGCTTTCTGGTAGATACTGGAATATTTCCTAAACAGATTTGTTACTTTTATTTAAGAATAATGTCAAAAATACATTTAAAATATATATATATGTATATATCAGCCCATTATATTGTCATTTTAACAATTGTAATATATATATATATATAAAGCTCACTTTTAGCTATATTACTTGACTAACATATGTACAGAGATCACACTGTAAAAATTATACATCACCAAAATTTAATTTTGAAATTTTGAAGTTATTGTAAGGATGTAAATTTTATTTACATTACAATTCAAATTTGTTTTCCATTGATCAATTTTCATTCTTTTGTATGTCTATTTTTATCTGTCAATACAAGTATATTTGTTTTGGTTTTTTTAATATTAAAAAATGTATTTTTAAAAAATTTCTATTTATATGTATTCTCTGGATTGACATGTCTGGAAAATATGGTACTTATATAACCTTGTTGTCATCTGTCTGTTATAGTTGTGCCACAGTAAAAGGCATACAACTTTTAGGGCCAATTTTTTAAATACAGATTAATCTTAAACTTTTCTTTAAAGCTTCCCCACTGACAGTATAGTTTAATCCAAAACAACACAGGCGTGGGTCTGGCTTCAAACTATTACCAGACACAAAGCACTTTAGATAAAACTGTAGGGATTCACTTACCCACACAGCGGAGGCGCTGTGTTCGGTTGCTGTCCCTCACTCCCACCACGCGGGGCAGGAAGTGGATCTCGCAGAGGCCGCTGCTGCGCTCCATATGGCTCGCTCTGGACACAGCGCTCTTCCGAACCCGTGCGCGGCCCATCGTACGGTCGCTGCGGCTCCTCCTACGCTTCAGTTGGTTGTGACAGCGAGTCTTCAGGGCCAGAGTCATACACTCTTCACCTGCAAAGCATTACATCCATTATTGCATGTGATGTGGCTCAAAGTTGCAAAATAGCCTGCAAAGATGCTGCAGATGTACTTTACATGATGTTAATCAGACCTGCCTGAAATTAACACTCACGTGAGGTCACTGAGGTGACTTACGACTATTTCTGTGAAAGTTATAATCGATCAATACGATTGCACCCTGCCATAGTCATTCAGAAACCATAATTCTACTTAACATAATTTCAGATAACTATTCAAATTTCCTTTGCCACAAGGAAATCTTTGGCTTGCTAAGATATATTACTAAGCATGAAGTGCATTCACAATCTGCCATAAGTCTACGATTTATCCTGTTCTTCCTTTTGGACTATTATCAGACAGTAGTTTAGAGAAGATTGCAGGGCTACTGTAGCCAAAAAGTCTCCATCTATTTCAGGTAACACAGACTGAGGAATCTCAGACCAAGCAGAACCATGAGAATGACTAATCAGAAACCATTATAGATGTACTTTGTGTAATTTCAGATAACTAGTAAAATTATCCTGGCCACAATTAAATGTTTCATTGGCTTACTGATGCAGCATCAAAAGCATTACTGTCTCTCTTTTCTTTCTTTCTGTGGCCACTTATTTTCTCCGCTCCCATTTCAATCACACAAAGAGACCTGGGAGGATTTCTAATGTGGTCAAAACAAAGCTGTTGTCTCTCCTCTTCCCACTGCTTCAGACTAGATGGTCAAGATTGGACAGATTTAAACCCAAAAATGTTTCCAGATTTGGGTTACAGTGAATGAGATGCAGTGAAACCGTCTGCTTTTCTTTTGAGAGTTTATTCCCGGCCCTTTTTTTTCGTGATCATCTCTGACATGCTTTGTAATTAGATTTCCCCAAACTGTTTTTATTTCCTACACTAGGAGATATTTAATGAAAACAGAATTTTGTCAGTTTAATAGTTTATTAAATGACTTATGTATGACCCTGAAATAATCACAGAGCAGCTACCCACAATGATATTTTATCAACTTGTTTATAGTTGTATATAACGTTCTTCTTTAATATAGAAAATCTGACACAAGTATACCAGAGTCTGCTCTGTTGGAGAGAACAGAGTACTTAGCATCTTGAAGGAACAACTCTGAAGCCTTATAGATTAAAGTTGCTTTCACTGTAGAGGGGAAGAAGAGTTGGGTTCTGAACCAGGTGCCAAGGACAGAATACACACTCAGGATGAATTATTGACCATTCTTATTGCAATTGCATGCATTTTGCCTTAGTGGTGCATCTACACTCCCCTATTCAGAGCACAGCGCTAGAGCTGGTTCTGGAGCAGAGTGTACTCACACTCTCCCACACACACACACACTTCAGTGGCAGTCAGTTTATGATATAGCGACTGATCCATATGCTTAATGTTCAGACCGTGAAGTTAAAAGTGTGCAAACAAGAAGTCACAGGGCCTGTGGACATTAGTTCAGACACTTCCCAAATTCAGACAACTCACCTTCAATTCAAGCAAGCTTATTAGCACATCTGCCCAAATGACACTGAAAACACCAGTTGGCATATATTACACACAAAAAAAAAAAAAAATACTACTTGTGGTCAAATGACAAATGGCATGAAGAGGAATATGTATGTGACGAGGATTTATTCATAATAGTGTTTGTGTAGATTTTGAATTTCTTGATGAAAAAAAGGAATATTATAGTAATACTTTTATAAACCGTGTATAATAAGTTTTATTATAGTTATGCTCCAGTTCATTTTCCTATGGGAAAAGATGCAAAGTCTAATGATAGAATATAGCAAGTTTGAAATTTGCAATGATGATAATAATATTCAGTGGGGATTAAACCTAAGCAAGTCGGAGGAACCTCAGATCTCTCTCCTGAGCGATTACTCACCTAAATAAACCCCGTCCATATGCGCACACTTCTTCTTGGCCACGTTCAAGTCCACGTAGAAGAGGAGCACGGGGTGGCCGAAGCTCTCTCCGGGACTCGGGTCCAGCACGAGCACGGCGTCGTGCGCGCTCGCGCCGGGGAAGCGCTCGCGCCCGCGCTCCAGCCCGCGCTCCAGCCCGCGCTCGGCCGAAAGCACCCCCGCCGAGTGACTCGCCTTTCCCGCGGGATGCGAGTCGGGCAGGATGGCGAGCACCTTGCCCGAGCCGGGCTCCGAGGCATACACCGCCACGCCGCTTGAGTGCAGGTGGGCGAGCCTGCGGCACTCACTTTCCGGTAAGGCCACCCTGCGGCACAGGTGCACCTTCAGGTACTGGAGTCCAGCTTTGACCCAGCGCTCCAGCCGCGCCGCTTTGCCCTGCACTCCGCGCTGTCCCCCCACCACCAGCACCAACAGCAGGACCGAAACGCGCGCAGGCTCCAGAAACCTCATGCTTTCTACCGCTCAAGGCGACGATAGGTCCCCCTTTTTTCTTTTTCTTTTTCTTTTCTTTTTTGGATTAACGCGCAGATGTAGAGGAACTCTGTAAACTTTCTTTGGAATGGGCAAAAAACAAGTGTGCGATCAAGTGGGAAAGGCACGACCCTCCTCTATGAAACGGGGCATCAAAGGGGCTCGGAGCGGCAGCGGCGGCAGCATCCAGATGGAAAGTGATCTGCAACAGTAACTCCATCCCACACGCGCGGACATGCCGGTAAAACAGGGGGGGGGGTGAAGGAGGGGTGAAGGAGGGGGCCATGGTGATGATGATCCTACCTGTCACTCAGATGCCAGAGGTTTTCAGGTCAGCGTGCACAGGCACCTATAGTCAGCGGAGTCAGCATTAAAACTGATCAACTTTATGGAACATCTGCAAACATATGGTGGGCTCCTTCAAGAGAACCTCACAAAAAGGGATAGGCAGGGGTTTAGCCTATTAATGACATTAAACGAATTTAGAGATGTATGTTGTCATGCTTATATAATTCATTGTATTACGAGTTAGTAGCCTTAGTAAGCAGAGTCCAAATGCTGTCTAAAACGAGCCACACATCTCTTTATTCGTGTTATGCAACAGAAAAGAGCAGCTCGACTGTGATTGATGTCACTGCAGAGTGTGCTGTGGGGCTGAACCGATGCTCCTTTTCCAAACTGGAGACCAGCCCTCATGAAGACCAATGTATGACCGCAGCGTAGTGTAGGCTACAGCAGGTAAAGCATCCTATCCTATATAGTAGGCTATTTGCCTATATGATCACTAAAACATTGTTGCATTCTATTCATGTTTTTTGAGCATTAATCTGTTCTCAAGGTCCGGCGTTCCTGCACCCTCAGTAACTTGGAGAGGGTAAAAGTTGAGTGTTGTGCTTTGACCTGTAGCACAGTATAGGG
>JAOUQW010000046.1:15315363-15328105 GCA_028565825.1 Olivaichthys viedmensis | reverse complement strand
AGAATAAGTCTGTAATGTAATGAAACGTGGAGAAGGTGAAAGGGGTGTGCAGACTTTCCGGCTTGACTGTATATCTAGGGCTGGCCTGAATAGCATTTTACAGGCTTCGAATACTCGTTGGATTTTTCGAACGAGTATCCGAATACTCGTTCTCAAAACCACACATAAAAACAATAATATTTCAGTTTTATAATTAACCATAATTTTGTGTTGGTTACTGTACTAGCCTATATATCCAGCAGGCGGCAACGACGTATTAATAGTGTATAGACTACCGGTTATAGCGCAAATAAACTGAAATCAGCCTCGAATATGAAATAGCAGCAAGGCTAAAAAATTTTGAATACTAAAAATGGAATTGAATACCAACCTAACGAATGAATACGTGAGTATTCGAATTATTCGGGCCAGCCCTATATACTGTATATCCAATAAACATATGCTTATGTTTTACATGGTTTCTCTTTCCTACCTAGGTTTCCTCCCTACATTTGGTCCTTCCTGGGTCAACATCTACGGTTCAGCCCGTAACTCCACGCTTGTGGAAGATAGTCAGGATATGAATGAGGGAATAGGGGAAGGGGTGTCATTTCGAGGGAGGATTTACATCCAGCTAACTGTGGAGATCCTGTCTGGAGGTTCTGAGTCAAAGTCTATGCTGACGCTGAAGATGCCTTTTAAAGATGTCAAGGGTGGAAAAGCAGCAACTAAAGACCCCAAAGCTGCGGCTGGAGGAGCAGGTGGAGGAGATGAGGACAAAAGAAAGGCCATGGGAGCCATGGTACTGCCTGTGGATCCCCCCATTATGGTGAAGAGCCCCTTTTTGACATTTATTTCTGTCTACCTTGTCTCATGTTTATGTCTAAAGTTTATGTCAGCAGTAATTTATATTGTTTTGTTTGTTTAATTGTCTAGCTCAGTGACGAGGATAAGGAGAACTTCCTGCTGTTTGGTGCTGTGTTTGAGGCTACTATGATTGACAGGAGGATTGGTGACAAACACATCAGCTTTGAGTTCACTATTGGTACAAATGACTTAACCTATATCTTAATATTACTACTACTAATAATAATAATATAGCACCATTCATACAGTTAATCATCTTAAAGTACTTTATAAGAACTCAAAAATACATACAGATATACATTCATAAAAATATAAAATATGGTACAAGATAGAATAATAATCAAATTACAAAAAAACATATAGATGAAATAGGAATTAAATAAAAAAAACATTAAAAAAATATATATATGAATAAAAGCTAAGATTAAACAATATGATTTTTTTTGTGAAAAAGTGAGGTTTTGAGAAAGTTGCCAATCCACTGTTTCTGTATTTTACTTTTCCCTTCAGTCTCAATCATATCCTAAATATTATTTGTACGGCTTTGGTTATCCAGGAAACTTTGGTAACTTTATTGATGGTGCTGCTCCACCATCCTCCAAAAAAAAAGTGGAGAAAGGGCCTGATCCTTTAAGCCAAGAAGCTGCCACGACTACTCCTCTTATAGAGGGTCAGCCATCAATGCCTTGCAAGTCCACCACACTGCCAAAGAAGCCTCTTATTGGAGATGGAAACAGGTGGCCTCACCGTTCTTCACTTTAAAGTCAATCAAGCATGTCTTTTAATGCATTTCAATACAGTTTTATTATCTTGTCTGCGCAGGAACTACTTTTATTTACCCATTTCGAATAAGAGACCATGTGTCCATGTGTGGAGCTCCTGGGAGGACTGGACATACCGCCTCCACCATTCTAACATGCTGGACAGAATAGCCATTATGTTTGTAAGTTAGCATATAGTTGTTGAGAATTACACCATGTGACCCGTTGATGGGTTACCACATATGATCGTGTCATGTCTGATCCAGGAAGAGGGAGTGGCTAACGTGGCGATGCTGGACAAGCTGATAGATCCGATTGCGGAGCCTCTTATGCGTGCTGTGTTACAAGAATTTTGCAAAGAGGCCAGGTACAGAAGAGCTCTATTTCGCTCCATATAGCAAAGAAGTAATCCCAACAGAACTCTATTACAACATAGCCACAACTTCACCATGATGAGACCCTATCTCATGCATGATATGGACCAGAAGTGCATTTGCATTTGGGCATTTTTGGCCCACAGTACACAGAATTGTCTACTATCTGAGTCCTTAACTACATATATACATATTTGATCATATAATCAAAAAATACACCTCTCCTCATGTGAAAGTTGTTTTAATATTTGTTTTATGACTATAGTAATCTTTTTGCACCTCTAGGGAGTTTATTGGTTTTGCTGAAAAGAAGGCCAAAGGAACCCATTTGACCATGTTGGATAAGAAGAGGCTTATCATGTGCAAACAGGAACTGGTGAGGGCGAAAGCAACACTGCATGCAGCCGGAGCTTCTACACTTCACATTGTGGAATGCAGTTGTTTTAGTTGTCAGTTGTTGTGACAGTCCTGCTATATGTTTCTCTGTCATTCTCACTTCTTCAGGAGAGCATGATAGGGGTAGCAGGAACCATCACTGAACCTAAGAGAAAAACCCTAACCGTCAAAGAGATGCTGAGAGAGGCACAGAAACTCACACATAGAACCAGATTCCTGGTGGAAGAGGTATATGCACAGTATTTTCTTGTCTTTGTGTCCATATGGAACAATTTATCTGAGTGCCTTCACAATGTTTAAAAATTCTGTCCTCTGTCTCAGCCCCAGCATACACTGCCAGACGTATTTGTGTGGTTGCTCAGTAATAACAAGCGCATAGCATATGCCCGCATCCCTGCACGCCACCTGATTTACTCTGAGAACATTGTGGAAAGAGGGAGAGACTGTGGCAAGATCAAAACCCTGTTCCTTAAGGTATTGTACAGCTAAATGCCATTCCTATATATTAGATGTTGCTGTTTGCTTAAAGTAGACAATTTATTTTTAATTTCTGCCAGCATTTCTGATCCAACTGATGATCCAGGTCTGATGATTTCTTTCTTAGCCCCCATCCAAGCGTGGAACAGGCTGGGTAGTGCAAGCTAAAGTGGATGTGTACCTGTGGCTGGGCAACAGCAAAGAGGCGTCCCTTATGTTGGAGAATCTCCCAGCAGGCTTTGAGCCACAGGGATTATCATCAGAGGAAGGCAGCGGCTCTCTTCCTGAGAGCTTATTCTTTAAAGGTAACATCAATCTGTGGCACCTTAACTGGTATAGCAGAGTTAGAGTAATCTGTTTTTTTATGAAATTAAGCAGACTTTAAGTAGCTTTGGTGAGTGGTACGCCCCCTGGTTTGCTTTCAGTAAGACCCCCGGTGGTTTTAAGATGCTAATTTAGAGCAGTCTTGTTTTTTTATTATTTTATAAAGATGCTCATTAGCTATTGCATTTTTCAGCAGCTCTTTTCCCTCTTCCGGAGGGCTTATAAATTTAAGACATAAAATGTATGATAACCAAATATGGCAAGAAAGGACATTTATACACACTCACTTTCACAGAGAGAGAGAGTGCTACCTGAGTAAGTGCTAGTATTCAGGAGTGTGACAACCATTAGTTATGAAGTAGTAAGTCATATTTTAATTGATTCAATCCTATCTTTTTTTTCAGACCAGCATGAGTTTCAGCTGAGGGCTCATATGTACCAGGCTCGTGGGCTAATTGCAGCAGACAACACAGGCCTGTCAGACCCGTTTGCCAGGGTGTCATTCCTCTCCAATACTCAATGTACCGCAGTAAGCATATCTGTAATGGGAGCGGGAATTTGATGCTTATAACAGATCTTCTTTTTTCTACTTTTATGTCATACTTTTTGTTCCAAAATCTGGAAAACACTGGGCAAGATGCTCCATACAGATTAAGGACTCTATTTAAATGGCTTGGTATCTTTAACCTCTTTTAACCTCATTTAACTTCTTCTTTCTCTTAGATAATAAATCAGACTCTTACCCCGACCTGGAACCAGATGCTGATGGTGAATAAGGTGTCACTGCATGGAGAGCTCAGTGAGCTTGTACAAGAGCCACCTGTTGTTGTTATTGAGGTCTACGATGATGATGCACTGGTGAGAGTTTTTCAACATTTTCATCTGGGCTGTCCATTTACACGTTATTACATTTTTAAATGGATTTTGAAGTTCCCTTGATAAGCAGTAAATGATTTATGGATCAAAAATTAATCACGAGAGGAACGTCTCTCAGGCTATCCTTATTCTGTTTATTTAGTGTTATTCCTACTAGGACTGGAAGAAGTAAGGGGACATCACTTTACTTTTAAGGGTTTTACAGGTAATGTCCTAAAACTCCAGTTTTCTCATTTGCAGGGTAAGCCAGAGTACCTGGGCTCCACTATAGCTGTGCCAGTGGTCAGGCTCAATGTGGAGCCATACACACCTCCTCAGCTGCAGTACAGTCCACTCTTCTATGGGAGCATGTCCGGTGGAGACATACTTGGAGCTTTTGAGCTTATTCAGGTAAAGGGCCAGATCATACAAGCTGCAGCCATAGTTTATTTGTCAGGGGCTAAATAGCCTTTCTCTACAAATCATTACTTGAATTAAAAGGGTGATTAGATATTTTAGGATGATCACACCATATTTATCTTGATATTTGTTCATTACATTATATTGTATTTTATAAAAATGTCATTATGTTGATGCATTAAGTAATGCATGCTAAACCATAAACCTAAATGTAAAGACAGGAGAACACGCTCTACCTGCAATAGAGGAGCCTGAGGGCCAGATCTACCCTGTGCCTTCATACATCCGACCTGTGCTCTGCAAGTACAGAATTGAAGTGAGTTTAATAATAAAGTCCAGATTTAAAAATGCATATTACACAGAACTCTGTGTTGCTTTTTGTGTGTTGAGAAATGGTGTCATGCATAATGGAACGTGTGTGACTTAGGTCCTGTTCTGGGGTTTGAGAGAGCTGAAGAAGGTGCAGCTCCTTCCTGTGGATCGGCCCCAGGTCTTCATCGAGTGTGCAGGAAAGGGCGTCAACTCCTCTGTGATACAGAGCTACAAGAGCAACCCAAACTTTAGTGTGCTTGTGGACTCCTTTGATGTGGTAAAGCTGACATAGTCCTAACGTCTTAAAGTCTTCAGTTCTCAACACGTGTTGCATTGTGTTGTTTTATGCTGGTGGTTACTTATGCATTTTGTATGACATATCATTTCTGTTCAGTATTATAGTGATCTCAGTGTCTTTAGCTGCGTTTGCTAGTATATCCACATTGGTTGTTATAGTAATGATGCAGGCGTGCGTATGATGATTAGTGTGGGGCAGTCCAAAGGTAGATAATTAGCTTGCTGCCAATATAGAGATTATGCCATGACGCAACTCGACTGGACATAAGGGCAATATCCAGTCACAATTCTGAATGAATTTGGCACAGACAACAGCGACAAAAACTGAAGAGAGTGACATATGCCATGTTTGTTGCTGCTGTCATGGTGGGTTTTGACATTAAGAAGCGCTACACACCGGGAAAACCCCCCCACATTAAATCTGATTTGACTGGTCGCATGTCCAGAAATCCAGAAATGTGGCTTGAACCTAAAAAAAAGGAAATCATTCCTGCTCAAAATTGATTTGAACATAGTCTTTATCCTCTCCTGTTCGCCTGTGCAGGAGCTCCCTGAGAATGAGTACCTCCACCCTCCTCTCACAATCACTGTGGTGGACTGGAGAGCCTTTGGCAGGAGCACTCTGGTGGGCAGCCATGTCATAAACAACCTGGGCCTGTTTAAATATATGCCTCCATCTCTACCCCCTCCCAGATCACAGCCACAGGAGCCACTCAGCATAGAGTGTAATGGACTTTTATCTTAGCCATGCATTATCTTTGCTTTCGGATTTACTGTATTATCATAACATGTTTTCAATCACATGGCCATAGCAGGTTCCATAACCTCTGTTATATCTGCTGAACTGAATTTGTGTTTATTTCTAGCTGCACCACTTCCTGGACAAGAGGGCACTGAAGCACAACCCAGTGAGGACATATACATCACTATAGAGCAGGAGGAGATTAGCAAACCTTCTCCTATGCCTGAACCAATGCCTCAGGACAAGAAGGTGGGTTAAACACACATATACATCACACACACACAGCTCCTGTATATTCACAATTTGAGACCTGTGTTTTTTACAATTCTTTAATACTTTTAAGCAATATTTTTGTGTAACATTTTTCACATTATATGTGAAACATCTCATCGCTGTCCAATGAAAAACATGTATCCACTTTTTGCGTTTTTTAAAACTTTTTTTCATATATGGAATGTAGGCAAAAACTATCTATCCATAGCAGTTGACTTGTAAATGATCACTGAAAAACTGACAAATTTCGGATTTATTGTGAATGATACTTTCTATGAAAGTGCTTTTTCGTGTTTCTGAAAAATTGGAATTTTGGAGATACATGCTTTTCATTGGACAGCGACGATATTTATAACATTAATACATTTTTGTCAAAAAAGTAAAATAGAACCATAACATTTCAAGGTCTCAAATTACTCTTCCACACAGGACAAAGTGTCTAAAAAGAGCAAGCGAAGGTCTACAAAACGGAAGAAACGCACTGCTGCTGATGAGTCTGCTGACAGCGTCATTGACTGGTGGTCTAAGTACTACGCTTCAATGGAGAAAAATCAAGTGGGCAGATTAAACTCTAATCACCAGTACAATCCTAATTCTCGCCTATTTTATTTTACTTTGTAGTTTTAATGGTCACATATAACATTTTCATCCGTAGTTAAAACAAAGAGAGGGCCTTCCATTTCTAAACCTCTATGAAGCTGGTAAGTCAACAGTATTTGAGTTCATTAGCCCTTTACTCGAACTGTCAGTTCTTCAGTAGAACTGAAACACATCCCGCAAGTGTTAGCCCTATTCAGACACACAATTCAATACATGTTGTGATGTATTGCAGTACCTCCACTTCAGAACTTGCTAACAGATGGAATAACCACTATGGGTAAGACTAGCTGGAGAACATCCGATGCATTACATGCTCTTGTTTTGTTGGTGGACAAAACTTAGCAATACAAACCTTGTTGTTTAACATTGTTCAACATTTAAAAGAGTCCCTAAATGTACCAGATATTTTTGGGGGCTTAAAAATTTCCTGACTGTGAGTTTTGGCAGATAGCACACAATGCAATGCATGATTGATTACTACTGTTACTACAGTATCAAATTATTTTTCCTTAAAGGTCACTTATTTTGTGCTAAACTCATGCAATATATTTAGCTATAACTCAAAACCACATGCAGTTGCTTATATGTAGTGTCACTTTCTTACCTTAAAGCTAAGGGGCTGAAAGAGAAGAAAAGGGAGTTGAACTTCAAGAATGTGACTGAGCAGTCCAAGATAGCAACCTTAACGGTAACTACAACGTCTGATCTGATTGTCACTTAATCATTGGATTTGAAGTCTATTGTCAGTCCTACTTGTGGCTTTAAGATGACCCGATATAAAATTACCTACTGTTTTTTCTCTTACTTCTGCTCCTTGTAGATATATGACAAAGAGCTGGAAGTGGAGTTTGGCTCTTTTGATGACTGGGTCAAAACATTTAAGTTGTTCCGTGGCAAGGCAAATGAGGAAGAGGGCTCTGGTGCTGAGAGGTTTGTGGGGAACTTCAAGGTTAGTTAATATTGCATTAGAGTTTTTGCATACAGATTTGCTTTAATTATAAATATGACACTATCAGACTGACACCACAAGGGATTTATTTCAATCGTCTGGTTAGATAAGCACTAAACATATTTTCTGTTTAAAGTGTTTTACAAATGTCATTCCCCAGGCTGGGTTCTGTCTGTATAAGCTGCCTGATGGTGATAAGGAAGGGTGTATGGACTGTGGGGAGTATAAAATAAGCCAGGGTATTCCCCCTAACACAGCTGTAAATGTCCTTATCCGTGTGTACATTGTTGCAGTAAGTTCCCGAATAACTCATTCAGAAACACTAGTCTACTTTAATATAATAGGCATCTGCAATGTATATTTGTAAGGTTGTGTATTTCAGCATATCTACTTCTGATATAAAACACAATCTGGCCTTTTTTAACAATTTGTTTGGATACAATAGCTGGTAATAAGCATTTTAAATAACAGTGCTCATTTTGCATTGCTTAATAATCAATACCTGTATTGTGATAGTTGTTCCTGTAGGTGAATTTGGTCTGTAGGAGTTCATTGAGCTCTGATGTTCCTTAAATAATTACAAATTAAATTATGGATCTTGTGTAACATGCTGCTTTGAATTCCTAATTAGGCCTCAAACCTCCATCCAGCCGACCCTGATGGAAAGGCAGATCCTTACATTGTGCTGAAATTAGGAAAAACTGAAATCAAGGACAGAGACAACTACATCCCAAAACAACTCAACCCAGTGTTTGGCAGGTAGGGATTTTAGAAAATTTACCAAAAAGGGAGAATATTGTGTGGTGTATATAGTCTTTGAAATTGTTTTGATTTACAAAGATTTGTAAAATTTTGTTTTTCTCCATCAGATCTTTTGAAATTCAAGCCTCCTTCCCCAAGGAATCCTTACTGAGGATTCTCATCTATGACTATGATGTTATTGGTGGAGATGATTTAATTGGAGAGACCCAGATAGATTTGGAAAACCGATTTTATAGCAGGCACCGAGCCACCTGTGGCCTCCCAACTGAATATACCATGTGAGTATAAACTTTTTAATTCCTTACAATTCCTCTACCATTTTCCCTTTCTTATTTTTTCATATAACTGCTAGTGAGGGCTACAACGCCTGGAGAGATGCTATTAAACCAACTGAACTGCTGATCAAGCTTTGCAAGGAAAACAGACTTGACAGTCCTCGCTTCACACCTGGAAGAATCATCATTGGAGAAAAAGTTTACATGGGCAAAACTGTCTTTGTTGATGAGGGTGATTATAATTTCCTTGACTAAATGGGCTATTAATGTTCCTGATGGTTAAGGGCCATGCTGAGAGAGTGCATTCACGTTTTAGATCAGGTAGTGGAGTCCTACGAACACTTGGCTCTGAAGGTCCTGCACAGGTGGGAAGAAATGCCAGGTGTGGGCTGCAAACTGGTGCCAGAGCATATTGAGACCCGCACCATCTACCTAAAGGACAAACCTGGCATGGACCAGGTAATTCTTATCTATATTAAGCCTGTTTACAGCTTTCCTATATACTTTCGTAGGGAGGTGGGCTTCTAAATTAGTGTTTTTGTCTGGTCTTCTCAAATACCTGATTTTGGTTTTAGAAATCAAAACTCTAATGCCTGCAGGTGAGCCGGCGGGCCTATTTATCGATGAAGACCTTGGGCTAGAACATTTGGTACCCCCATCATACTGAGCTTTTATTTACACTGCAAAACATTTAAACATAGATTTTATGTTGTCAGCTGAGCTGTATTTGAAATGTAATTTAAAGCTATACAAAGAGTTATCATAATTTGAGTTCTATTAATTAAAAGAGCGAATTAAATTAGGCAAGGGTAATAAACCTTCAGATCAAAGTAATCATCTTGTTGATCTGAACCTGGTAAAGAATTTAGAGCTGAGGACTGATTCTCTTATTTCCGTGTGTTCTTTAGGGCCAGCTGCAGATGTGGGTTGACATCTTTCCTTTGGACATGCCTCATCCTGGCCCTCCTGTGGACATTTCCCCCCGCAAACCCAAAGGGTAACACTGCATATTTCCTAACTAATAACACATAGCCATATCTTTGTGCTGTGCAGTTACCGATGTACTGTATTTTTTATTTACAAAGATATGAACTGAGGATCATAATCTGGAACACACAAGATGTCATTTTGGAAGACACCAATTTCATAACGGGCCAACAGTCGAGTGACATCTATATCAAAGGGTAAATGAGGAAAGACTGGTACAGAGGTTACCTGTCTGAGCACTGACACACTTGTGGGAATAAACATTTGCATGGATATGACATCTTACCTGTTACAGGATATTTCACTGTTCCCTCTGTGTTTCCTCAGGTTGCTGAAGGGCCTTGGAGATGATGCTCAGGAAACAGATGTCCATTACAACTCTCTGACTGGTGAGGGCAACTTCAACTGGCGCTTCGTGTTCCCCTTCCACTACCTTCCAGCTGAGAAACTGGTGGTGGTTAGCAAGCGTGAGAACATCTTTTCTCTGGACAAGACAGAGCAGAAACTGCCTGCAGTCTTAATGTTGCAGGTGTGGGACTTTGAGAGGCTGTCCTCTGATGACTTCCTGGGTAAGATGGTATACTACTGTCATTTTAGCGAGGAATCTGCATGTTAGGGTTAGCTACAGTTGAGTGCAAAATCTCCAATTGTGTCTGGGTAAATAAACTATATTTGACAGTTTATCTACAAAAAATTGATTTCCAAAGGGTTAACAATGAAATGGCGGGTATAATCTGCAACATATTACAACTAAGAGGATCCAAAAGAGGTTGGAGGCATACAAGTTATTAGAGAATATTTATATCACATTCAGAAAGAGAGATGCAAAATTAAATTCTTCATTTTGTCCTAAGAGTATACAAAACATTTGCACTCAACTGTACTGTACATGCCATTGGAAAAGTTTAGTAGACTTTTTAGCATTTAGAGTTCTGTTAGTATGTCAAGAATATACATGTAAAATGTATTTTAATTTAGTTTCCTATGAAAGTCGTCTCTATTTATTTTTCCAGGCTCAGTAGAGTTGGACCTGCACGGGTTTCCCCGTGGTGCCAAAACAGCAAAAGACTGTAAGATGGAGATGCTATATAACAGCAGTGACAATATCTCCATCTTCCAGCAGAAACGTGCCAAAGGCTGGTGGCCTTTTGTGAAGTCTGAGGAGCTCACAGTATGTTAAAGTTTAATACTGTCCAGATGAACTGATTAACTATTTGGTGTGTTTTGAAAGTGGCTAATCTGAATGTTCATTCTGCCCTGTGGGAAATGGGCTGAAGTTCATTTTGTGTACTGGTTAAAAAGAACTAAGACCTACCCCACAAAATTATTATGGCTTAGTCTGTACATTACTGAAATGAATGTTTATTTCAACTAATTTGCTGTAGGGAAAAATGGAGGCAGAGTTCCACTTAGTGACAGCTGAAGAAGCAGAGAAAAACCCAGTAGGTCGAGCACGCAAGGAGCCAGAACCACTAGAAAAACCCAAGTAAGAATAATGCAAAACTTTACTTCTACTTAAACCAGATAAATAGCTAACAGATGGAAGAAAGAGTAATACTTTGTTGCATTACTGCTGATCCTTTTCCTTGACTTTTATGCTCTGACATTGCAGTTTAATTAGAGTTCAGTTATTAGATCAACATATTGTTCTCTCTTTCTAGTCGGCCAGATACGACCTTCTCCTGGTTTGTGAACCCCTTTAAGTGTTTCTTCCATCTAATATGGAAGAACTATAAGAAGTACATCATAGCTGCCCTGGTGCTACTGATCATGGCGCTGTTTCTTGCCTTGCTCTTCTACACACTGCCGGGGGCAATCAGCAACAGGATCGTCAGCGGATGATCGATTGTTCTTGGTAAAGAAGTGTTTGGTCACAAACAGAATTGCTAATGGCAGATTATTGTACTGTATGGGACTCGTGTTTATATTGATAGTCTCTCCTATTTAGAAAAAAGAAAACCAACAAATCTCTAAAATATAGACCATCAGCAGTTATTTGAACTTAATAATTACAATGAGAATATATATCATCAATAACATTTATCATTTACTGTGTACTTTACTTTAGTTTCAAAATATCCTTATTAGGTCCATCAGTGTCTAAAACGCAGCTGATGTAGCCATTAAAGCACCAATGAATTAGCCTAAAGTAACTCAAAAAATGTTACATGAAGATTAAGTGCAGATTTCAATTACATTTACTCTTGTATAATTGTGCATTAGCAATAATATTTTGTTAGTTAATGGTAGTGTATAAGCTCACATTTTCTCCACTGTCTTGTTTTCTATATGGATGTGCAAGTGTTTCCACTAGAAACATTAACTGAAAAACGGGGTGTTTTATGAATCATTTATTTAAGTATCAACAAAAGACATTTAAGAAGTACAACAATTGACAAGGGTTAAAAATAATGACACAATGGTAGTGTTTTCAATAAAAAGTTTGAAGTAAACGTAAATAATCTCTTAACAAATCTCCAGTCTGGAGCTTAAGTTTGTTCAGCACATTTCATCCTGGACTTATTTTACAGTTATTTTTACAAAACGTTGCCGCTGAAGCATGGGTCAACTCCAACTACATTAAACCTGACAAAAAACCTGCAACGCAATGTTTTGTGTTAATGACTATTCAGTATGAACATCAATAAGTAGGCAGCCTTTTCTGTGTTATATATATGTTTGTGAATATCCCAACTAGCTAGCTAGTTCTTTGCTGATGTATTTGCAATTCCATAGTTATTACATCAACAACATTAGCATTTACATTCGCCTAATTATGGCTACATTTTAACAGCTTTGAACAAGCTTGCTAGAGATGGATAAACCTCTCACTTTTGTACTATTACCTGAGTTTCAGGGATATCTTTAAGTGAGACTTGTTTCAGAGAGATGTATTATGTGAATAATAGTGTTGGTGAGTAAATTCACTTATTATTTCTAGCCATCTAGCTAGCTAACTTTGTTTTCTCATTAGGGTTGGGCGATATAATGGTAATAAGGTATGTGGTGGCTCAATGGTTAGGGCACTGGGCTACTGATCAGAAGGTCGTGGGTTCAAACCTCAGCTCCATCAAGCTGCCACTGTTGGGCCC
>JAOUQW010000046.1:15281677-15308977 GCA_028565825.1 Olivaichthys viedmensis | reverse complement strand
ACCACATAATCTGAAAGCTTATTTATAGCTGCCTGTGGCCCTAATAAAATCACTTCTGTCTTGTCAGAATTGAGTAAGAGGAAGTTGAAATCAACACCTAGAAGACCATAGCCCTGGTGAAGCTCAGTGGTTCTTTTCCGACACATCTAAGGCTGTGACACAAGGGGGCCATGAGGCAGCTGTCAGTGTAAGTTAAACACCATGTGGATTAGGTGCTCATGAGTACTATGAGATAGAATATTGAATAAAAAACTGTGTGCAGTAGAGGTTAATGAAGACTGACAGTACAGCTGGGATGCAGCATGCATGTCTATCTTTGTCTAGGCTGATTTAGGAATTGGTTGCTGAAGAATGAAGGCTTTCCCAGACTAGCCCTAATACTGATGAAAGGGTACTTCTCTAAACTATGTTATGATAGCCATGCTATTCTTAGGCTCAGTAAAGATCACTGGCAAAGCAACCCCAGACCATTTATGCATTTATTCCTGTGCATCTCAGAAATGCACAAAAAATCACAAATTTCGACTCACTCGTTCGAATCGTCAAATGTACAGTTCCTGTATTCTTTGGCTCAGTCTCTTCCTCTTATCAACAATAGTTTTCTTGCAGCAATTACTTTATTTAGACCTCTGAACAGTTGAGGTCTTTGTAATTTTAGTAGCATTTAGCGGTGCTTCATGCACACCTGTTAATGCACCTGTTTTCCAGGCTTGTGAGCTTTCAATGAGCATGTTCTCTAAATGTGAACTCTCCTTTATCTTTCCAGTTTCTTCAGATCATTTGATGCAGTTGGCCAGGATTTACAGACAGTTTTTGTGACATTAGATATTATCCTTTTCACATACTTTTTTAAGTGCATCCTTTGTTGAACTTAGCATATTTAATAGTTTCTGCAGACTTGCATTCAGGACTGTGCCTGTTACCTAAACACCTATTAAGCATGGACCTTCATCTGCCAGGATCCCCCAGACTTACATTTCTCACTCTCGTAACTACATATACCTTTCCGATTAGTTTCACTGTAGTTACTGGGGAAAAAATGCTTTATGATTAATAACTGACTAATTAGCTGGGATTTTAAGGGGTTAACAATAGTTGTTAACAAAAGTTTAATTTGTGAAGTAACATTTGATTTCAGACTGAAATCTTCTTATTATGGGTAACCATTTTATTTAAATTTACATGATTTACAGTTTTATTTAAAATTATTCAGTTTTGATGACCTTGATGACCCATATAGACTGACGTGAGCATGAGACACGCGACAGTCAGTCAATTTACTTCTGTTCAACTGAAACTGAGATAAACTGAAATCGCATGTTACGGCTGCTGCTCACATGCAATATGTTGCACAAATAGGTGTACTTACAATGTAGGTGTCTCTAATGTTTCGTTCACTCTGTGTAAATTGAACATTCATAATGTGTAGTGTGAATCATACATACGCAAAATTATGAGGAAACGTGTTATATAATCATTTGAGGTAACTTATTTTCCTATAATGACATGATTTGACGTGCTGTATTGCTGAACTGAATTCATCACTACCGTTTCAAAGACACAGCGTTCTACTGACCACAGAGAAAAACAGAAAAGAGTTACTACTCTGAGTCAATTTTTCTTTGAATACAACTTTGTCTACTCAGTTTGAGAAGTCATTACTGATGGAATAAACACATGTTGGTAGTTAGTTATAGGAAACAGACACATATTTCAAATATTTTTCAGTTTAATTGACTGAGAGGACAGTTATTCAACATTGGGTACACTTCCATAGGAAACAACATGTCGTAATGTTTCTTTCCCACTGAAAATTAGAAAGAAATTGCACAAAAAACTATACAACAAGCTGACTTCTATGTCTACCTTCAGATAAAACAGAAAAATAGTGGTATTTTACTACTATTATAGTATAATCGTATACTTCTTTGGTAATGCAGAGTCAGTTGAATATCACTGATAAGTACTGTACATATCACCAGAAGTTCTTGTAATTGCCTTTTTGTGAAAGTGTTTGCGTCACGTGATTGGATTTCTGCTGTGTCAGGATCATCTTCATCACCTAGGCATAAAAATAGATACAACATTTGATCAACATTTGTCAAAGAAATACACTGGATATCTAAATTAAACAAGCTATATGTGCCTTTCTCTAATGTGACTCCCCAACTCTGGTACTCTCTTCCCTTTACATTTAGACAATATCCAACACTTGGCATCACCGTTTTCTGGCCTTTTAACTTAAAACGAATAAAATTTTTTATTTAAGTGGTCTATAATATATATAGCAATCTAGAGAGTTAATCTAGAGGATTAATTCACCTGTAGAATGAGAGTGATGGTGGTGGTTATGAGGATAGCAGAGAGCAGAATGATGGAAGATGAAAGGGTTTGGTCGGATGTGATCTCTGGGATTTCCTGAATCCTAGCTTGTATGTGCTCAGTGGGGCAGCTTGGGATCTCTAGAGAGGAAAGACGTAACAGTGTATTCAGTACAGCAAGTACACGTGAATTCAATGAAGGCATTTAAAATGTTATGAGGTTTTACCAAATGGAAAAAGTTTCAGAACAAAAGACTTTCAACTGAAAGATCAAAGGTCCTATCCAAGTATACACAGAGCTATTGACGTCAAACAGGAGCTTTATTTTTCTTGTTTTTTGAATCTGATATGTGTGCTGGGGAGGCCCCGTTTCCACTGAATGAATCACAGCACGTAGAATACACATTTAGAGTTGTGCCAGCCTAACGTGACCTCTGGCTCCCTCTAGGTGTCTCTCTGTCTTTACAGACCTTACAATAGACTTACCTTCAGTGCTCACATTATAAGGTACATCTACGCTGACTTACCTGTGTTAGTTATGTCTACTTTTACTGAGCAAATTTACATATAGGGCAGTGTAAACACTGCACAACAGAGTCTATAAAGGTTTTTAGTCATTAATGTCATTTTGAAATGTCTAGTAGTCGTAAGTCTAGACAACTTAAAGACTCAAACATCGCCACTTTCATGACTTACTACTACTAGACACTATTGACATTACTGCAGAACCTGCACAAATTCAGTACAATTTGCCTACTTAGCCTACTAATTTCTGAATGTATGGATTACAACTAACGGTAAAATATATGGTATCTTATTAGGTACAGTTGGTGTATGGTGTATGTGTATCTAATGAAGTGACCACTGAGAGTATCAGCAAATTGAAAAATACAAAAAAATTAGGTAAATCAAACTCGGTTGTTGAAGTGTAGAGTACGAATCCACCATTCTATCTATAGGATCCATAGGATTTTTGTTTCAATTACTTAAATTTCAGTTATCTGTGATCACTTCAGGTAATAGACCCAAGTCTCTAATTTCAGAGATTTTCTGTGAACATTATGTTAAAAAAATACACCAATGGTTCATTTAAAATGAATAGACGTTATTGTTGTTGTTTTTTGCAGTTACGCACAAATGGTGCCTATAAGCAGGTAGACAAACATAAATCTAAAGTTAAATGAATGAAGACCATGTCAGGTTCAGCAATGTCTTACATCTCTTACCTGGTATATACACCAGCGTGCCATTCCCAAACTTGCTGAGGTATGGTGGTGGGAAGATGACTTCCACTTGGCATCGATAGAGGTCAGTGTCCTCCCCCCTCAAGCCAAAGATGGTCAAGTCCACTTTGCCTCTGCTTACATTACCTCTGCAATACACCCTACCATCTGTCACTATGTGGGGGTTTGAGATGTTGACATATGCACTGCAGATCCTTTCTTCCCCATACATGCCCTTATACACGGACACTTGCATCTCCTCTGGCTGTGTCTTTGTCTTATAAGTGCAATGCAAAGACACTTGTCCCTGTCGTCCCACTGCATAGTATTGCTGAGACACACTGAAAGCTGGAGGGACAGAGAAAGAGAGAGGTATTAGTAAATCCCATTAGGTTTCTAATAGAATGCCATAGTTAGCTATATTGCAGGATACTCACCATGCCCCAATGGGATGCCCACGATCACTGTGATAAGGATGGCAATCATTGTGTAACACTGGTGGTATTTCCCATTCTCTTTTTATGCTTGAAAATCTTCAAACTATTGTGGAAATCTCTGTGACATCATGACTGTGGCAGGAAACCTCAAGCTGACGGTAACTGCCCGTATAAAGTGCTAATTTTTACATTTGCATGACATACGCGATGCAAGTTTGCTGCTAACTGATGGAAAAATGTTGAACGTGCAAGTGCAAAAAAGCAATATATCAGCAAAATGAACAAACCTGACCAGAGTTTAACGCAGTCATTCTGATCTTAACTCAGAATGAAACCTTGATAATTAAGAATGGAAACAAATAAGCGGTATTTCTGTGAAATAGTTGTGCTAAATCATGAAATTTCAGATTTGCATGTGCATAGCAGGCATTGTAAAAGAAAATGTCAATGTTTCAATTGTTTTATATGTGCTGAATACCACAAAAGCATACACATCCTTTTTCAGAACATTATGAATTGTATTTGCTTTGTATTGATGCCGATTTTTGATAATTACATTGCTGAAATATTTTAGCAACTGAAAACATCTTGAATATAGAAAAATCATTATGAGATTATTGTAAATTATTATAATAATATAATAATTGAATAATATAATAATTAACCTATTTCTGGACTTAAAAAAAAAACTTATTAAAATAATAAGAAAAATGATCTTACTGCACTGTTTTTCTGCTTGGAAGAAATAAATGCTTGAAAGAAGCAAAATTGTTTGCCAGTATAGAAAGATGATTTTTGGTAAGTTTGCCTATATTTAAGATGATTTCACTTGCTAAGATAATTTTTTTTTGCAGTGTAATACTGATGAGCTGAAGGTTTCAGTTATGCTGAAATAAAACCATAATTCATTAGTTAATCTAATGGAAATAAACACAGTAGAGCACATTTGCACACTTTGTTTTATTGAACAGTTTCCACAACAGGTCCATATTCTGTGCAGCTGAAAACCATCTCATTAAATTAGACACACATTAAGAATTTAACTTACAAATAGGGGCAATGTTTTTTATAAGAGTGTCAATGTTTCCAATAGAGAATAATTACAAGACAAATGGGATTGTTAAAAATAATACAAATATAACTGCAGTTACTACATCAATAAAACACACTAAACTGTACATTCTGTGCACTGTACAGTCTTAGAAAAATTGGTTTCCTGAAGGGTTCTTTGGACAATTAAGAGTTCATAGTTTTCTGCTTGGTACCTCTTTGATAGGGAAACACTTTGCTTTAGGGTTTTACTTAGAGATTTGTGTTTATCCTCTTCTAACACACCAAATTCAGCCCATGAAGGCCTTGGGAATTAGCTGATGAGTGGAATCAGGTGTGTTAAATGAGAGCGACAGCTAAACTCTGCAGTGCTGCGGTCATCCAGGACTGGAGTCTGACACCTGTGCCCCAGAGGGACAAATTGAACCATTTAAGGTGCTAGATTTAACCTTTTAAGAGTGTATATAGGGCAGTTGAATAACAGAGGCCAGTTTTATTTTGGAATGGTGATTAGAGATCATAGCTCTTTTATGGCTACATGGTCTTGGTCCCTCGGTCAATTACTGATGCACTTTGTATGGGCAGTAGATGGACGGTAGCTGAAGATGATGCTGAACTCATTTGGTTCTTGAGAACTCTCCGGGTTTTGTGTTGAAGTAATCAGGCTGGTATGTATCCCGACGCTTGAGTTTCCACTGGTGTAGAAACAAAAACATTGTTTAGCTTTGAGCAGTCATAGTGTTCAAAGTTGCCCACCCATCATATAGAACTATTTTCACACACACTAGAATACACACTTTGTCATTTGTATTGCGTGTTGTATGTGGATCTAGGAATGACAACATATCATATACATTGGCACTGTGTTTTTGAGTGTATGCATTTTCGTATAAGGGAACTTACACCAAAGTAACAGCTAACAGTTGTGGCGATAAGGTTATACAAAGCCAGTAACCCGCAGCCTGCAGCGAGCAGTAGCTGTGACAGTGACCGTCCCTCATGTAAACAAGACTGAAGTGGATCTAGAGAACAATAACCAGATTACAGTTTTACCAAGGGCTGTCTTTAGAAATATACTGTAGATTATGTTGCTGTTGGCCTCTGTCTGAACTGAAAAATTCAATACCTTTAACAAGCAGAAAAGTCTGAGTTGTTCTGCTTTTGGCTCTGTGCACGACTGTGCAGTTGTACAGGCCCGTGTCATTGACCTGAGGTATGTCTATCAAATAATGGACAGATTCATTCCTAATATATACACGAAACCTTTGCTTTGTCTCTGAGATGTTTAATACTTGAGTCTTTTTTAAATCTGTAGAATGCAATTCGGACTCCTTGTGTAGACTGATATGAATGTTCTCCTCATCATCTTTCAGATCTGGGCAGTCGATCGAAGCAATGCCAGCATCTGAAGTCACGTTCTGTATTACCAGGTTACTGTCTGAAAACACAATAACAGATGCTGTTGTTTGCTCATGAGGTTATGGTGAAAAAGAGAATAGGTGTCAGGATGTGGTCTGTCACTACCCTTTTCCTCTCTGTTTATCTTTCCCTCCTCTTTTTTTTTATATTTCAGAAATGCTTTGTACTTTCACTACAGGTGGCACATTTTACTTTGAAAATGTAAATAAATTTGAAAATGTTTATTTAGACAAGGGTGTTTAAAAAAGTTTTTTTGTAGTGATCTTGAACAAAAGGTAAATATCACATGTATCTTGTTACATTCATTTCAATATATCATGGTTGAGTACATTAAAGAAAATCTTTCTAGAGACTACCATCTTGCTCAGAGATACATCACCACTTACAAACGCCATAATCATTGAATGTATTGCTTCTCTTCACAACGACTTTACGTCACTAACTTTATTTGTTGCCCCAAATTAAGCAGTTGTCCATATACTGAATAAAATGCACAAACCTTTGATGCGCAAATTGCCTTTTTTCTCGTCTTTGGTGTGAAAGCAGGACTCAGAAAATGTTGGCGAAAGGGAGAGAAGCACAACAATGCAAGCGATCCAGTCGTTGTGCATCTCTGCATTGCTGCCTCTCACAAGTGAGAGCAGAACAGAAGACACCTTTTTCCTGTTCTTGACTACACATGGGAGGACACTCAGGTCAGAGGAACCTACTAAAGAGGTGACTTGAATATACAAATTGTACTGTATTATCTTTATAACTGACACAGACAACATGCCACAACAGTCATTTTTTCAATACAATTTTTAAATTTATTTTTGCGTAGTGAAATTTCTGTGTTTTTAAAATCCTTGAGCACCTTCAGCTACTCATTTTAGATTTTAAAGCGATAAAGTAAGATAAGGAGAATTTTCCATATTACTCAATCTAATTTGAATCACCACCCAAACTTTTATTTATTTATAGAAACTTTTATTATTTATAGTATTTTCTGTAGAAATGTGTTGCTCTTCTTTGAGGAGGTTGTGTGGGGACTGGAGACTGGAGAGGTTGTGTGATATGACCTTTTGTTGGTCATATCACAACCCGGGTCTGTCTGGAGTTAGTTTGCATTTTTAGTACGAACAATTTTTTTCAAATTTATTTATTTATTTAATTTTTTTTAAACTTTGCTTGTCACATGTTTAAGTTTCCTGTGCCTTCTGCAGATGGCTGAACCTCAGCTGTGATGTAGATTTTTATGTCATGGCTTTCATTGTACATGGCAATGACAGTTGCTGAACTGGTGCCTTTCCATCAGTGCGTTGCAAAATAGTGTTTGTTACTGGGTTCATCAGTTTACCAACAATATGATTGGTTATGGATGAATGTTTTCGAGTATATGCATACCTCTAGACATTTCTAGATGAAAGGAACAACAGTAATGCTTTTGGTCCACATTTTTGTAATGTTTGGTTTTGTAAAATGTTTGCTTAATCGTTGATTTGATAACATTTTGTGAATATTGTCTATTTATTTCTGCTCAGCCACCATATTTTCAGTATTTACACTGAATGTTTTAAAGTATTGGGCTTCATCTTGCAATGACCAATATGAACCACTTGGTGGCAGGATACACACAGAACATGTCTAACAACAAGCTGATATCATTAGATGTCTGATCTTAATTTGGAAGTTATTCCCCCCAATGTCTATCACATACCCAGCAATACAAAATAAAAAAATTGAGGACTTTTTATGTTTGATGTAAAATATGAGTGAGAGAAACATGTTTCAAAACACCAATACAGAAGTGTGAGGCTACATTATCAATACATTATCAATTATCAAGTTGCTCTGGGGGGGCAGATGGGTAACCACTGTAGTGGTCTCACTGAGCAGTAATGACTCATCAGCTGTGATTTTATCTGATGTGGTTAGTCTGTAACCTCAGAGCACAGTAGGTATTGTGCTCATAATGTCTTCCCCTACATATAGGCTGCTCGTGTTTCAGCTTTTGAAGCCCCCACACCCACTACTACAGTCTCTGTGTCTTCCAGAAGCTTTACAGAAATGTGCAGAAACTGAAACTGGTGCACACATTTCACACAGTGCATTTGTTTCAAACCTTTTTCCTTCCTGTGTACTGGAAATGCATACAGTCCACAACAAATCTACAAACCGTGTGCACCAAGTAAGTCAAATACCCCGTTTATACTGCAGTGCAGGCCAGACTGCAATATGCTGGAATAGCTAACTACGGCAGGACAGATTAGATTAATAAAGAATTCTTCATCATTCGTGGGACTGGTCTAGAGTAATAGGGTAAAATGAAATATAGATGAATATATATGCAACAATCCATAACATAAGACAAAATCAAACAGAAAAATATTTTGAAAAGGACCAAAATCAAGAATGCAAAATTGTGCCACGACCCTCTCAGTCTCCAGACCTCAGTCTCCCATTCCGAAAGGGACATGCAAACCTTTGAGCTTGTATCATTTTGTTTTCCTTCTTATTAACATTTCAACGTGCACTACCATTACATGACTTGTGATGACAAATGCCCACTTGTGGCTCTAACACATTACATGTCTTAAGTAGTTAAAATGAATGTCTTTGCCTTTATTTTGTCCTGGGGGTCTGCAAACGTTTGCACTTTTTTTTTTTTTTATGGTGAAAAAGATGTGCCACAGACTTGTGCTCATAAAAATTTGGCATGCCTGCTGCTTCTTTTTTTTTTTTTTTTTTTGCGTTACAAAAGCAATGATAAAATCACGCAATCAGTCTGGGGTAAGCTAGACTGTCACAACATCAACGTGGATGTGTGAATAATAGGAATAAAAGCATAATAAGCATAGTGAATGAAAGGGAAAACTGAAGGAAAGTGTATCGTGCAAATAGGACAATTACGTGATTGTAGTGTTGGAGAAGAGGAATTCGTTCAGTATAGAAACGGGGGACAGGAGGGGGGACAGGGAGGGGGTCCACACCCATTGAAGGGGATTGCGCGAATGTGGTGACGTAAGACGGGCAGGGCCGGTGCGCGCTCGCGAAGCCGCTGGCCCGGATCTCAGGGCTGGACAGGAAGCGGGGGCTCGTGCACGCGCATCGGTCCGGCAGCAGCCGCAGCAGCAGCAGCTTCCATCGGTGCAGGAACGGAAGCGCGAGCGTAAATGCGCCTCCGAGCTGGACGAGTCCATCGGCGGTGAATACAGCAACGGCGTTGAGCGGCCGGCTGATCCAGTCGTGCTGCATCCGAGCAACACGTCGGCTCTTCCTCCTCCTCCTCCTCCTCCTCTTCCTCCTCCTCCTCCTCAAATCCATTGCGGATCCGCTGATTTCCCACTGACGCGCCTCAACCCGTCATCCTGGAGCCATAACGGTCAGTCGCCGTTTACGTCTCTTTCTTCCTTTCTTCCTTGTCTTCGTTTGCGTTTGAGCTCCGAATATAAAGACACTGCGAATGCAGAAAGGAAACGCGTTTTAATCCGACGCGCTCTCTCTTTATTTCATTATGCATTCGCGCGGCTCCGAGACGCTCTAATGAATTAAGCACAAACGATTCGCCCAATGAAAATGAAAATGAAAATGAAATGGGGGGGGAAAAGAAAAAAAGAAAAATGACCCAGCGAGACGTTGTGCAGTCGGGGCTGTTCACGTTGGCCCGGGTTTTATTGCGCGTGTATGCGTGTATGCGAGATGGGGAAGCGCAGGCGCAGGCGCAGCGAGCAGGCGCAGGCGCAGCGAGCAGGCGCTCTGTCGGTCTGCACATCTTCTGGATGGATCATCGGGCTGGGCTGCGTGCAGGAGAGAAAATCGAGCGTACTCGGGCCTGCGGTACTGTGTACAGTGCCTCGCCAGCTGGAACCCTAAACCTGTGCTGGGTGTGTTTCCTCGTCCTCTACACCGTCGCTTTGCATTTGAACCGTGGAGCAGCTCGTTGTTCAGCTTTAACGTCGATGCATTGCACATGTGACTGGGCTTGTGGTGTTGGGGGTGCAGCTGGGAGGATCATGTCTGACAGCAGCTGCTTGCTTTGCAGTGAGCATCAGCAGGCCCAGGCCGCAGGTTTACACGGCAGATGCGTATCGCATGCGTTATATGTTCCCACCTTTCTTCACAATTCGGCCTGCTCCTTAGATTTCCTCCTTTTTCTCAAACGCGCTGGTAAATTGCATTTACCTTCATTTATGGATGTACAATATCTCACTTGTCAGTTGCCATCGCTGTATGCGTCGGTCTTTGCAATACTGATGTTGCAGAAGGGTGCAATATTGAAATGAGTTCTAAGCAATCAGTAATTGTGTGCTGAGACAAATCCCAGCTGTTTTTTGAGAAGTGTTCCTAGGGGATGTTTTGATGTGTAACGCCATTCACATGATCCAACAAACCAAATGAATCATATCACATCAAGGCTTTGTGAATTGCGTGTTTAAATATATTGTAAGGCATATCAGAATCGCAATACAGTTGACGGAATATTACAACTGAGAGGATCCAAAAGCTGTCTAGAGGATCCAAAAGAGGTTGGAGGCAGTTATTAATGCAAAGGGAAGGCATTGCGGATTATTTACATAACATTCATCAAGGGAGACCAGTTTTGTTACTTGTGATAATGAAGGAGCATCAGTGAAACCTAACACACTAAATGTTTTGTTTCTATAAATTAAAATTGTATTTTCTTCGTTTTGTCCTAAACCGTATGTAGCACTAAAATCCCAATATATCCAATTTTCGTCGTCATGTGGCTTTATTTGTCGTGTTGAATGAATGGGATACAGACCATCTGAGCTGACACACCTTTAATCCACATCATACAGTATATTGAAGAAGTGTGTTAAATGTTTGAATAAGGTGTTTATTTAATTTGATCTTACTGTTTGGTTATGCTGCATCATTATACATATCAGTTAGCTTATGGACTCAAGTCAGGGTGTAAAACAGAGAATAGCTGGCTCATGATCAGCCCCCAGGCTGTTTTAGGTTACCTGCAGCGAGGTCATCCAGATGCCTAGGGGTTGAAATATGATGCACACTGTTGCTTTTATTGACCTTTCTTATTTCTTGTCTTGAACTGTGCAAGACTAAATCTAAGAGTTTTTGTTAAAGATTGTTTTTGAGGGTGTAATTATACCTGTTTTTGGCCCCGAGCACATAGACACACTGTCTGGAATGAATGAGGAAACTTTGTCTTCTTTCTTTGCTGCTTATGGAGGTGTGCAGATCCGGGTCTGTACACAGACAGAAGTGAACAGATGCTTTCAGTCTGAAATGGGTGGGAGAATTAGCCTGACCGTTGAACATCTTTGAGAATTCTTGCTCTGTTTTGCACCCTTCTTCTCTGACCCAGAGGAATACAGTTCAGTCTGGAGGCAAATGGCAGGGGGGCTCTGGAATACCAATTGCTTGCCAACCCAGTGGATTGCATAGTTCAGTGGCATCTAACAACACTCCCAGAACAAACATAATGAATAAATGTTGTTATTGTGAAAGCCAGACCATTTGTTATTTGTACAGTTCTCAGCCTGAAATGTCTTTAGTTGCATTTTGGTTTTGTGTTGAAACATCAGTCTCCGTGTTGCTACTGATACCCTGAAAGTGAAGAATCTCTAAACATGTGCATTTTAATTTCCTTGTGTGCATGATTTTAAGTAATGGACATCCCAAATTGACTAAATGAGCACTGTATTGCCAGACGCACACACATGCTGTGGATAGTCCTCCAGCTGCATTACATCAGTTTACACATCTAATTCTTGACAAGTCCTTTACCTGTGCCTCTTTCACCACATTTCCATGTCCTGGTGCTGGTATTGTTGGCATATATTTCACCACTAAACTAAAATCTGCCTTCTCATTTTGGTTTAAAATGACAAGTGAATAACTGTAACTAGAAAAACAGAATGTGAAAAAGTGGGATATATTGTTCTCTGCCATGCAATCGGATCCAATCAGATCTGTTCCACTCAATTTCACAGTGAAATCATACAAGGATCGAATAAACTTAGGATATCTGGATTTAAGACATGTATTCCCTTGAAGTCATTTCTGATTTCTGCCATATAGGAACCTTCAGCGATGGTCATGTAGAGTTGCACCGGAAGAAGATCATTTCCATCTCTCAACCTGGCCCCTTTTGGGGAGAAAGACCCTAAAGTTGGTCAAATACCTTCTTACTATACCTGACCCGTAGGCTTGAGTAAGCAGTAGGATATTTGTCCTGAGTAGGCTGTTAATTTATTTTTTATAATAGTTTAAATCCTGTAAAAAAAAAAAAAAAAAAAAAAAAAAGAAGGAGTTAAAGGGTGGAACATTAGAGCTAAACCGCCTAAAGCTCTAACATGTCTCTCCACATTTGCATTGGCTGACAGAACATCCAAGTGTAATTTTGCCTTAAAGGAATACTCCAGTGTTTTTCAACCTAATCTCTATCCACCGTATTTGTAGAATGTGAGCGATTACCACAAATAATAATTTCAACACAGTTCTCAGAAAAACCCAATTACTCAAAACTCACTTATAATGAAATTCCACCACAAATTCTTCCTTCTGAAAAAGTAGTCCCATCTCTGAAATGAATTGTACAGATTTAGAGCATAATTGACACATTCTTTTGACTGGAGAGTTCATGAATACATTTGACAAAAATACATGTTTTACATAAACGTTTATTGATGCCCCCAACAACTGCCCTTAGACTTCCGTTATAGGTAAGTTTCGAGTAAACAGGTTTTCTGTTCTTTTCTCAGTACAAGGAAAAGTGTCGAAGGTATTGTCTGTGGTAATTGCACATATGCCAGAGATGCAGTAAATAGAGATTAGGTTAAAAAATGCTGAAGTATTCCTTTCAAATTAGGTGTCAAATAGATGAGCTAACAACTTGTAGCAGATGTGTGGCAGTAAACTGTACTCCACCAGAGTCCCCACTCCAGAACTGGCCTTGTTTGCTGAAGTGACATCATGTAGTTGTGAAAGAAGGGTGGATTCGGCTCTCGAGGGCCTCAGGGTCCTGATGTAGAGGATGCTTGTCCAGACATTCTTACTTGCAACACGCAGGTCCTTTTATGTCCTGCAGGAGACAAAAATAGTGCTAAGTCCCTGTTGGTCGTACTGGTGTATGTATGGGTTTTGTGACTGAGCTTTGGTGTCAGCTGTGGCAGCCATCTTGGCGCTTTAGGACAAACATTGCTAAATGGTTACAACTATCAAACATTTCACATTGGTCACGTGATTAGTAAATAAAAATGTCAATCTTTAGTCGCTTTTCTGTTGTTGTAGCACTCTTGATTACGGTTTGCCGCCTTATCAGGGTACTAGCCTAATTTAAAGAAATTAGATCGAATAATTAGCCTATAGCATATCTAGGTATTATATGAAGAAAGAATGAAGTAAATAGAAGAAAAAACGTAATGTCTGATTTTTGCGGCTCTCGGCAGCAGCAGTTTTTTCAGCTTGGATAGCTATTCTGTGGTTTCATTTTGAATGCTGAAATGCTTAGCCGTGCTTCCACCTTGCCAATGTAAAACACTGCTGCAGATATTGCACTTAACTGCATCTTCATGTTTAGTGCAAATAGTTTCGCACCTTGGATTTTTTCTGAGCTTCCCTCATTTTGGATTAATTTGGGATTACAGCCAGGTGTTAGCATAGCCAGTGGAGTGAAAGTCTCTGTTAGAATTCTGTGCATGTGCGGTGCCACAGATCGGCGAGCGACAGCCTCTACAATCTCTGGCTTTAGGATTTCCACAGCCTGCCTCTATTTTTATTAATTAATTAATTAATTAATTAATTAATTGTAAATATAAATATATTTATAATACAAATTGTGTTTTACATGCTGATTATAACTTAAACATAAATGGTTTTCTTCTTTAATTTTTTTTTTTTTAAATTACAGAAATGAACATTCAGTGATGTAATTCTATTTAGCTTTGCTAATCACTCGTATTCATATGTGTTTTTATTCTACTGGCTATGCAAATAATTGTTTATCAGTGATGTTTTGTGAGTTTTTTAAATAAGTTTTGAACTTATAAATAAATACCAAAGTAAATGACAGATTTTTTTAAATGGAAAAAAAAAGCTAATTAATTAAAAATTAATTTTCAGTTTCTATTTTCGGGTCAGTGTGCCCTGAATTTAGGTTTCAGCCAGGAATTTTCATTTCGGTGCGTCACTAATGTTAATGTGTTCAGTTGACACTGGAATCAAAGTGGTATTATTGCTCCGTGTTCTCCACAAAGCTGAATGTCGGTGATGCCCAGGGGCAGAGGAGGATTTGTGTTATGGCTGTTTGCTTCATGGAAAATGGTTTTAGGACAGCGTTTACACTGTGTTGAAATGAAGTACTGGGTGTGTTCTACTTTCTATTTTAGTGAGCCAGGTGCTCTGTTAGTCACTGTGGCTAATTTCATAGTGAAGGTGCAGTTTGCTTATGAAGCAGGGTGTTTGCACTGTGACTCGTCTGTGTTGGGTAAGCGATGAAAACTGCTTATGTCCTCTCACCCAGTGATTTGGAGAAACACTCATGACTGCCAGGTAGTGAAATTGTCTGAGTCAGCAAACTCTGTCTGTGTGTGCGTGTCTGCAGTGTGCTGTAGCCTGCTGACTACAGTTGACAATTATTACATGTGGAGTAATTGCCTGGATTACTGAGACTTTATGATAATCTGGATCATGATTCTTATTAAAGCACTGAAATGGATGCGCACACTGGCGCGTGTCTGTTCTGTGATCAATCTGGGTCCTAAATAGAATCTACTCCTGGAAAACTGAAGGTCCCTTAAACACCATGCTGTCTGTGTCCTGTGTAAATACAATGGTCAGAATTTAAAAGGAAATATTTTAAAACTCTCAAACAGCCTGTGTCCGAGACAAGGCTCCCACCAGACACAGAGAAATGTCTCATGTCCACTCCGGCCCCAGAGGCAGCTGTCTCGATCCCATCTACGTTTCCTCATCTCATGAACAGACCCAAAGCGGTGACTGCCTGTTAATGAGTATAGTGAAGTATAACAGTATAGTCTAAACACAGGTCCGGGAATGGGAAAAACATTAAGGCTAATAGGGTCTGTCCAGATGTTTTGTCTTTCAGTTTCGCATCTAGCACAAACACTGTTCCACAGGAGTTATGGCCAATGTGTTATGTTATGGTTGTTTTTGCACTGTATGCTGTATTGTAGGGCTGCATAGTAATGGCTAAAATGATAATTACAATCATTTTGTTCAATATAGTTTTTTGTTCGATTAACCTACTTTGCGCCTGTGCCCACATGCCAACTGGAGGTACGGTTGGATATTTTCCACATTCCTAAATTTCAATCAAATATTATGCAAACCTAAACCTTATAAATATAGCATGTATTACAACCAATCCATATCCCTGTACTGCAATCAGAGAGAAGTGATGGGCCTTGCTGTTTTGCCTCTTATTTGACGTGTTTTGAAAAGATGTACTCATTAACTTTTATTAATACACTCATAAACTCTAAGTTTGCCCCATGGTATTGATGTTCTCTGCTGATGGTGTATAATTAAAAGTTTGGGTGGAGCAAATTAGCTTGTGCTGCTTCTTACATCTGAGTGCTTTCTCATAGTTACTAACAAGAGAAAGATGTTGCCAGTGGAGAGAGAGATTGGGAGAAAAGTGCATTTGGCACCACTTTTATCTGGTGTACCGTCGGCGCCATCATGTAATCTACTGCCCGTTAATCGCTTTACAGCAGGAAATGCACAGGAACGCTGGCTGATTAAGGAACACTGTGCCAACTTGCCAAGCCCTTGCACTTGTTTTGGCTGTTCAACCTCAGCTCAGCATGAATGTGATCAGGAGGAGGACGATTTATTTTCACGCCTCTGTCATCCTGCTATGACTGCTTAGCATGCCGAGTTTATGTTGAGTGTGTCTCTGCTGGGTTTGTAGATGGCTAAAGTTGGTAATACCAAATTGATACATTTAGTCTTTTTCCTTTTTAACATCAACCGCACTGGGATCAGCACAGCATCGCAAGGCGGAACATTAAAATCTGTGACCCTCCAGAGGCTGGCTTGTTTCTTGGCCGACCCCAAATATCACCCCTGATATAGAAGTTTAATTCGAAATGTTGCAGCTCTCTCTTTTCTGGTTAGACAGGAAATATCTGTATGTGTATGTATAACTGTGAGCTACATGTGGATCTCCCTCTGTGTGTTGTTATCTTTCAACATAATGTGAGCAGAGCACCAACTTACCAACGGCTAACTCTGGATCAGGCCTGACCTGCTGTAGAAAACCAGCCAAGTGTGTGTACAGATATGACGGAAAAAGAGTTTACGAGAGATGTCGGAGAGGGAAAAAGAATAAAAAAGACAAAGGAAGACAGTCTGACAGCTCATATAACAGCAGACATGTTTCTGGCTGTGTGATTAGTGAGCAGTTATCTGTGTTCTCCCATCTCAGCTTTGTGCCAAACTGCCTCCATGGCATTGCCTGCGTAATCAGTGTGTCTTGGGTTGCTCTGTTCTGGCCTGTTTGTTTTGAGCAAATTCACTCTTAGACTTATCAGACTGGCTTTCCAGAGTGATTGCACACACTGTCACCTCCCACCCTTTAGGCATTTGCTATTAGCTTTAAGTATCCCTGAATATGTCATTTTAAACCATTAAAAATTGTATGTCAAATAATAAATTGTGAAATATGTTTTTATGTCTGAGCAACAACTAAAATTGGCCTAAGAACATCTCTACACCTTAACCCTCATTAAAAATCCCAGGATCTACAAATGTACATGAATAAGTAATTTGGAAACAACTTAGCCTAATATCACCTTCGTTAGCTAAGTTATCAGGTCGGCTAGTTAACTGCTCGTAAACTAACTGGCATTTGTCACAGGTACAACATTGTCATATTTTCGTCAATTTATATAACAGTAGCCAAACCTGGCAAAATATAACAAATCAAACACTGTTTTGTTCATCAGTAACATTAGCCAAGTTAGCTAGCCAACTAGCTAACTGCCTAGTAGTTAACTGCTAATAAACTAACTTGCATTTTTCACAGTGAGACACAAGTTGGATTTACATTGGCATATTCTGAGTGATTTATATACCATTAGGAAAACGTGTTGAAATGTATCATAATACCCAAGAATTGCTAACATTAGCTAAGGTAGCTAGCATGCTAGCTAAGTGCTAGTAAACTAACTCGTATTTGTCGCAGGTAGGCACAAATGAGATTTCAGTATCCAAGTCTCAATTTGCATTGTCATATTCTCAGTGATTTGTATAACAGTAGCCAAACCTCAAAATATACCACAACAACTACTCTTTTGTTCATCACTAACATTAGCTAGCATGGCGGTTCTAGGGCTAAATGTTTCCAGGTTCCACATCATCCTTTAATCTCGAATATGATACCTTAAAGCCATGGAGATTATTCAGTGACATAACAAACTGAGCTCATACGTAATGCTCCCCAAATCAGTTTTAATTATTATTTTTTTTTTTTACAGAAGTCTCTTTTTTGAATGGAGGATTTTGACACATGCGCTGCGTTAACAAATTTGAGCTGAATCAGCCGTCCAAGCAGAGCCATTTAAAATCACGGTTTTGAGCTTGCTTAAGAGTGCTTTTTTTTTTCTTCTTCTCTCCAAGAGGGTGAAATTTGAACAGAGGTGGTTTTCCAGAACCCGGTTGATGTACTGTTGAAGTTAATGTTTGGAAAATCTAAGCTCATTCCTCCTCTCAGCTTTTCTTCCCTCTTGACCGTTTTGCCTTGTCTTGCTTTGCCAGGTTTTCCAAAGTTTTCCTCATGTGAAAAAAATAAGCGTCGGCCTCGGGGAGGAATGAGTGGCTGGGAATCAGGATCACTTACAGCCTACAGCTTTCCGTCCTCATCTCACCCGCCTCCATTAAAAACCAAGTGCTTATTTTACCAGCTCAATATCAAAGGCTTTGAGTGCTTTACTGTATGCTGACGCTGTCGTTCCATTATAAAGAGCAAGGAGTGCCTGAGGAGTCGAGAAGAACTCCTCAGGCAACACATACTTTTTAGTGTTACGTTCTTAGCTTTGTGTACTGATCAAATTAGCAGTACTTTATATATCTGATAATGAAATAACCTGTAGGATTTAATTTAGTTTTTTTCCTTACAGAGAGAGATTATGTAGAGAGCATATATAATCATTTGATCATCATTACAGGCTTTCATGCCTCTCCCCTGTTTTGACATGTCTGAAGGTGCTGTCATATCGCCCCAGTGTCCCAGCTGTTTCTCTCTAACACACTCAGCACTGTTTTGGAAAAGCACACCACATAGCCCTGGGTTTCCAAGTGCTATATCTACCATGATTTAGCTTTTTCCCCATCCCCATGGCTTTCTTTTTGACACTTGATTAAATTTGGTGTATTTAGCTTTCCAGCATTTCCTGGAATTTCAGAAACAGCTTAGCTGAGTCATTTGAGCTTCACTGTCATTTGAGTCATGTAAATCATGACCGGCTTAGTGAATAGTTTGTTAGAAATTTCCTTGCTGTCATGCTTCTTTGACTCAGGTGTGCTTAAATGTGCCATACCTCTAAAATACGTTGCTATGCCCTGAAGGCCTGCAGTTTATACTTGTATACTAGGTCCTGGGTTTCTGCTACTTCCTTAGTTACAAACCAGGCTGTCACGCTCACTAGCTTGAAATTTGGCATCTTTAGAGGGCTGGAACCCTGACTGGAAATCTTGGTTTTAATAGTTTCATAGTTATAATAGTTTGATAATTGTTTCAAAGTTAGATTACTAGCATGCTGTCATGTGAACTAATTAGCCAACCAACCTAAGGGCTTTGCAGCACATTATGAGAAATGAAGATATTTATGATTTACACTCGTATTTGGCTTGAATGTTAGTAAGAGATGAATCAGTAGGTGAATTGTGATGACAGCAAAGACTTCCAAACCTGTGTTTATTTTTCTAAAAACCGTGCTGATAGACACAGGTATGGAGTTTTTATTTCAGTGCCATCTCCTCAGAAGCAGTGTATATTAGTCTGGGTGTGTGTAGTTTGGAGGGAACACTGTAGGGAGAGGCTGTGTTTGTTTGAATTTGAGTTTCAAAACAGCTAGCTTCAACCAGCTGAAATCGCTTTAAAATAAACATGATGTAGAGGGATTTCCATCTACCTGTTTTATGCAGATTTTGCACAGAACTTTAATGGAAACACTAGAAATGTACAAAATGACTAAATATCACAAAAAAAAACTTTTTAATACTACTTTGACATACTATCAAGTAAGCGTTTTAGATGTACCCATGACTTGTGTTTGGCTGGTGGTCTTTTAATTAAGCAATTTCACTGCTTCCTAATATTTGCAGAACAGTAGTTGTTGGGAACACACAGTAATTCACATTTTCTTTTGGTGACATGTGCTTAGAATTAGTGCAACGCTTGAAAACCACATACATTGTGAGGTAACCCAGGTCTATCCCCACTGCTGGCGCCCTCCCTGGGGCCCAGGTGGTATAACTACCAGTCTAAGATCAGTTGTCGTGCTTTGTGTCCATGGTTGTTAGAGTCGATTACACTTGCACAAAAAAAACAGCAAACTGTACTGGAAAAGTCTGGGTGTGATGTATATACTACACTTACTTATATTAATTATTCACATATATACATTCTTCACACATTGCATAGCTTGTTTGAGCCAACAGGATGTCGAGCTTCATGTAAATCCATTAAAGTGTTGGTTTTTCTACAGGGGAAACGTACAGGCCTTGCTGAATAACATTCCAATCTCCTCCTTCAGCCATCCTCTTCCCTAGTGCCATATTTGATGTGTTATAGTGCTGCACATGTCACTGCTGGTACATTCCTGCCGTTGCGTGCACAGTGGCGAATACCCTCCATGTATGCGTACTGAAACGGATTGCTCTGACCCACCGGTGGCGCCCAGCATGCACAAAGTAATCAACTCCCACAAGATTAAAATGGAGACATGTGCACACACTGCCGCTCACACATCATATTATAGTGTACTCTAGTATGACCACGGTGCTACTATAGTGCTCCCGCCCTCAGGCTCTGGTGGGAATTTACTGTGCAGGAATGTTTGGGGTTGTGTTGGTGGAACTCCTACGTGCTTCAGTCACTTTTCCTGTCCATCAAACAGAACTGACTTTCTTTACGTCTACTCAGATTGCCTGCTCAGATCTTTGACACATTGTGGTGGTCAAGGCATTCCATTACTCCTTTTTTGCCAGTCCCTCTCCCCAGCACTTGCTACTCTGGGCATAGTCTAATAGATTAGCTATTATGCTTTACTGTGCATCATTTCCTTCATCATCCACTGTAAACATTCTTATATCTGTCTATGACCATATATTGAACTCAAAGTTCTCAAATTATAACTGTAATTGTAGTGGCCTCTGTGAGTTTGCAATCCAAAACAAAGCTTGTGCAAATTAAAGCCTGCTGATTGGGATTACCCAAGAGAACCTCACTGCAGGATCTCTGACGATGATTTATTTTCTCTTCGGGATGGACCTTGTTTGACCTGGCTGGCTCAGGGTCCGTCATACGAGTTTGCCTTGAAAACGACACTAAAAGAAAATAAATCCCTACATGTCTGCTCAGGCCGAGCTGCATAAGCACAATATGGCGGAACCAGGAAAAGCGGCCTCACGTGTGATTACGAGACTTGGGCCGATCAACGTGTAATTGACTCACAAAGGAGAAACTAGCACAGAGAAGCTTTGTGCTGGAAGTAAATCTCACTTTCTGTTTCGCTTATAGACCAGAACCATTCCTGAGTCTACATGATCCATGTCTTCACCTCATCCCCTTGTATACAGCTCACATCTGGTCCCAGACACTGCATGTACACACCCATACGAGTCTCTGGAGCTCTGAGATCTCCAGCTCTGACATCACTACAATATTGGCTAGTGAATGCTCACATGAGTATACATGCCTGGAACAGATGTTGGGCTGTGCAGTTCAGCTCCTTGTTGGGATTGTTTGGAGACCATGGGAATTGGTCCGTTTTATGAGATGGACCTATTCCCATGTCTACTTTTTGCATTAACAGATATATGCTCCCACAGATCTCCTCGGCTTTTACTGTGTAATGATGGATAAGGAATAACCGTTAAGTGAGAACTGTTTGAGAAGTTGCTTCCAGAGGTTGATGCTCACCTTCATTTGTTTGATCCTTTTTTGCCTGCTCTAGTTTCCCTCTCATTTGCTCTCCTATGAGCTCCTGATGTTCTAATTATGCCTAGAGGTGCCAACTCTGAGGCTTAGAACCAGCATTTCATGTTAAAGAGAGAATCCGCATGAGATCCCTCTCCATTGGATGCCATGGTCTAACTCTGTATCAGAGTGGCACTACAGTGTGTGAGAGCTTGCACCAGCATCTAGTCCTGCTGACCCAGTAAAGGCTCTCAGGCTCCAGTGCCTCCCTACACCAGGAGACTTGACTTCAAGTAGGCCAAATCATGTAGGACCAATCCAGAATACTTTTCTACCAAAACATGACAACATATAAGGTCGTCTCTGCTCGTCAATTATTTCAATTTTAGGTTAAGCTGTAGCATGTACACAGGCTAGTGACATGCAGAGTGACAGCGAACACCCCAGCCTCGCCTCTCCACCCCCCACCTCCCCACACTGACTGTCCTGAGGCAGGTCACAGCAGCCTCGCCACAAAGGAGCTCAAGCTTTGAAATTAGAGCTTCAGGATCTTTCACTGGCATAAATACACTCTCGCACACACAGCTGCCTGCTATGTCTGTGAGAGCAAAGATGCTGAATGAATGTGCGTGTGTGTGTGTGTTTGTGTGCGGATGCTCTTGCTTTCATCAGCCCCACACAGTGTGTATTGTGCGTATGAAAGCGTGTCTGTTCCTGGATTAATCCGCTCAATGCAGCAGGGCCGGTGAGTAAACCTGGACGCGGTGAAATGGCGCATTAGCTTAGCTGCACATCAAGAATGTGGGTCAGTAGTCGTTTCTGATCAGTGCTGCTTCGTTCGCTGGTAACGTGATTCTGTGTGGCGGCTCTGCTGCGCTGTGCATCTTTGCCCTGCAGCTGCAGTATAGTGTAGTAGAGTACTACTGACCTGCAACTCCCCTCCCTACTGCATACTGCAATATCTGCAATACAGGAAGATCTCTCTCTCTCTTTCTCTGGCTCTGTTTATTTTTTTCTTGCAATCTCAGTCTCTCACTTCCTGTCTCTTCCTTCTTTCCCTCCTCCTATTTCATTTACATCTGGAATCAGGATGTGTGTATCAGATTTCCTTTGTGGCTAAAAGGACAGAGGCCTGTGGGAGAGCAGTTTCCATTCCAGTGTTAATCACTCCGTTTTATCCGGTGTAACCAGTGTGTTGAGGACATGATGAGATCAGGGACATCGGCCTTCATTTAGTTTCCTGCTGCAGCGAAGCACTGCTCTTTGATTTGAATTTCAAATGGTAGCATGTATCCTGGCTGGAGATGACGTGCCGTGCAGTGGGTGTAGTGGGTCGGGAGCTGAGATTAGAAGAGCTGAAATAGGAAGTGAATATTGGGCTACTTTAAATTACCTGATTTATTTTGGTTCAGGAAACAAGACTTGCACTAAAACATCATATAACCAATTGTTCAGTGATAATTCTGTGTGCTGATAAATGCACTATAGCATGTAAAGTTTTAAGTGATTTTGGTGAAGTTCAGCTGAAGGTAGTTTTGAAACTCAAAATCCGAACAAATACAGCCCCTCACTTCAGTTTTCCCTCAAAGCCACAGCCCCAAACATATGCTTAAGCTAGAAAGCCTGAGTGCTAGTACAAGAGGGGGATCTTTCTAAATTGTTAGGTAACATGATTGACTGTAAGTAGAGACACCTCCTGGTCCTGATTGGTTGGATGGTGGTGGTCCATATTTCTTATTTTTCTCCCGTTTCCAGAGACTGGGCGCTACAAAACACAGTTTTCCTCTTGAGCCTAATATTTTATTGATCGCTGCTGAAATGCGAAAAGAACTTCGCCAGATTTTTACAAGTGTTTTGACTTTTAAAATAATTGACCCCACTTTTAAAGGACCTATACTGTACAATTTTCTTGTATTTTTGTCTCCCACTTAGAAAGTGCGTGTGGTTTTCTGCACCTAAACCAGTCGTAATTAATTTCTACATAACCGTTTTACAACCTCTCTTCATCCCTTACAATTAAACAGGTCTGCTTTGTTACGGTGCCTTTATGATTGATATATATAAATGATCTCTTTTCTGATTGCCTGATATCTTCACATGGGAAGTATGTATAGACTATGGAGGGAGCAGTACATTTTAAAATCTTAACAATGTTTACGAAGTTTGCAGTTGATCAAGTGTCTGCATATTTCATTTTGCAACATGTAGGTAGCATAAGTGTGCACTGTATAGCAATTGACTGTATTGATGATTCAAATGCTTAATAGCTTATTTAAGGTCATTGTGGAAACGTAGTCAAAACATTAAATATTGTGCTGTACCACAGAGAGCGTTCTGTGGTTAGTGGGCTGTCAAGATGACCTGTAAAGGCAGTACATTTCAATATTTGCACACTACATGTGCAGATCTTATCCTGCTTTCTGGTTTTACCTCTTGACATTTTCAGCCAGAATGAAAGCCTGATTTTGCATTATGAAACGTGAGCATTTGAAATATGCAGCACACACACTCATGAGGAAAATAATTTTAGACATTTGCCCCTTGTACAGTTGACCTGCACATTTTTTTAAGTAGACAGCTGCTTAGCCGATGTGAAGAGCAAGTGTGTGTGTGATAGGAATATATAGAACTGGGCCACACTCACCTTCCCTGCAGCTGATACTTTAAATGAGGGATGCCCAGCTCCAGTCCTGGAAGGCCAGAGTCCAGGACTTGGTAAATTGACATTTTTGTGGTGTATGGGTGAGCTTTAGGTTTACTTCTACTGACTTCACTTTTTTGGTCTACATTGAGCTTTTATTGCTGCACAATCCCGCCTCAAGCAAGTCAGCCAGTGCACTAAAAACTGGAAGATTTACAGCTGTTGGCTTTATGCTTACTCTGCAGAAAATAAGCACTGAGTGGATTCCTAAAAACATAAATGAATTATTGTGCATGGCTTGAAATAATGGACCTTTTTTAATTCTTTTTTGGCAGGGTGATTGAGGGCTTATTTTAATTTCCGAAGACTCTGCGAGCTTGGATCAGTAGCAGAACTCGACCAAAGGTAAGCACCTCTCAACTGTGGCACTTAGACGTAAAGCCTTTAATGGCTTTTTGGTTAAGAATTGTTACATTTTATTACAGTTTTATTGGCTCACAAATGCTTATTTTTTTGTCCTAAAAGAAGGATATTAGGATTGTCTGGTAGACCATACAAAGTAATGATGTGAGACATGCTAGTGGTTTTTCTGTGCCATAAACAATTCATTATTTTTTTAGATGAGCTGTGAATATTTCCATACAGAATGATGACAGTTTTGAAAAAAACATAATGTGTGAGGGCAGAGTTAAAGTCAACCTCAAGTGGGCGAGTTTAACAAAATCTCAAATAACGTTGGCTAAAGTCAGGGAATTCAGGAGTGTGTGTGCCAGCGAGTCTTGCTTGGGTGGATGTAAAATGTAAAAGTGAAACCATGTGAGGGTCGTACAGGGCTTTGTGAGCACTCTCCTCTGGGAGTCTCTGATGTTGCTGAATTACAGCCCTGTGCGTCTGCTGGCCTGTTATCACAGCGCCGCGGCTGTAGCTCGCCACAGATTCCATCACACGTGTTATTAACCCCCTCCTGCCCCGGTGAGGAGGGAAAACCTTAGCGCCTCTCCCCGCTTTGGGCCTCGTAGAGCCATCTCTTTACCGAAGCTGCCTGCTTTAACTCTGTGCTAATGAGAGAGGACATCTGGGTGCTTCACCGGCACGAGCTGAACATCCTACAGCTCAGCGTTCCTGGAACAGTAAATTAGGAGAATTTTTTTTTTCTCTCCAGCCTGAGCAGAGGAAAGGATGGTGTTTTTGCTGTGTTTGTGCCGTTACCAGATCACCGGCTCGTCTGAGGAGGATGGAACATGTGGGAAGCTCCAAAGACGTCATTTATGCATCATTCACTTAATTAATTTGGGGGAATTAAATGATCAGGTTCTTTTAAACTGTTTAATTTTTGTTGTTGTTGTTTTCTGGCAAAACTAGGAAAGACCACAGGTGGGAGGGATAATAATGACAATTATGGACATATAACGCCTTCAGATGTATCATATCCAAATTGCTGGTTTATTGTAAAGAGGCTAACTTTTCACCCTCTGTAATTTCATGACTAAGTCAGTCAGGGGTTGTGATAATCATACCTTTAAAAAGTTGGAATGTCAGTGGCCTCAAAGCAAAACACGATCATTTGTTTTTCTCCCACCTGCACGAAGGACTCAGAGTTTCTCTGGTGTCTCTGCAAAGGCATTAGGTTCCTAATTGCACTCATTCTGATAGAAACAGAAGCTGAAAAATGCACAGCTCCCGGGCAGCGGGGGTTGTTATTCTGTCTCTGTGCGCTGTTCTTGGCCCCTGAGGCAACTCCTGACTTCTCGCATGGCTCAGATGAGTTCAGCTGCTGTCTGACTGACATAAACCCACTAACCAGTGCCTGTGTGGTGGCTGGGCCTGAGTTTGTTCGTTTCTGACTGTGTTTGCGTTCAGATCGGAGCAGTGAGTAGTTTTAACCCAGCATAAAGTTCCTAGATCTCTGAGAATTGCATGGCTTTAGTTTGTGGATACCTGCATAGCCAGCTCCCTCAGGCGCATTGTCACGAGGTGCTGCAGGTGCGCGGGTGCGGACACAAACGCGTAGCCGCTCTCACGAAACAACATCTTTATTAGTGATACGCTCGGGGAAAACAAAACTCAACTAAGCACACCGCGACAGGCGTGCTCACACACAAACAACAAAGGACAATACTGGACGGACACAGGCAGGTATTTATACACTTAGTGATTATTAACAAACAACATGCAGGTGGGGACAATCACATCACGAGACAAAAGACACGGAAACACAACATAAACAACGGGCACGTGGCGGTCGTCGTCATGGCTATTGTCTCGCGCTCAGCCGGGCGCGTGACAGTTATTGCTGATTCCTGTTATATGAATAAAAAAATAACCCTTTGGATCTCTAGTCTGATTTATTATTATTAGGTTATTATTATAGTTATTTTTAATAAGTGTGTATTAGATTTAAAAGTATCAATAGCAGTAAAATGCTTGCTCAAGACTGGCAGGTTTGTTTATGATCAGGATTTACATTAGCCTACATCCCATTGCTTTGCCCCAAGTTTCCAGCAGTTAGACTAAATTAAATTATCAACAGTGCATGTATATTTAAATTTACATCACCTACAATATGCAGAAATGTATGACGTCTGTAAGAAAGCAAATTTTGTGAAAATCAGTTGAACATAAAGCAGGTTACAGCTGATTTTATCAAGTTAGAGCTGCATCTCTCCATAGACCTTCATTGGGTTTCGAGTGAATCTCGCTCCTCGTAATGTGCCGGGGGGCGTTGACTTATGAAAGTAGTTAGAAACAGTGGCTAATGCGGCATCTAGGTTTCCTATATCTACGCATATAATTATATAAGTATATAGAATTCCATGCATAGATATAGGAAATAATAAATTATAAATGTATTATACAAGTGTCACTTTCCTTAAAAAAAATTGTCAATGCATTCTAACAGAAAGTAATATTGCCAGTATTACATACTGTATTACTTGTGATTACATGCACAATGTACACTCACTGAGCACTTTATTAGGAACATGTACACCTCATTTATGCAATTATCTAATCAGCCAATCGTGTGGCAGCAGCGCAATGCATAAAATCATGCAGATACGGGCCAGCAGCTTCA
>JAOUQW010000046.1:15248301-15265113 GCA_028565825.1 Olivaichthys viedmensis | reverse complement strand
TCTACTGTAGAATAAGTCTGTAATGTAATGAAACGTGGAGAAGGTGAAAGGGGTGTGCAGACTTTCTGGCTTGACTGCATATATCACAATAATTTATTACAACTTACAACTTTTGAATAACCCTTTTTGTCTTTGACCATCTTTTCACTTTACATATAACTGTACACAGTATTTATAATGTAAATATACATTATACCCATTAAACATTATCCTAATTTCTTCTATAATTAAATTTTTGGTTCTGTAGATTTTTATCCTTTATTTTACTGGAATTTATATTGACACCCACACTAAGACAAATTATTTGACCTTCAGAGTCTGATTACGATCTAAAACCATGTGGTTGTCAGATGTGGACATGTTAGCAGATGTTATTCACTCTTCACTCAATGATGTAGAGTGACTTCAGGAAATGCAAAAACACAAATCAGGGACTACTACAATAATTTTGTGAGGTTTATTTGTAAATAACCTGTTGATAACCTGTCCACTGTGGAGTGGAGTGCACTTTAGCCTTCTGAGGTTCAGCATCAAGGACAGAAAGGGCTGCTTTTTATTTTTTATTTTTTATGAAGCAGTTTAGTGGAATTTTAATATGTTTGGATAGTTTGGAATAGTTTGTGTTTTTGGGTCAGAATATATTGGTGTGCCGCTGAAGTTTTGGAGCGTAAAGAAAGTTGAGACTCACTTTGTTATGACAGTGATTGCTTGCTCTGTTTATGGACCGGATCCCAGAACCATTTATGATGGGAGGAGAGGATGTCCAAACGTACTGCTATTTTGATTAAGTGGAATGTGTTATAATCTCTCTCTCTCTTGCTCTCTCTCTCTCTCACTCTCTCTCGTGCTCTCTCTCGCTCTCGCTCTCGCTCTCTCTCTCTCGCTCTAACACAAACACACTCACATGGCCTATATCTGTTTATCCAATGTGTTTATGTACACTACAGCCATTGCTTTTCTCGTCATTAATAAATCAGTCACGCTGTTGGAGGGAACTTCAAAGATTTCTCAGATGTTAAATAATTACTCTGTCATTTTTATAGTGTCACTAGTGGTAGGTAGCATGGTGTTTGAGCTTCCTTTCTAGTATAGGCCAGGAGCTTTATTTAAACATGAACACTAGAGGGCAGTGTAAGCTCATTCTTACTTCCTTTCAAGCAGCAAACAGTACATGTTGATCCAAATTTAAATAAGGCAAAATGACATTGTTCATAGATGACATTGTTTAGGTATAGTGTAAAACAGGATGTCTTCTCTCTCCTAAAAGAACGTTCAGGGTGTTTCTTGCTGCTTTAAAGAGTGATTGTGGCTTACTTTATTATCTCGAGCTGTTTATCTTTGCCTGTCCAAGTTTATTTTTTGCTAAATTATGCCGTACGTAAATGCATTTCAGATGGAGCAGTTTTCAGATGACGAGCTGGACCATGCGGCTGAGGAAGACAGTGATAAGGAAGACCAGGACCTGGACAAAATGTTTGGAGCATGGCTCGGGGAGCTTGACAAGCTAACCAAGGTATGTGTACGTGTGTTTGTGGGGGGTGGGGTGTAGCAAGAGTGTTTTAATTATTGTTGTTATTATTTTTTTATTGCCATTGTTATTCTTGATTTTCTGATCATATTGTGCCATACCAAAGATTTGGGGCTTAATACATTTAATACACTCAGGATATGTCGTGGCAAAATTCAGCAAGGAGGCTATTTATTTATTTATTTATTTACTTACTTACTTACTTACTTACTTACTTACAACGCAATGTATTTGTGACAGGCATATTGCGGACCCTGATTTTTGACCCAAGCTTATTGATATTGTCCAATAAACAATTACTTTGTGCTAAACATGACAATTTCATTAAGGATATTTAAACAATCTCATAAACACACATATATTATACGATATAGATTATATTGAACTTCATTTTTGTTATTTTCAACTTGGTTTGTAATCTAATATTAGTGAACCTATTGAATCATGAAAAGAGACAGATTCCTGACCCTTGCTGTTTAGTGTCTGTGCCCTGATGGTTATTTTTCAATACATAGTCCTCTCTACTTCTTTTTAAAATGTTCTGGTCTTAAAATTTATCACATGCTGAATATACTTTTCTGAATTGATCAGTATACCCATGTGGAAAAGTGTAGTACTCAAATAAAGGATGTAGTGTAGAAGTGTGTAGCCTTGTCTGATGGTTGTGTGTCTGGTCTTTTGTAGAGTCTGGATGATGGAAAGCCAGAGAAGGGAGTGCAGAAAGCTCCTCTCAGACAGGAGACTAACATGGCAAACTTCTCGTACCGCTTCTCCATATACAACATCAACGGTCAGTCTGCTGTTCCTCATTTCATACACAAATACACACATTGCTCCTGTAGCCAGACATTAGTGCTATACTGCAACTTAGACGGACATCCAACTGGATCCTAAAATGTTGTTTCACAGCCCAAGCACTGCAGCAGTCTACATTAAAGATGCAGTTTGTAATGCTTACATGTTTCTAGACCTTTAACAATCATATTATTTCAAAGATGCCTTAGAAAAACTGTAATACACAATATTGCCATGCAGTGGATCTCGCTAGTTTCTTTCAGCTGGAAGAGAGCTGCTCAGCCCTGCCCCTTTCCCTAAAAGGCAACCTACAGGGCATACATAGTTTTAACAGAGGGTATGGGGTTAGTTTGGGAGAAGGGAACAGCTTGTTTTCATTGCAATTGCAATTCGCCGCACAGGCAACAGAGGGCTATAAAAATTACAATCTGCTCCTTTAAGCCAAAACATTCTAACTATTAGTGCTACCAGTGATTTATAAACACAGAGAGTAAAGACTCATGGCAGACACTGAAGTATACGGCACTTTTACTGTATATAAATATAAATGTATTAAGTGCAAGTCATTCTATCGTTCAGTAGGTGTTACAGCTTACAGTTTGTTTGTGTGTTTCCTTCCTCTATCTTGCAGAGGCTCTAAACCAGGGTGATGCTGTGGATCTGGACGCGCTGATGGCCGACTTGTGCTCCATCGAGCAGGAGCTGAGCAGCATCGGCAAACCGAGCAGCGCTTCCTCACGCCTTGGCCTGACAGGAGAGGCCAAAGTGCGTCAGAAACCTCCGGCCGGCCGCAGCCACAGTGTGAAGCACGCAGGGGGCAGTGGAGGCAGCAGTGGGGGTAGTGGAGGCAGCAGCAGTAGCAGCAGCACCCGCGTCTCACCCGCCTCCACCATCAGGCCCGCGCTCGCCTCCAACTTCTCCCTGGACGACATCACGGCCCAGCTGGAGCGCGCCTCGAAGAGCATGGACGAGGCGGCGCGTCTCAGCACGGCGTCCCTTGTCTCCACTGCCTCGGCGCCGTACTCTTCCTCCACCATGCGGAGGCCTGCCCATCAGCATCATCGGCGCACAGGCTCGGTAGGGACCGTCATTGAACACGAAGTGAGGTCCATTGTGCACTCGTCTCGCTCCAGCATCAACTCAGCCTCGGCGTCCAGCGTGGACTCGCTGGATATGGACAAGCCGAGGCAGCCGGAGCAGGACGGCCTGCGGGTCCAGAGCCAGCAGATCTCAGAGGTAATCCTTTCATCTAATATATACACTTAATGTCTTTACTGTTTTGAATTTGATGCAGATACAATTTAAGTTAAATATCAAGTAAAGGAATTTAAGCCAGTTATTATAATGGAGCTGTTACAGTTCTGACTATAACACGAGGACATTACTTCAAAGCAGTACAATTAATTAATTACATGTTACACTGATGTGATAAATAGGCCAACAATCTTCCCAAGTCTGCCTGTTCAGTTCTTCATCTCTACGGCATCCGAGCCACACGTTTATAGCCTCCCACTCTCACTGCTCCCTGTCTCTTCATTCCATCACAAACAGATCCAGTCACATTAAGAATGCATCAGTCCTAAATGACAGACATGGAGTCAAGAGACACTTGGATAGTAAGATAACCGCACAGTGATCGATTGACTTGTTTTCCCAGAAGCTGTCTCCTGGATAGACTTGGACACTACATTAGAATTTAGCAAAGGGAGAACATATTTAAATATACACCAGTCATTTTCTTCCTATGATTCAAACAATCATAGGGACATAACAAGGGAGAATCAACTGCTGCCTTCCTTCTCATAGAAAGGGCCAAACAGAAATGAGAGAGGTGGAGGCGGCAGATGTGGAGATTAAGTGGACGTCCGACTGCCGCTCAGAGTTGTTTTTGACTTATTTTGATTGTGTTTCAGTCATCATTTGACCCAGTATTAAATCTGTGAATTCATATCACTGCACTGAAAAAATAACAAAAGAACTGTCTTAGTGAGGTGGGCGCATGCGTGTGTGTGTGCGTGTGCGTGCGCGTGTGCGTGTGTGTGTGTGTGTAGGTGTGTGTGTGTGTGTGTAGGTGTGTGTGTGTGTAGGTGTTAATCAATTCACTTTTATTTGTATAGCGCTTTTAACAATACACATTGTCACAAAGCAGCTTTACAGAAATCCGGATGTAGATCTAGATCCCTAATGAGCAAGCCAGAGGCAACCGTGAGAGGCAACTCTGTGAGAGGACATGAGGAAGAAACCTTGAGAGGAACCAGATTAAAAAGGGAACCCATCCTCTTCTGGGTGACACCGGATAGTGGGATTTTGATCATTATAATAAAATCAGGTGTGACGAGCTCAGATTAAATAAATACATAGACGAAGTGCTTTGTATGTAACCGTCTGCAAAGCAATAATGTGTTCTCTACAAAAACTCCGTTCTCACTTTATAGCACTGTGATGTCCAAGATTCTGCAGTTCGAAGTCACTGGTACATAGAGACTCTGACCTTAATTAAAACAGCCATGCTCTGTGGTCCTGCATGTGTATATGTAGGTATGTAATTTGAAAAGAACTGGAAGATCATTTGTCATGTGCAGGAGACAAACTAATACAAATGCATTTTATTGCATGACGTTTAGTGGTGAATTAGACTGTCAGTCACAAACAAAGTTTAAGTCTACTTTAATGGGTTTCATTGTTAAAATTAACTCTATGTAATGATGTTTTATCTTCTGACTGTAAGTCATTTGAATACATTGATTACATTCTTTACATTCACAGGTCCTGTGAGCACCTGCTTTAATTTTCTATGCTTTCACAGATTTGCAGTGTGTTCACTGATAATCACGGCACTGATGTCTCTCTCTCTCTCTTGCTCGCTCAAAGCACTCGTATCTGGACAGGGAGACATCTCTGATTCTGAAAAACATTGCAGGAAAGCCCTCTCACTTGCTGACAAAGGTGACGCCCCTGATTTCTGTCTGCGTGCATGTGATCCCTCTCTCCTGGTGGCTTTCTAACCTCACTTTGCAGAACACTATTACCTCATTGCATTCCCGCCTCTTTTCATTATCTTATTATGATTCCTGATTCCTGAATTGCGTGGTATAGATGAGCTCTCTTGATTCTTCTTTTTTTCTTTTCTCTTGCGTGCTGGCTTTACTCTTTGCTGCTTGTTGCTTTATACCTGGTCTGAGCCTGAACCCTGCTTCAGCCATTTATTATGCTGCATTAAACAGTAAAGTATTTGATGTACTTTAATATGCATCTTGTTTTTTTTGGGTTTTTGTTTTACATCATAACCAGTTTCTGGCTTTCCATATAAGCCTACGTTGGGAATGTTCTGATTGGTATTGGTTTGAACTTAATCTGCTTGTCCATGTCATGTGTCGGTGATATTAATAGTCGTAGTGCTAGACACTTCTATTATAATCCCTTTATAATGTGCCAAATTATTTAAGCACTGATCACAGCATGATCACGGCAAGCATCTCTGAAAAATGTGTGGCATCCTCATGCTTGACCTGAAGAACATTATACCATCAGCTAAAAGGAGTGAAGAGGAGGAGTGTTGTCTAGCACGACGACTGTTTGCTCAGTGTTGATGTGAAAAGCATGTGTTTGCATGTGTCGGCATTCTGAGTGATGATTCAGCCTTTCTGAGCTGCCAGTAAAAAATGCAGCTCAACCATGTCTGAATGTTAACATATGTGTGTGAATGCCCTTATACTTGACATCGAGATGTTTCTTATATTATTTTATATAAAAACTACATTTTAAATGGGATTACGAGAAATCCAGCCCATTAACATGCCATTCAATTGGACACATAATTGCTCAAATAAATGTAAAAAATCATATAAGGCATATGTTTAGAAATACTACTAGGATATACATAAGTGCCATAGCCCACCAAAAAAAATCTCTACGTTTTGCTGTTATAGTTACAACACTGTTCATCTGCAAGACGTTCTTGTAGGGACGTCAATTTTACTTAAAATACTTTGAAAGTTTGTTTTCCATTCATCAATTTTGAATTCAAGTGTTTTATTTTAATATTCAATACTGCTGTTATACTGTAGGACAGTGCAAACCCGTTTTTGTCTTTGAACCATATATGCTAAAGAAGGATTGCCATACAGTGAGATCAAGGTTAAAACAAGTTTATAAGAAGGCGGCACTTTTTCAGAAATCATGTTTTGTGGTGTTTTGTCATTTTGCAGGTTATCACAAAATTAGGGTCATATTACAAAGGCTGTAAACATAGATATTTTTTGAGCGGCAACAGCCTCTGCTACAGCAGGCAGGTGGTGTGCAGGTCTGGCAGGCAGTGTCTCTGTGTGGGTGAACAACAGATGGAATTCTGAATCATTTCAGAGGAAGATAAACATCAGGTCTATATTACTGCCACATGTGTATGCTCACAAATTATTTCATCTACAAGTCCACAAGTTTTAGTTTTTATTCCTGAGGTTTTTAAACTTATAACCAACACTGCCATGAACTCCGTGGAGGTTGGCCACATAAAAAAAATGGGTAGGGGACCTGGCTGTGCTTAAAACCATCTACTGCTAGTGTAGTGCACATGTGCCTAGAGAGGTATCCTAGAAGGACAAATACCATGGCAAACATTGTCTTTTACAAAAAAACTGTTTATCCAACCTATAGCACAAACCCTACACGCATACCCACTTCCACACACCAAGGCACCACACAGAAGTGCTCTAGAAAGTTCAATGACATGTAATGAGTGCAATAAGACCAGTCACAAGCAAAGCAAACAAATGTACTTTTGGAGGGCATAAAACCAAACTGGCTTCCCATCCAAAGACATTTGAAGTAGAGAGAGTAAGTGTGTTTGGCAAACAACTCTTTGTTTTTGTTTTTCTATATTAGCAAGTGTAACCCCTAGACCTGAGCAACTCACTGAGGGCCCCTATGGGTGAGGAGAAGAACTCCCCCAAAATAATGAATACTGGTAACCAGTTTGGTTACAACCTTTTATTTTGTTTGAATAGGGAATGTAACTAACATTTAAAAGTACATGTGAATATGTGCTGAATTATTTTGCGTGTGTAGATTAGATGGTCCCAACCACCAGGACGTGTAACAATGCAGAGCATTAGGCTTTCCACAGATGAAGGGGGCAAAGTCTGCCGTTTAACACATGAACACATGAATCAGTGAAGTAAGACTATTGAGAATCCAGCTTTCTGGATAACTAACGCATCTCAATATCTCTAAATATGTTCTTGCTTATGGATGGGTCTTCCTATATTTTCTTCTTCTTCACTTACTTAAGAGCAGAAGGCTGTAGATGGCAGAGACCTTGTAGAAGCACCATGGAACCATTTCCTTCTGTCCATTTTTCTAGTAATGATCTAGTCTCTAACTTTTATTCTGTCAACCACAGTTAAAACATCAGTGTTGAAAAGGCTAAGAACCGTTTGTATAGCTGGTTGAATTGTGCGGATTGACCTGAGCTGTTCAGTATACTTTTGCTCAGGAATGAGGTAAAGCAGTGCGAGGGGTCATGGTGGTGCAGCACTCAGCCTAATTACTCGAACAAGTCTGAGAGCAAGCCAGGTCATGCTTCATGATTATGATGCTGCAGATCGCTGACTCCACACACCTCGGCTTGTTTAAATCAGTCTTCCTGGAGCAAGAGTGCTGATTTAGGACCGGCTTTACTGTTTATGTCCTAATGAATTTCATTGCATCTCAACACAGAGATGTTAGTTGTAGTTTAGCACTCTTACACAGCACTGACTGCTGACATCTGTCAAGAGTACATGGCCTCTTGTGGTGTTGGTGCTTTATATGTTTTAGAGATCATAGTTGAGCTAAAACGAAAGCTGTCTGTAGCGTGTCTGCTGAATTGGTCCGGATGTATTGCTGGGGTGGGTGTGCTTGTTTATTGAGTTGGGATGTCAAGTATTGGCCTGTTGTGTTTGTTTAGCGGCTTTAGTGGCGTGCCATCACTGGAGTGAATGCAGGAAGTAAGGCTGAGAGAACGTGCAGGCTCAGCTCTGTTAATCCTCTTTAGCCTGGGAGTTAAATCTCTCAGACTCCCCTGTGCATCACAGACGTTTTGCTCATCAGGCCCAGTGCAGGTCAATCACCAGCTTCACACGGCCATCAATGCAGAGAAATCTTCATGTCTTTCATAGTTAATTGGTTACGTATGATATTCATTCATTCAACATTTATTCATCTTCAGTAACCACTTTATCCAGGTTAGGGTCGCAGTGGATCCAGAGCATATACACACTGGATGGGGCACCAGTCCATTGCAGACAAATGATATGCTTAAAAGAATAGTTTAGCCAAAAACTTTGTTCACAAACTTTTCCCTGTAGCCCAAATGTAGTCCCTCATCCAAAACATTTTGGTGTCAAATATTTGCGTCATTAGTTTTGCACTGGAGCTACGAGGCTAATGTTGATAACCAGCAAGGAAGGGTTATAGCTGCCAGTTAAAAACAGTAATAACAGCCATCTTCAAACCAAATCACTTTCACTTTTTATCCTCAGCAAATAGTTTGGTGTCACTCCGTACACGTATCAGACTCCGGTAGGAAGTCTGGCCCAAATTCTTTGTACTTTAAAACTGATTACTTAAAATCGTTTGTATTCAAATGCATGCATTTTATATCACATAAACCAGGGAAGGTGAAAATTGTGTACATTTCTTTAGCAAAGAAAATTATGAAGAGGCAATTTCATATTTTTTTCACTAACTATAATGTTTCAGCTTCGTTTTACTTTATTTAATCACACAAATGTTTTTGTTGCTGATATTTATTTAGATTTTACATTTCTTCTACTACCTGAGATCCACCATTTTCAACTTGTCTTCATGCAGGAAATTATTTTTTCTTCGCTTTGACAACACCAATGGAAATAAATCAAAATCGAATCGAATAGTTAGATGTATCGAGATTTCCAGCAACGTTAGCTCCAGTGCAGAACTAAAGAAGAAAACTTCAGACATCAAATATGTCTTGGCTGATTTGACTACATTTAATATGAAGGGAAAATTAGGTACTCTGTTTTATAATCTGCAAATTCATGTAAACCTTGCATAACATCATCTATATTTTCTTTAGCTTGTAGCAGTTAGTTTGTGTTTTTAATCACTTTGTTCCTTTGTGCTTTAGTATTATGTTATCTCATCTCTCGTTTCCTGTTGTCCTCTTTTATCAGCATGTCTCATAGCTCTGGCCTTTCCCGAGAATACCTGCAGGCACAACACCTGCTCAGGCGCTCCGCTCGGTTACACCAATACACACTCATTTATGCCAGCGTGAATACTTGCTGTCCCAGCAAGAGGGCAAATTGAAGCGTTTGATCATTATTTTAATTAGCTAATTGGTCAGAGCTTTTTGTGCTGTGCTGTTCTGGTGGTTTATGATGGGCAGTTGTGGGGCAGAAGAACAGCTGTTGGGTTGTCGATTCTTTTAGTTAATGATCGGCCTATTTCTGTTTGCTGGGATGTTGGGATTGATTTTTATTCACTGTGGATATCATCAGGATGCACTGCTTTGACCCAGTTCCTGTTTGTTATATGAGAATATTTAGATTAGTCACCATTAAGAATATTTCCTTATCCTATTTGATAATGCGTCCCACAGAAACCTGCATGATATATGCTGCAGCATATGTGACAGAGAAAATATTCCTCTCGCACCGCAGCTCTTATAGCAGTAAAGAAATGTAGGTCACTGTGGAATGCAGGCTATTTTCTCTTCATAGCAAGTAGTGTGAGTTTATCTAAAGTATAGCTGACACCAAAATTGGTTGGTGTGTTGTTCAATTATTTAATGGTGTGGTTAGTCAGTTGTGATCCTATCTTAAATCTGAATTACCATCACTGTATATTTGTCTTATTTATCTGTCTTTCTGTCTATCTATCTATCTGTCCATCAATCTGTCTATCTGTCTGTCTGTCCATCAATCTGTCTATCTGTCTGTCTGTCTGTTCATCTGTATATCTTCACAAGTACTATTTTAACACTTCACAGGAACATAACAATAGTAATATAATCACAATTAGGCACGTGCTGATAATTGGTTATACGATATATTGCGATATACAACGGGCTTGATATTGATATTATAAAAAAGTTATAAATAGTCACTACCCCTGCGATCTATTGAGGCTGCCTAGATAGACTGCATTATTAGGGACTGCCGTTTGGAAAGAGACAGCTGTTTTGGGGTTTTTTTGGAGAAATTTAAAGGAGCATCTCACGTGTCCCTTTTTCCCCCACAATTCTGTTCACCTGATTTCACCTGATGGCTGATTTTAACTGTTGCTCTGCCAGCCATAACTGGGGATAAGTGAACAGGTAACAATTTTGTAAATTCAATATTGCGATAATATCGTAAATCATTATAAAAATTCGGGTAATTATCGAGATATAAAATTTTTATATCGGTACACGCTTAATTGCAATGTGAGATTTTGTCCATGTGGTGCAGCGCTGATGTTTGCATTCTCATTTGCTCCAATGGGTTTATTGGTGGGGGGGGGGGGGGTTCTCCTTTAAAAAAGGACATATGACATTTTGCAGTCAGACTGTCGACATTCTCCAACCTGTTATTTTCTGCGTCATGTTCTAAGAAATGTGGTGTGTGAGGGGATTCCACTGTCTCCCTCTGCGTCCTCCTCCTGTTCTACTCTCTTCTTTACGAGGTTACGTCTGTTCCTCCTGCTGTGCTTTAGAAGTGAAACTGAAGCTCAGGCTCTGATTGCTCATGGGAGAACCCCGCGGTACCTGGCGCTGATGCCATCGTGATGATGTACAGAGAGATTATGAGGAGGGGTTTTCCTCGGAAATTAAACTCCTGTTTCTCAACATTCTTTAAATGCCTCACAGCTTCTAGGAAACTGAGCTGAGGAAAAGAAATACGCAGTGCAATACTGTAATTATAAATGAAACACAAAGTCTAGAACTTAATAGAACATGTTTGTGTATTTGGTGTAACACTAACCAAGCTTTTTGGGGAGGCTGTTAAAATAAACTATAAAATCATCCTGTTTGTAAAACCTCCATCTCTCCTTTTCCATCTTTATTGGATTAATGTTGTTATGTGACATCAGTGTTATTGATATTTTAATTCCATTAAATCAGATTTCTTCATTTTAAACCAAAAGCTTAGCATCAGTGTAAAGCACGCCCACACACACACACACACACACACACACACACCGTCCTGAGCCGGTGACTGACCTGTAGTCGGAGCAGGTTGAGCATGGCCACCACCATACACTCCTTCTCCTGAGACGGAGGCCAGTCTGACGTGCCATCCATTCCCTCACTGACCTGCCGCAGCAGCAGGTCCAGCTGCTCAAAAGTCATAGAGCACACATCCACCACGAAGGGCACGCGCAGCCCCACGGACCACGCCGAGCACGAGGACCACGCGAAACTCTAACCGAGAGCACAAGGGGCTTTACTCAACACACAGTCTGCTTAAAAGATCATACACTGATGTTCAACACACACAACAAGCAGCTTTAAGCTTTCCTCAGTTTGAGTGAGTTTACACAAAACAGATTCAAGACAAAAATACTTGATTGCTTGTACAATTTTATTTAAAAAAAATCATAAATAAATAAAATTCTATTGCCCATTTATTATGTGTAAAGGGTTGTACATTTGAGAGCATTATTACTTTAAAAATAAATAAATAAACAAACATTTAAATGGGCAAAATAAATTCTAATTTTAGGTGAGATTATATTAAAACATTTGAATGTTTTGCTCCGTGCCTACTGGCTACCAATTGGTTCAACACACACACACTTTCCAAAAAAAAAACAGCTAGTTGTTGATTAGCTTTTATATTTATCCAATCCTAACCGATGTTGAAAATGTGAGAGACCCCAGAATCGACATGACGACAGATTTCTGGTTCTGGATCGCCTTAAGTCACACTGCCCAGATTTCCCCAGAACAAAACGCCACACTTTCAGATTACGCTCACGACCAACGACCCCGACTCTCAGAACCTGGGATCTCGCAGAATTTCTCACATCAAATCAAAACAAAAACGGCGGAAGCCAGTTCAGCTCGGCTCTCGTTGGTCATCGGTCCATCTGTCCATCGGTTTCCACATGAGACAGTCGTTGCCGCCTCCCCCACATTGCAGGACGCTAAATCGTAAATACTGAATACATTTAATAATGATGATTTTAAACCGGGGCGGCCACGACTGGACTCGACTGCGAGTAGATCAGAGGGCTTAAGATTGGATCATCTGGGAAGATAATCGTTTAAGACCAGCCTAAAATCGGGACACCCATTACGATCGTCGGAGGAGCCTTCGAAATTATCATCCTCTAGTGCGGCCCAGTCATAAGAGCTCATAATAACGACGGCGCATCGTTTAATTTACGTTCAAGGACTCTGAGAAGTGTCACAAGAGACTTGGGATAGATGGGCTGTCTGTTTCATTTTATTTCCTTTCCGATTTTTACAAAATCAAGAACTGAGGGGGCGCAAGTGTTATTAAATATCGTTTCAGCGTAATACCATCATCAGGGGACGTTTTACTCTGAGATTTCTGATCTTAAAATATAATAAAACACTCAAATTACAATATAACTCCCCGATGTTCCCTTTAGGGGCGCTGGGATGACAGTAGGATGACCGGGGGACGTTCCAATTTAATATAGTGACATTAGATGGTAAGTTGATGAGTTAATATTAGTAATATCGGTAGAATATTGTCTGAAGTAACACACACAATCATAAGACGGGTTAAATCCCAGAGGTAAAGTGGTCGTACCTGGCCTGGGCCACACGAGATGCCCACTATGTGTTTAGAATTGAGGCCTGGCAGGGCTTTAGGCTGCTTCTTGTTGGAGAAGAGGGTGTCAAAGTGCTGCAGTTTATCATTACTGCCCCAGCTGTGCACCTCTGCATCCTCAGTGAGGGCCAGGCAGTGTGTGGAGCCCACTGCTATATCCACCACCTTTTTCCCTGTGGAGGGGACAGAACACACACACACACACACACACACACACACACACACACGGTATTCATAAACACATTTATCCCGCCGCAAAAACGAAAGTTTAACTGTCAACGCACTTGGACGTGGTGCGAATTCAGTTCACGAGACCTCGCACAATTCCCGGGACATTATCGGGAGGCTCGTGTGTGAACAGACGGCATGTTGAGAGGGATCTTTTAAAAAACATGAGCACAATGAAGCAACAAGAAGAGGAAAAACCTAAGAGTCGCCAGAGAACAGCAGAAACGTCTGAAACGAAGGGGCACAACACCGATACCTTGAGTATCCGATCCGATATGTTTTTTATTAAAAAAAATAATAAAAAAATTATATAACTACTACGCTTTTAAAACGAGCGATTTTTAATTAAAAAGCACGTCACTTAAAAAGTGCTACAGGAAGAAATACACAGCCGTCAACACGACGTACACACACCCACAGCTTTTTATATATTCAAAAATCAACTCTTTCAAATAAATTAATTAAACTAAAACTGTGAAAATTGGTGCAAAATTTGAGAATTTAAAACTATAAAAAACTGTAATGCCAATATAAATACTTATTCATGCCAAATATAATAAAAATCAATATGGAAACAAAACCGTTTCCTGTTTTTATTTAGAAAGCTAACAGTAGGAAATAAACTTTATAATTTTATTAAAACAATATAAACTTTATACATTATATAAGTATAAGGCTAGATTTGTTACAGAATTGGATCGGATTAGTTCTTTTTCTTTTCTCTGATATCCGATCCAGCATTTTCTGGACACATGGTGGCGTCTCTAGGATTTATCCTCACTCACGTCCTGAACGAATGACACAAAGCCCCTAAACGTTACCGCTACAGGTATTTGGGTGTGAAGACACCATCGTTAAATCCTGACCTTGCAGGCTGTCCAGCAGTTTTGGGTAGCGGACGTGTTCGTCAGTGCCATGCCCCAGGCGCTGGTTGTCTCCTTTACCCCATGTGTAAACCTGGCCGTCTTTAGTGAGAGCTACGGAGAACTGGCTTCCACAGCACACCTTCACCATGTCTAAATCCTGCAGCTTCTCCACCAGCTTAGGACTCTTGCAGCCATCACTGCCTCCACGGCCCAGCTTCCCGTAGTCTCCGTCCCCCCATGACCACACCTGACCTGCAAACAGAAGGGGATTAGAGAGCTTAGACCTGAAACCTCTGGTATTAATTCAATTCACTTTTATTTGTGTAGCACGTTTAACAATAGACAGTCACAAAGCAGCTTTACAGAAATCCAGATGTGGATCTTGATGTATTATTCGTGTGTTATTACCAGGCTCCAGATGCAGACGTCATAATCAGACTTTAACATCGGCTCATGCATAAATGTTTTGGGTTTTTTTTATTAAAAATATATATATCTCAACAGCATCAAACATTTATAGTGACAAATTGCTTTAAGAAACTTTTTCAAATTTTAAATCACATAAAAGATTTAGTATTCAAATGCATATGAATATTAATTAGCTCATTATATAATACTGGGTCATACGGCCAAAACGTTTACACAACAAATACTAAAGACTAAAAGTAGAACATGGGATCTTAAAACTTAATGTTTTTTTATTATTATTATTATTATTATAAGATACCTTTTCTTTTCTTTTTGCCACAGAAGAAAAAAAAAGAAAAAGAAAAGAAAAAGCAGAAGAAGAATTTCCATTTGTAGAGCACCTTTCTAACGAAGGTCACTTTACCATTTCAAAAAATATATAATAATAATAATAATAATAATAAATAAAAACAAATAATAATATTTCACCAAAGCATAAATATTATGAAGATTTTCCAAAACAGTGAAATGTTGATGGTCATGATTAATAATAATAAATAATAATTTATGCAAGTGGTCCTAATGTGTCATAATATTTAAATATTTATTTATTAATTAAAGATTTATAAAAATCACATCGTAGCACCCAAAATTTAAATGAAATCAAACTTTGTGCAATTTTACAAAAAAAAAACAATTCTTTTAAATGCTTTCTTACCATTCTCTGTGACTGCAAGAGTCTGTGCATCTCCACTGCCACAGGCCACATCGATCACCTTCAGCCCCTTCAGAGCGCTCACCAGCATGGGCGAGGTCTGGTCCTCACTGGAGCCTGCATGAAGACAGAGACGGCAATATAAAGCCTACACACAGAGCAGGAGCTACGCCATGATCGGTGGACAGGTCGGTTTACCGTGACCCAGCCGGCCGTAGTTGCCTCGGCCCCAGGTGTACAGAGCTCCATCTGCCGTGATGGCTGTGCTGTAGGTGCTGCCACAAGCGACGTGCACCACGTGCTTCCCGGCCTGCTTCCCGGAGAACGCCGCAATCATGGTGGGCTCTTCCAAGTACCTGAGAAACCAATGCAAGTTCTTCAAATACCATTCAACGTCTGTGGTAATTTAAATGCAGGGATGCGTATAGCGAGCGCCGTCAGACCGATACCCTACGATGTGGCCGTTCTTCTAATGCACGGCATGAAAATCATAACCATGGAGCGTTCTAGTTCTAGAAGTTCTACTTCGAGCTTTGAGAACCCATTTTACCATCCAAAGTCAAATCCACAACAAGCATGACGTCCAAGATGAGAGATACACATTTTCAGTACTTTTAGCTCTTTATTCTGCATGTGGAGCTGCTCTCATTAGCATTAACAACGTAGTTAAATATGAATACCAAAGGAGAAGGAGGCTCTTACGTGGTGTCTCCATGTCCCAGACGTCCTCCATCTCCACAGCCCCAGGAGAAAACCTCCCCGTTGGCTGAGAGAGCGAGGTAATGCTGCCCTTCTGGATGAGCTGCCAGCTTCACTATCTTCCTGGATGACAGTCCATGAATAAGCATAGGGGACTAAAAAAAAAAAAAAAAAAAAGGACATACAAGTGTTTTAATCACCGGTGCTTCAGTCGTGGGAGATGGTCCAAAAAAAAAAAAACCAAAAAGAACCACATAGTGACCATTAAAAAAAGCTGCATTGCAGCGTGACCCTCACCAGCGTGGTGTTTTTGTAATTCTGAGTGTAGACGGCACCGGAGATGGACAGGATGAGGAAGCCTTTCTCTGAGCACACGACTTGGGTGACGCCCAGGTTGGACAGAGCTTTGCACTGGATTGGTCCGTTCACATTGGCGTAGACTTTCCATCCCAGCAGACCCCAGCCAATCACTTCCTGCAATGTACTCTGGGGGGAAAAAAAAGAGCATCAGCACTGGAGTCCAAATTCTCCAATTCTCTAAAAGTCATGCGCTGCAACCAGGAATACATCGTCTCAATTACCTGCATGGGGCCATGGTCCTCCAACAGCGCAGACAGAGAGAGAACACAATTAGTCAAGACAAGAGTAGTTCAACAGTGGATTGACCATGCTAACCTGCACCAACTACATCATATTAATAAACTGTTGTATTTTTAATGCCCAGGAAACAACAAAAAAAAAAACAGCCTAGAAACCTCGCTATACCTTTAT
>JAOUQW010000046.1:15216490-15233236 GCA_028565825.1 Olivaichthys viedmensis | reverse complement strand
GAAGAATGAATTTCACTGTACTGTACTTGTATATGTGACAATAAAGTAGCCTTCTATTCTATTCTATTAGAGGTCAGAGCGCAGGGTCACGAAGATTATATAAGACAGGCTTCTAATGCTCTTTGACCTTCTTATTTTAAAGCTTGAAAACATTTTTTTTAAATACTCATTTTTGGTCCCATATATTTTCTTAAAACAAACGTTATTTGGCTTTTTTTTTTTCTTTCTTTTCTTAATTTATTAAAAGTCATGATTTGGCTTACTGGCAGCTATTTGTAGATACTGTTGTCTTATAGGTAGAGGAGTCTAATGATTGCCAGAGAACCGGGTAGAAATGCTGGTATTTGAAAATATGGTTTTGTACTGCCCTCTAGTGGCATGCAGAAGAATCTGGCTATGAACTAGATCATTTGTATTCTGAATTTTCTCTTGCAGCACCCTCAGATTCAGAAGAAGTCTCAGTACATCAAGTACTTGTGCTGTGAAGACGTCAGAACTCTGCATCTTTGGGTCAACGGAATACGCATTGCCAAGGTATCAGCTTGTTTGTGGATGATGGCATGAGGCAGTTTGAGCTTTTCTCGCACAAGTCACTCACACGATCTGTGCTTTTTTTTGTAGTATGGGAAGCAGCTGTACTTGAACTATCAGGAGGCCATGAAGCGTACTGAAGCAGCACATGACTGGTCGTCTCTCTCCAGCTCCAGCATGAAGTCTGGCTCCAGCTCATCCAGTCTGCCAGGTGAGCTTGAATTGTGGCAGGTGATTAAGAATCGAGGTTACATTGAGTGAGACTGAATTCTTGAGACCAGAACTGGTAAACTAAACACTCGATAAGCCTATCAGTGTCTTGGAAAAGAAAATAGTAAAAGAAGTAAGGATAGTGGGTTTATCCCAGTATCCATATATGGAGGTCCTTCTGTGACCCAGAGACGATTCACACTGGATCTCGCTCTTTTCTGCAGAATCCCAGTCCAACCATTCGGACAGTGGCGTGTCAGAGACCACTTCCTCTGGCCATGTTCGCTCTCAGAGTGTGGTCAGCTCCATCTTCTCTGAGGCCTGGAAGAGAGGCAACCAGGCGGAGGACTCCAAGGTGCCCGAAAACACAAACACTAGCTGTTTACCGCCATCACCTCATCCAGCCTTCCAACTAGTCTGTCTCAACCTGTACCTGTCCTCTGTAGGCTCAGTTAATCATAGCCTTATTTTCTAATGGTCTTTGCTTTTGTTTTGCTGTGATAGTATAGGATGGATGTTCTGTAGTAAACCAACACAGACAATGGAGGCATTAAGCATATAGCAATGCTTGTGATTCTTATCAAAAGCGGTGATCAGCTTAAAACCAGTTCTGATTAACTTAGAATGTCTACCATTAACCTTATTAGCTGAATCAAGTTTGTTACATCATGCTTTTAAGTAACACCTGAAGAAAAGTACATTTGCAGGATGAGTGTAGTGTTGAAACACTGTCAGATTCATATCCTTGTTGTGTAATACTCTGCTTGTCCGTTCAATTACATTTATTAGCTCCGCTGCTCATTATCAGATACATATTTGCTATGTGTTTGGCTAAAGCAGCTAAACATGCTTGTCAGCGTGATGAGCTAGTGTGACATTCTGGGACCTCAAATGCAGATAGGCCAGTGCACTCTGGGGACTGTGCTGATTTTCTGTGCTCTTCTCCTCTCCTCTCTTAGGGTGCAAAAGTCAAGTCTCGCAAGGCCATGCTCCTATGCACTGGTGGGGATTGAGGTTAGGGGTGTGAAAACCCTCCTAACACTGGAGTTGTCTCTTATCCTCACATAACTTAGAGACCACTAACCACTCTGTTAGTTCTCTATAGTTGTTTGCTTCTTGTGTGTTTTGGTGAATGCAGCCTAATTGGGATGTGGTGTGAGAGACTGGTGTTAGTGGCTTGTGTTAACTTTTAATTGATTCCCACAAAGCACTAGTGTAATATTGTAGGATTAACGCAGTAATGTGTAGCTTGAGTGTACTGTGGTGTATTAACCAAAGTATGGTGTGTGTTTGTGAGAATGGGATTGTGCTTCAGAGAGGTAAGCCCTCAGTTAATGATCAAGATAGTCGTACTGTAAGTGCTTAATGTTTTTTCGGTTGGTCACACACAGGAGTAATAAACTGTTGTGTTTGAAAGTGTACAGGTCCGGCCACGCTGATCTCAGCCTAGCTGATCTGATTTATAGGATGGCTGTTGCCCCCTCCTTCTTCATGCCGTGCCATGCCATTAATTGTTGACTTCTTACTATTTTTACTCAGCATCTGTTGCTTTATTCTATACCTTCTTCCTCTAACTAAGCACAGCTGGACATAGACATTGTAGGTGAGGATTTTAATCTTCTATTGACTCTCTTTGTTCTTCCTTTCTTCTATAGATGAGAATGGATCCACCCCCACCTACACAGCCTACTAGAGCTTCTTACCCTCTCCAACTTCCCCATCTGCCCCAGATGCCTCAATCTGCCCTACCCCGTGGAAGCTACCCCAGCATGTCATCCCACTCCTCTCCTTCTCCACCATCACCTCCTCCTCCTCCTCCCCTGCCCAACCCTACCTGCCACTCCACACCCACCAAGTTCACAAAGTACAGCACCATTGCCAGGCTGCACAACATCTCCCAGGCCCCTAATCACTACAAACAGACCCCTCTATTGGCAGCAATGCAACATCAACAGCAGCAGCCAGTGCCTCCACCCCCTCCCCTGCAGTCTGTGAAACCAGCTCTGAACAATATAGCAGCAAGTTCCAGCATCCCACCTCCAGCACCACCACCACCCCCTCCGTCGATGCCCATGCCAGGGTCTGCCATGGCGGTACTCAAGTTAGGGCCACCAAGCCCTCAACCAGAGTTTATCCCTCCTCCACCATCTGATGAAGAGCACCTACCACCTCCTCCCTTGGATCACCTGCAGAGCAACGGCATCTTGCCTCCCCCGCCACCCCCTGAGCAGTTTAAGTACCCCCCGCCCCTTAGCACCAACGACCTCCAACAGTTCCTGGCTCAGAAGTTTCCCAACATGAGCTATGACTTTTCTCCTCTCAGTCAAGACGAGGAGCCTCCTCCGCCTCCACCGCCGATATGTTTCTCTCCCCCACCTCCTCAACAGGTGCCAATGCTCCCTCCTGCACCGCCTAAAACATTCACTGGCGGATTTCTACCCCAGACAGCCCCCAAACCATCTGGACACTGCATGTCTCCTGTCTCGCCTGTAGCTCCTCCTCTGTCCCCAACACCACACACCTCCATGAAGAAGCAGCAGAGCTTCTCTGGTAGCCATAGCCCCAACCAGCCTCCACCCACCTTACCTAAGCAGCACAGCTTCTCCTCAAAAACACTACCTTTATCCATCTCGCCAACACCATCTCTGGTTAAACAGATTGCGAACCAGTTTCCTGGAGCTCTAGATGGCTCGAAAAGCCCCTTGTCCCCTCCGGTAGTAAAAACCAAGCCCAAATGGCAGCCAGGAGGGCAGGTTCAGCCCCAGTCTCCTGAGTTTCCCCCTCCCCCACCTGAAAGTAGCCTGGACTTTCCTCCACCACCACCTCTACCTCCTGATCCAAGTCCCCCTTCTTCCAAGATTGGGTCACCCATGAAGAAATCCCCTTCCACCTCCTCCAACCTTTCAACCGGTTCAGCAGGAAAGAGGCCTCCTCCAACCCCACAGCGAAATTCCAGCATAAAGTCTAACTCATCCGTTGAGTACCAGGAGTCAAAAAAAGTGGAGGACCTGGTAAGCATGTTTGCTAAACCTAGCCAGCCTTCCCCCAGCTCATTCTCCACTCCTACTTCTACAACTGTCTCACCATCCAAGGAGTCCTCTACAGGGTTCCGAGCATCAATGAAACCAGGCAAGATCAACTTGGCAAACATACCACTGGCGCTACAGGGGAAATCCAGCCAGGGCCGCCAGCCCAACTCGGACTTCCCCTCTCCTCCTCCCGAGTGTGACTTCCCTCCTCCACCTCCAGACTCGGAGCTCCTGCCTCCTCCTCCACCTGTGGAGCTGCACACCGGCACTCCCAAAGTGGCTGTAGTAAACCCCCAGCCACAGCTTTCCTCTAGCACCTCAGCATGGAAGCAGAGCTCCCTGAGGAAAACGCCGCCTCCGACTATGCAGCGCCGCAGCAGCGGCACCCCCGAGCCCTTGGTCCTTTCGCCCCCGCCGCAACAGATCCCTCTTGCCCCTTTTAACTCTCAGATGCCCCCCACCTCCCCCAAGAGCAACATCTCCATCCAACCCAACTTTCTTGAGGATCTTAACAGGACTTTAAAGAGAAAGTCTATGTCTAGGCACGGCTCCCTGACTTCGTCCCGCATCTCAGCCAAGCTGGAGCCAGTGGCCACTATGGACGACATGGCACTCCCGCCGCCTCCCCCAGAGCTGCTGCTGGGTCAGCAGAAAAAGGGAGGCTACACAGGTGCCAATATCTCAGGCTATGCAACGCTACGGCGGGGGCCACCACCAGCACCGCCCAAACGGGACCAAAACACCAAACTGACCGGGGAGTGGTAGATAAGGCATGCGCTAGCTGTGTGCTGACCATCTGTTTTTTTCCAATACAAACTACAGTCTCTCACAGGCCATAACATGAGAATGACTGATTGCGTAAAGAATCCTATTCCTCATTTTAACCCAAGTTATTACAACACTATGAAAAAGCAAGCCAAATCACCTACAGTATAAGCTTCTCTGCGTGTTCGTGCCGCTTTGCAATTACGTGTAAGCAGTTATTCAAAAATAGTGACAAAAATAAATTCTGCCATTATTATAAATAGGTACTGCATGGACTCCTGTGTGAGGAAAGGGGAATAATATGTGTATAATAAAAGATGTTTTTGGAATTTTGGGGTGGGGTGGGTGCTTTTACCTTTTTTATATGAAATTATTTAATACCTGAAATATATTCTTATTTTAAAGTTTAGTTTTTAAACCCTTGACTTTATGCGTTAAACGTGAATAGAAATCAGGAATAATGAAGAGATATGTATATGTGTGTGTTTTGTCTGAGTGGTTTGGTTGATCCGCTCTCAGAAAAAAAGCAACAGCTTGGTAATGTTGCCTCGCTTATGCCCCATTTAAATGTGCAAATCAAGAATTTCACAAACGGCACCGGTTTGTTGCATATGTTTTGAATAAATTAATTTGAAAAATTAAGCCCCTAGATGGTTGTAAACCTACACTACACAACTGGATTTAAAGAAAAATCACTATTGTACAGAGACTTTCACATGTTGAGATGAAAATGAACCCACTACTCATGTGAAGGGCTCTTTAGCCTGGCTGTGTCTGGAATTGGATGTGTTCTGTCTCTGTTTATGTTGGTAACATTGATGCCTATCTGTACATACTGCAGCTGTTCCTGACTTTAACATCTGCTGTTAGCTTTGTGACAATCAGGAATAAATTGTCTTTTACACACTTGTAATAGGTTTTCAAAGCCCCCACACTACATCTGCCTTCAGTACTGAACCAAAGTGCTTCTCATATCTGGGTTGTGCAGCTTTCTTTCTTTGCCATGGCGAATACAAGAAACTGTATTAATTTTGCATACACAGCCTACTCTGGTCCCAAATTGGTTTCGTCTATCAGAGTAACAGCAGTGATCTAGAGCAAGTTCTTGCTTTTTACTTTAAAGTGAAGGTAAATAAGGAGGCCTAATTTGATATAATTTTTCTCTAAGGCACTTTATGTACGAGTTGATTTGAGTGGTCAACACACTTTATGAGATTGTTGTGCCTAAATCTGATTTTATGATTACAAAAGAAAGGTGGCCACACAGGTTGATCTTTTTAGGCAATTAATTGGCGTAGGTATTTTATACCTGTTTTGCTGTTTGGCTGCATAAATGAGTAGGAAGATAGCTGAATTATTGAAGCTATGAGTGCACATTGCTAATGATGGTTGTTAAAGTCAGGAGTGCTCTAAATAAGATACATGGGGAAGTAAATGTCTGTTACATTTTAAACTGAACAATATAAATGTTTAACTCCTGCAATAAGCTGTCCCAGTGCTGTTTTCTTCCACGTGTCTGTTGTTATCTGTGATAATACACATTTAAATTGGTTTCAAACCAATAAGATAAATATGAGGAAATTTGTATATTTTCATTTGCTTAAACAGCTTCAGTAAGTCCGACTCAGGCTCCTCTTTTGTGATGAAGGTTGGAATACAATCTTTCCTCAGCACATGATAATCAAACACAAGAAGAACGTCAGTTGCAAATGCTTTAGTTCTTTACTTGTACTGTAAATATTTTATCACAGTAATTCTTTATCACAGCAGGTGTTGCACAAGTACAGTTGAGTACAAAAGTTTGCATCCCCCATGTACCACTGTTTTACAATTAAAAAATGTGGCTGCAATAACAAACGGGTTGGAGGCCCTTTTAAATATTCTCCAATAACTTGTATGCCCACCCTTTGCCTTTATAACACATTCAGGAAGGGAAATGCAAATCTTTTGACCATATTTGTTACTTGTGATAATGAAGGAACATGTGTGAAATCGAACACTACATTTTATTTTTCTTTATTTTGTCCTAAGGATATGCAAACGTTTGCACTCAACTGTATAGGTCCTAGAGCAACTTGAAAACAAATTCTTAGCATTTATGAATGTTTAAAAAACCTTGTTCTATAATACACTATCAATGGTTAAAGGCAACATCACCAGAAACATTTGCAGCAGGGTGTTGAATTTGGCAGCTGCTTGTTTTATTTCTCACTTTAATTTCAGAGACCTGACCACAGCAGCAATCCAAAGTTCCAGGACAAATGAGGCTCTGTCCGTTCAGTCTCCTACTGCAGGAATGTCTCCTCACTGCTGGAACTCACTGCATGCACGCTACAGCTCACCCCCCGCAGAGAAATGAACCCACCAGAAACACGAACATAACTGCTACACCTGCCCTCAGGCTAGACAGAAAGAGAGAGAGAGAGAGATATCAGGTATGGTTCACTGTAAATAAGTTGTACTGTTGATAATTATACTAGTGGGGGAAGAACAGTAGATTTGATGCTTTACCTTGGACAAGCTCCACTTGAACTGACATCTATCTAGGAATCCTGTGTGAGGTTTAAGACACATCGTCTCCCGTATGCCAAAGTTAAGAATGAGGTCATAAGTATTGAAGTCCACCAGCTTAATCTGAAGAAGGAAAAAAAAAAAACATTAGTGGATTTTGTCACTATGATAAAACGGCATGCTTTGACTCCAATATAATATGATTTGTTAAAACATCGACTTTAGCCTCTATAAGCCATATTACTCCAAAAACCACCAGAGGGCACCAGTCTCCTGTAGGTCTGCTTATCAGACGTGTTACAAATCAAGTTCCAACACTGTTGGGCTCCTACAGTGAAATCTCCATTCTGAGAAATTATATTTAAAACACAGCCATTAAAATTACCTGCCCAACAGCCTTGTGGGTTGGCCTGTACGGGTTGAAGGTAAGAGATTGCTCATTCATTTCATCAATAGACCTTGATAGTGCCAAATCTGTCGCAACGTTGATATTATGCATCAACAGAGGCCAGCCTGTAAAGTCGAGAGATTTACTGCAACGTTTGTGCAGGAACAATGAAACATATACCAACCTGTAATGTCTGCCATAACACATTAAACTGAATGTTTTAGAGTTCTTTAGGGATTCATTTCTTACGTCATGGTCCTTTTGAGACTCAATTGAGCTAGAAGTAAGGCTTACTAGTTATTATACTGTTCAAAGCACCAATTAAAAATGTAAAACATATCAGGTTCATGTTTATTTTTATTTTTTTGTTAAACAAAAACCATGAGCAATGTTACATATTGTAGCCTTTGTTGTACCCAAAGCTGCTATGCCACTTGTCGCAAGTCTGACTGAGGCTTTAAAACTATATTTACTGTACAAATCCATGTCACCTTGTATTTACACATTCCCCATCTGACTAATAAAGCCTGCAAAAGCATCAATGTTCTGCCCTACCTGAGATGCAGTGACATTGCAAAAAAAACAGAATAATCAAAGCTGATTTCATCTTCCTATGGGAATCAATCTCCTCTATTAATTCAGTCCCAGATGAGTGTCTTCTGTGCCCTCTACCTCAGGACTGAATGCGAGCCCTCAGTCAGAGTATCAAAGACATGACCAAGCATGCAATTTACCACACAATGAACGCCCTGCAGTGCTAATGAAGCCCTGTGACTTACCCAAGGATGTTGTGGTCCAGAGGAACCATTCACTGCAAACTATAAGGAAGCCTGATGATCTCATTTCACAAGTATATTCTATGAGTGTTGCTGAAATAAAGTCAAATAGTTAAAAAACATCTCTGGCTAAAATTTGCACTCTGCATCTCAAGCATTCTGCAGACCCCGACAATGTGAAATGTGCAGTATGCAAATGAGTAACATTCCCCATACATACAAAAGCATGGAATACCTATATTTTATTGTATTGTCCTTTTTTATTTAAAATATATTAAGTAAATATTATTAATGTGTATTATTGCCGAATATACTGTGTAGTCCACGACTTGTACTGTATATCCAAGACTATTTTCACAAAGAGACGTAAAAAATGTCACATTTTGATAGAACATTAAGCCACCATGAGGTTTTCAGAATTCTATATTTTCTTCCAAAACATATTTAATTATTATGTGGTGTTCAGACAATGTGGTGATCAAGTAAATTGCTGGTTTGTGACTGGAAAATTGCCACGTGCAACACATTGGAATTACAACCGTGAAACATCAGTGCATCTTTATTTAGCATGTTTCCTGCAGGCACATTATACTGTTATATATTGTGAGTGGAAACATAAGTTCTTATAAAGTTTAAACATTTAACCTGAAAGTTTTCTGGTTTTGACAATGTTTGCTACTGTGTGTTTTCCCCATTCTCATGTAGACCATGTTTGGGAATGGAATTCTACTAGGGATGTACCGATCAGATACCGAATATTGAGTATCGGCATCTGATACTGGCCTGAAACGCTGGATTGAATTATGTTCTCCGAACCGATCCACTGATGTTTTATGCTGAAAACACGCCACCACTGATGTTTCATATAACTCAGTAACAGAAGGTTACAGAAAGGCGCTTGGCTACTGTGAGGATGTCAGTATCAGGTATTGGCCGGTACTCAAAGCTCTGACATTGGCATCATATAGAAAATGGGGGGGATTCCACAGAATAAAGCATGTTTGGAGATTTATATAAACCCTCATATCCTTCTGGTATAATTATAAAACTAGTTTTAAGTAATAATCACTGGCGATTACTTCAGCGTGTTTAATCAAGTGCCTTTTTGCATGGCCCCCTTTATTTTGTTGCTAACTGCAGACTGAAGGCGCTGCCTCTCGACTGTAATACCAGCAGCAATCTGACTTAGTTTTTCCACAATCTGGAGCTTAATCTCTGCCAAGTTATAAAACAAGGCAACAGACTTGCACTGAAGTTGGACATTTTAGGAAGACAAAAGATTTTAGCAGAATCTATGTATTGCAGTTTGAAGAAATGTGTACATTTTAAGAGATCTATACTTAATCATCACCAATGAAAGTAGTTTATATTCTTTCATAAAACTGAAGAGCGCTGAATTCTATGGGAAACATAAATGTTAAAATCCGAGCATTTGTGTTCCCCGATTCAACGCTGACGAGTTGCCATCTTTCACAAATCATTCTGCTTTTTGTAATCACTATTCTCACTCATTACTACAAACATTTTCTTTTTACTTTTCTGTTTTAGTACAAAAGGAATATTAGTCTTTAATATGCACAGAAACATCAAATAATGGCTATTCGAAAAAATTACAGCCACACAAGATCAGATCCAATAGCTTTATTATCATACAATTTATCCATCCGTGTTTGTTCCTGTGTCCTGTTTGGTCTGGATGATGCCCTCTGATAGTGAGCTGTAATGTTAAGTGGTCCCGTTTTTGACAGGCTCGTGTCAAGTGCTGTTCTGGACACTTATTACACTCGTGTGTGTTAGTGTCCTAGCTTCAGAGAGCAGATGAACTGCTGCTAGAGTAAAAAGTGACCGAGGAGCAGTTATTCTGCACTTAATTATATACTAGAGTGGGCAGCGGTGAAAAAGGTCCTAAAACAGCACTATTACTCGTACATGTGAACAGATGCATAGAACAGCAGCATGCAAATACCAATTTAATTCACTTTATAAGCAAATATAAAGGAAAGCTGTAGCACACTAATGCAACTGCACCTTCACAGTTGCACTCTCACACATATGGAAATAAAAATGTATATTTCTATTTATATACCTGCAGTCGATGCACAACTGCATACACTCTGAAAATCTCTACAAACTGCAAAACTAAACTCACTCTTGATTTATCATTAATTTGTTGTGTTCAATTTTAAGACAATAACACCCCCCAATCTCAAATATAAATATGTCTGCCTGCATAAACAAAGCCGTTTCCATCCCATCTGCAAAACTATGCTTTCAGTATTGAGGAAATACAAAAGTAGCATCTCTAAACACCTAATTTCACCAAGTATTATTGCAAGTCCATATTATTGCTCCTTGAACCTGTCCTCACTCTACCCTTTTCCTATTTATACACACTCTGAACTTCGCGGTGTGGCGAACATTACTCATCCAAGTTGTAATTCAGAGCTGAACATCAGCTAAATCATTTTAGAAAGTTAATGGGGTACAGAGGATGAAATAATGGTAAGCGGAATTAATCGAGCGTTACATAAGCATTTCAACATTATGGCACAAAATATATTTAAAACACACTTCATTAGCACCCAACTGCATATTCACACTGTGGAAATTCCTAGCAACAGCTTATACTATTGCTGAGACGTTAACAATAATAAAAATAAAAATAAAGTCACTTGTATAAGTAAACTAAAAGGTAAAATGAGGGGGGAAAAAAAGAATAAAATTAAAATATGATCTGTTTTATTAAGCATGCAATTTATGTAGCACTACGCATCATATCAAAACTCAACTTGACAAGTTGGTTAGTGTCACTACACAATATATATAATAATAATAATTAAAAACAATTATGCCTATCACATACTACATGTTTTGACTGATTTCTTACCTTATTTTGCTCCTGAGATACGAGTCAATAACCTGCTTAATGTAATACTGTTCCGGGATAAAGTTCATAAACATCTGAGAGCTCAGGATAAAACTCTGTGCAAATAGTTTAATAGTTTCAGGGAGGAACTGCCCCATTCTGCAAATTAGGATCGTTTGTCATCACCCATTCTCCTTTTTGACCCAGAACTAAATGGTCATTATTATTAGAAGAAAATTTTAGCATAATAATTTTTTTTCTTCTCTCAAATTGTTGCTCAACGGTGACATTTTTTATTTTATTAAATTTAAATTAAAAGTTACAGTTATTTGATTTTACCTCCTGGATTAGATTATTCACCAAAAATCTGGCTACTTCAATAGCCAGCTCAGGGAGTTAAACAACTTGCGAGGCCAAAATCCAAATTGGATAACTGGTCTGGTTAAATCAAGGATTAAAGCCATAAAATAAAAAATAAAAAAACATATATATATATATATATATATATGTATGTATGCATGCATGAACTGGATTTTCCCAGCCTCTCCTCTGCTTCTATTCTTTACGTTCTATTGCTCCTTCAGCATTATTTTTTAACTGGTCTCCTGTATAGATGTAGTGTTTTCCCTTTTTCAACTGCTTTCTGTGTAAACTTACGGTCTATTTAACACTTCCAAGACATCAGTCATTCCCAAGAACGCTATTGAAGACGATCAAAGTCAAAAATAAGAGTTATGTAAAAAATAAAGAGGGAGATTCACCATAGAAAAAAAACTTTTTTTTTTTTTTTTTTAAGCATTGCCACCTTTAGATCATGAATCTCATCTTTAATCACAAAACTACGTCTCAACTTTTTTTTCTTCGTCAAAACACAAGAAAATAGTGGTTGTGCTCCAATTCTTCATCCAATGTAAGAGTAATTGGATTTTATTGTTAGTATATTTTGTTCTACTCTACTAGTGCATTTCTTCCCCTCGCATCAGTCCGTGGTGAAAAGCCGACACAGCCGTGTGTCATCGTTCAATTTCTCGTCCATTTGCCCGCTTCTCACAAATTACTATCACTCATGTCTGAACATCTGAACAAACCCATCTGCTGTAACGGCAGTCTGTGTGCAGACCTACGTGTGTTAGCGTTAATGCTGGACAGCACTGGCTCAAACCTCACTCCGTGTAGTGCATGATAGACTCCACGTAGTTACCAGGGAAAAGTCCAGTAGTGCCGTTCATCACTCCCTCATACCAGCCGTCATCGTTCTTCTTGATAACGTAGATGATGGCACCTTCATGGAACGACAGTTCGTCCTCTTTGTCTTGTATGTAGTCATAGATTGCCACCACTGACATAATGGGGGGGAAATCACATATTAAGGAGAGATGATTTAAGGAGAGTGAAGTACACACACACACACACACACACACACACACACACAAAATGTCAAAGACCTGGAGTCCATGTTTTATTCTAGTTCAATCAATATTAGTGCCACAGTAGTGTTAGTGACACGTTAGTGGGTGTTGCGCTGGTACGAGTGTCTCAGGTGGAGCAGCATTGCTGGGATATTGGGCTGAATAGTCAGTCAACCACCTATACGGTAGATGTATCTGACAAAAGGGCCAATAGATGAAGGTGTACTGGCAAGTGAGTGTATTTTGTTTACAAGTGCCTAATTAGTGATTAAGATATTTTCCTATTCCAATTAGAGCTAGACTTATTACCAATGAAATAAAGTCACAAAAGTGTATTAATTTATTAATATAAAATTTATTACCCTGCTCTTTACTTAGATTCTAATTTTAGAGTACGTACAATAAGCCTTGCTTGTTTTGCGTCAGCAATTTAATTTAATGCCAGTCAAAGGGTTTTAAGTTAAAAAATATTGAATTTTAGCGTGCCTTTACGTACAAAATGTAAAGAAATATGGCTAAATACCTTTCTCTAGGTAAGCACGCGGGGCCCAAGGCGGGGCTTCCTCAGCGTAGGGGTCACTGTATTCCACCACAGCCGACTCCTCTTCTTCATAGTCCTCCAGAGGTGGAGGAAGAGGCTGCACCTCCTCAAACACATTATCCACTGTAGGAGGAGGAGGAGGAGGAGCATCTGAAACTGAGGAGGATAAGAAATTGTGAACAGGATGCCCAAAGTAAAGCCTCAGGAGTGCTTTAAATAGAGATGCCATGCAAGCTTATCCATGCAAGAGCTACCAGAGTAGTTCTGACAGTAGGACAACAAAACTCCATTTGTTTTGGATACACTTGCATGCTCTATGAATACACACAGACGCACATGCAGACAGCAGCCTCAAAAATGATAAAAAATCAATCAATCAATCCAGCACCACAGGTGCTCCTGCTGTCAACAGAAAGTCTTTTAACCATAAGCCAAATACATACATTATCGTATTTCACAAAACATTTCTGACAGATAGAGGAACAATTCTGAGCTCCGAGAAGCAGACAGAAGGTGCTGCGCTGCTGAGGAGTGTAAGAGCATCTGCACAACAGTGAAGCTCAAAGCCACTTACTGGTCTCCTGAACCCGAGCCACGAAGCCCGTCAAAGGGAGCTGAGGAGTGATCTGCAGGATGGAGGGGGGAGGGAGCGCCACTGAGGCTGCAGCACAGACCACACGGAGCAGAGAGACAGAGACAAGAGGCAGAGAGCAGGGATGTGAAAGGGAGCGAGGGCCAGAGTGTGTTGGGTAATGAACCAAGCAGATGAAGGACAGGTGAAGATCAAAGAAAGAGACAGAAGAAAGAGTGGGCAGTTATTTTAGCGTGCAGACAAACATGTATGAGAAAATTAGAACTCAACCATACAGACAGGTGTAGTCCAGAGGGCGACCCCAGTTAGAGTGGAAACCAGAGGCACACACCAACTACAGATCTACAGTGAGAGCCTTCAATGTTATATCATATACATAGACTACCCTTTGAAATTACATTGACATGTTCGGAAGTAGAATGAAAGTAGCTTAGCTTGGCTGAGAATAAGTGTCGGTGTTAAAAGGCAGTGTTTCGGAATCTAAGGCGCATCACACAATCATGTGCCAACAGAAGTGAACAGCAGAGAGCTTACAGTGCCATAGACAGGTTCACTACAGACTAATCCTAATGGCCTGTCTCAGGTTGGATGCCCCCCTACCTTGGCCCTGGTTGTAGTAGGGTCCTCCGTTCTGCTGAGTGGTGGGCATGGTGGGCTGGCTGGTGACGGAGGGTGGGCGACGGTAAGGCAGAGAGCCGCCAACAGTGGGCGTGACCTGTCTAGGCACAGGCCTATTCATGCTGTAGAACTGAGGGGCAGTGCCTGTGCCGACAGAAAACAAAGAGTAAGACAAAAAAAAACACCACATTACAATGGCTGAGCTTAATGACGGTGATTTTTAAAGTAAAAAAATTGTAAAATGAAAATGCTTGACAGCAGTGGTATCTCAGAACTACCAGCAACAGAATTCTGAATACCTTAATATTTTCTGGGTGCCCAAGTTCAGTGGTTTCCAACCATGGTCCTGGAGCAGGAGTACCCTTGCCCTGCATATTTATTGTTTTCCCTGCTCCAACACAACTGATTCAAGTAACCACCTAATTAAAATGCCCTCCCTGAGTCGATGCGGGCATGTTGGAGCAGGGAAAACACTAAAATGCGCAGGGCTTGTGTACTTCAGGACCAGGATTGGGAATCGCTGCTTTAGATAAAGAGAAGCAGTATAATATACTACAACTGCCTACAAACGGAGGTGAACGCGACACCCAGTACGACATGGACGGGTCCATAAACATGCATCCCAGCAGACCTGTCTTGACACATTGCATGCAATACCAACATGCAACAAGGTGAGGAGTTCTTCTGGTCAGAAGTCATATGTGAAAGCTGATGAGACGGACGTGTTCTTTCATGTTAACTAGAACCAGAGATCTTCTATAGAGAGTACAAAACAGAACTGAGCAGGTCCCTGAGTCTGGGCAGCCTTACTATATAGCCAAAAAAAATTATAGTTTGATGCTGTGGAAAGATGACCCATAAACAAACTTTGACTCTGCCCAGTTTTACATGCCAGTGTAAACAATGATTAGAAAGGTCGTGAATGGCAGATAGAGAGCACTCATAGCTCATATTCGCCACTCGGGTTGGAAGCAAGCAGAGATTAACACATGGGAGATTGGTGCTAATCTGATTGCTTTTACACTGTTGTCTCAGTGGGGGACTCAGTACCTTGTTAACAAAGCAAGAGAACAAGGCACCGTGGTCCAATTCATTACAATGTTAATATTGCACTAAAAGCGCTAATGTATAAAAACAAGGCCCTTTTGGCTGTGTTCTGGCCCCACTGAGTGCGTACGGGAAATTGTGAGCACACAAGTGTCATCTATCAGACTTTCCAAAATAATAATGTGGGAAGATATTTGGTTCAGGGCAAAAGGGAGAGAGAGAGAGAGAGAGAGAGAGAGAGAGAGAGAGAGCGAGAGAGAGAGAGAGAGCGAGAGCGAGAGAGAGCGAGAGGTTAGTGCTTTCTGACAGCACAAGCAGGCAAGGCTGGGGAATGACATAAGGTGGGCTTTGGTGGGGCATACTTACCTGTTGCAGGGGTGGTGGAGGAGGAGGAAGAGGAGGAGGAGGCAGATGAGGTGGCATTGGCTGTAGCAGGAGTAAGGGGTTGAGAGGGAGGAGTGGCTTCGGCTATAGCCTCAGTGGTGGAGGGGGATGTAGGGGAAGGCTCAGTGGAAGCAGTGTGGTTGGTGAAGGAATGGGTGGGGGCAGACTTAGAGCAGGCAGCAGAAAGTTCAGTGGAGTTAAGTGAGACAGAAGGGCTGCTGGTGGCACCAGCCGCAGAGGCTTTGGAGTTGAGGAAAGACAAAGGACAAACAGTAAAGATGAGAAGAAAAGCGGAAACCAAAAGAAGCTCTGCTTTTGTGTTTTGGTTATAAGAATATTATGAGGAAGTTACACTGCAACATATCAGGCAGAGCATTGCTAAGAAATTGCTTTATTATGGGATGGGGGTCCTTTCTACTTGCTTCAAATGCACTAAACAAGCTTCCTAGAATAACTTGCATGCAGGATACAACACAATCCAACAACAGCAGCAAAAAAGTGTCACTTAAATGCAGCAAGTACTGGAGACTTTCCTTCTACAGACCATTCATTTCAAGGGTATGCAAGTATGTCTAAGAGTTCTGTAGATTAACTGAAAGCTGATTAAAAGAAGAAGAATGAATGGATGGATCTACAGACGCTAGAAATCCCTGAAACAGTACCCACGGTTATTCATTAATATAACTTCCAGACATGCAAAAAATTAGCTTCAGAAAACACATAAAAAGAAGGGTATATAAACTAAACTTCACCTGGGAATGCATTAGGGGGAGAGGGTGTGGGCACAGCGATAGGCACACCCACACTGCCACTCCCACTGTTTTCTCGACTGCTGCTGCGACTGCTGGGATGGCTGCCTCCACTGCTCCCACTGCAGACGACACACACGATTATACAGGCTCCATTGAGTTGTTCAACACATTCAAAACTCAAAAGGGTGCAAAAACAGTAGACCAAAAAAACCCTGTTACATATTAATCACAGATAAACACGCATACATATAGACACACACACACACACACACACACACACACACACACACACACACACACACACACACACACACACACACACACACA
>JAOUQW010000046.1:15206331-15216390 GCA_028565825.1 Olivaichthys viedmensis | reverse complement strand
CACACACACACACACACACACACACACACACACACACACACACACACACACACACACACACACACACACACACACTGGCTAACATACACGATGCCTTGGTAAGGCAACAAACAACTCTCACAAGAAAGCAAAAGCAGCAAAATCCTTTTCCAAACATCATGAGAGTATATACACACACTATGAAACAAAACGATGCCTAGATGAACTGAGAAGCAGCATGTTCCAAAGCACATGTGCCTGGCATCAAACGACAGTCAGTGCTCACAGTGTGGGCGCTCTTAATTTACATACATTACTTATGCCAAATACAAAGTTCATGCATGTCCCTGAATCAATCTTTAAGGATTATTTTAGTCCTTGTTTTGTTTTTTTTGCTCTAGAGTCTCCTCAAGACCATTTTACTTCAGTATTATTTGTATCGGACAGCTGTTCTGTACCAGGTATGAAAATCAAAAACCCACCTAGAGCACAGACTGACAAGATAAATGTGGCAGAGAAAGGGAACTTGCAAAAGAGGCAAAGCAAAGAGAGTCTAGCTGTGATGTAGACTGACCAACAAAGCTGAAGCAGTTAGGGGGTTAAAAAAAAAAAAAAACATTAAAGTGAAGCATTGTACAACAGGAGAGAGAGACGTAAAAGAGCATGTGAAGGATATTGCATCAGTCTTTTCAAAGCTAGTACATCAGCAATGTAGTACACAATCTACAACTGACTAGTTACCTCTTTTTTTATATGCTGGGGCTCCATATTCAGGTTGAGCTAGTGATAGACTTTTTACCATCAGTAAAATTAAGTCCAAGGCCAGGCTTGGCGCCTTGAGAACCAGCCTCAAAAACCGTTCTATTTGTTACTGGTTTCTGAATGTTCATCATTTCCTGGACATGCAAATTAAGGTTGTAGTGTGCATTATGGCACAGAATTATACCCATCATAAATATGATCATTTCATCTTCAAGCTTTAAAACTTCTTATCATCTACTTGGTCATGTCACTCAAAATGTTCTGTGGCATTTCCAACTGACAGGCAAAAGGGAGCAAGAGGGAGAGAAATGGCACCGACTGCTCTTTTTCTGATGCAGCAAACTGAGTGATGTGAAGAAACAACCATCCAAGTGGGCAGATTGGTACGTGTGTGTCGCAGGTGCTAAAAGAGGTTGCAGATCTTCCTCAGAAAGTGCGTGTGTGCATGCGACTTCATAATCTTGTGCATCTGTGACTGATTAAACATGCAAGTGTGTCCTTATCCTTCTTCATTGTCTGCTGCCTCTTTCTGGAGTGCATTGAGGGCAGCCACTGCAGATGGCACCATCAACAGACAGAGCTGACAGAGCACAGTTACGTAAACTCAGACACGGTGGAGAAGTCTCAGGCTTTAAAAGAAGGACACTGGCTAGTGGAGTGTCGGCAGAAGTCTTACATTTCACAATTCCCGTGGAGGAAAAACAGACAGTTACTGAGGAGTCATCGAACACTAGTTCCTCAGACATTTTTCCCTGGTAGCGTATTAGGAGCTCCTCCCCACCACTGATGGTCTATTTATATTCTGGTATGTGGTTCATTCTAACCGTTTCCATAGTTCTAGGACCATTTTGGTGAGTGTGGAAATGACTGACTTTTGAATGATGAGGTAATTTGAGTTGGCATGTGTAAAATCTACAGGTAGATCTGTTTGCAAACAACGTAATGGTTGGAGTAAATGCTACCGTGTGCCCCATCCACCACCTGTAAAACCACAGTGCACAAGCGCTATACGAGTTAGTCAACAGTAAGGGGACGTTTAGCACAGAGATAGAGAGAGAAAAGGAAAGGAAAAAGAGAGAGATAGGCTCTGGCCCTGGCCGGCGGGTATGTTGGCACAGGGGCATGAGGCAGGAGGCAGACGGGCACGGGTACCTGTATGTGCGGTTCCTCTGGTTAAGTGACGCTGTGCGCACAGGGCTCTGCTGCTGCCCAGGTGCCATGTTGCGCGTCGGGCTGGGGACATAGTCATTAGGGACCACAGGGGGACGCACTGGCTCCAGTGTCCTATAGGGGGAGTGTCGCCTATCAGGAGCAGGGTGGGATGACAATACATCAATTTGGGACAAACCAGGCAAGAATGACAATGCTATGATTGTGGAAATTCAGCACAGGATCATAAACCAAAGCAACAGTTCATTTTTCTTTTTAGGGGGACAAAGATGAGTTTGTACATGACCCTGTAGTCTGTATGACAACTGAAAACAGAAGAAATTGGATTTCAGGTGAATACAAATGTAATAATTCATGACTATTATCTCAAAATGGTTAAGAGAAAAATATTTTTTTTAAATAACTGAGATGATCAGCACTTAAATAATCTACTATTTACAATAGTAAACTGTAAGTGAAGCCTGAAGGTAAAGGCCGAGTTCACCCCCATCCCTCAACACACCTCAACCCTCTTGTCCGCAACATAACTGGAAACAACAAGCCCTCAAGCCTCCATCTCAAGACAGAATTAACATTTAAAACTGAGAACTGATTTCCATTATTCTCTCTTGCTCCCTCACCCCTCCTTCAGAATAAAGCAATAAATAGAGGTCAGCTCATGAGGTAGAAAAATTGTGCTTCTCAGACGAGCTTAATATAATCCTGAAACTTAGCAGTTTTAACTGACAACTGAGTGCTAACATTAAGAGACACCAGAACCTCACAAGGCTGGTAACATACTGACATTGGTAAACGCATGCACGCACCTTATGCACTCTTACAGCATTAAATCATTATCTTTATGCAGGGAAAATTGCCAAATTGCAAAGTGCCAGTGGAATATAGCATGCAAAATGACAGAAGGACTTAGGACACACAGCTATGGGCAGCAAACTCTGGCTAAGGACCAACAGCATGACTGTCCAATCAGCCCCGACACCATGATCTGAGGTGGTGCTAGGGCAGCAAGCAGGCCAGAGCAGGGCAGCATAAAAGCCCAAAGAGGCCAGAATCTGGAAAGACTGATCCAAGAAGCTGGGTGACTTATTTTTAATTTTAGACACAGCATTAGTGAGCTGAATTCTGACATCAGACACCAGACTTACTGAGACCACGAACATCAGACTATTGAAAGTGACCAAAAACGCCTATGAAACAAATTTAGGTATAGATATTCAGAGAACACAAAAGATGCAACGAGTAAAACAGTTAGTGGGTAATATTCCTGTGGTGTAGGGTTGTGTGAAGTACAGCACATACCCTATGGTTCCCTTTCCAGGCATTGGAGGGCTCGGAGGTTTCTGTGTGGGAGGGGTGGTCCGAGGAAGACCCCCCACCTTCATGTTTTGATTGCCGACCTGAAACAAAAGGATGAAAATGATAAAAAGTTACAGGTTAAGAAAAAAAAAAAAAAAGTCCTAAATATACAAAGCTATGCTAAACATTTTATACAGCCAAATATGAAATGCATCACACAAACGCACACACATACGCTCCACTTTCCTGATAGCAACCCAATATCAGTGTGAAAGTTCCCGTTGGCGCAGCGTTGGCATGGGACTAATCAGCTACGCACACAGAGACAGGAAGCAGCTTGTGCCACCTTGGTAGCTTAACATATGGGCAACTGGCACACAAGGGTCACAGTGTATGAATCATGAAATACACAACATGCACGTTCACGCTTACTTCAAGCAAAAGGTGGGGAAGAAAGAAAAAAAAAAAAGCAAATAGCACATGGTAAAACTGGGGAAAGAAAGACTGATTTCTTGGAGTCTAATTAATTGTGGTCTCCCGTATTATGTTATTTTTGCTTGAGACATACGATTGCCTGTAAAGGCTATTAAAGAAAAAAAAAGAAAAGAAAAAAAAACCCCACATGTCTGCTACAACAGTTCTTTGATGGGTCAATTTTAAGAAATCATTCTTCCCCCAAATCACCTGACCTGCTCACAACACACTGTACAAAGCCCTTACCTTGAACCTAAGCAACCACTTAAATCAAGAATGAAGCAGAGAAAAGAAGCCAGGGAGAAGCACAGAAACGTTAGTGACAGTTCAGATGCTAGGTTATGCAACACAACATTGGTTAGTATAAGCAAAATACCAACCACTCTTAGTTAGAAAACACCACGATGATGCTTTTATTGATTTTCCACCATTGTTCTCTACCAACTTAGAAAACTGTATTATTTTCTTGCATCATGTGATCCTACCTTTACTCCATGGCCTGTATCATCCAGCGCATTGTAGTCGACAGGTTTCCGTATGTAACGCACTGGCCGCTCAGGATTGGCTGGAGCAACAATTTTATGGGTGCGGGAGGTGTTCTTATTGGTTGTCAGGATGCCAATCTCCCGTCTTGCCACCTTCTCCTTGTGTATATCCACCGTCTGTAGGGTAGCAAAAAATTACATTTAGGGTATCCCTTCGGATTGGAAGCACCAACATGGACATGATATTTTCATTAAAGCAAGCCACAGGACAAAAACAGTGTGGAAACAGTCAGTCGTTGTAATGCCATGAACATATGGATACATACATTCACAGACACATAACCTTGCTGTTGAACTGTGTTGTGTATGTACAAGCCTACAATTGCCTCATTCGGAAGTTTAATTTTAGTTCACGCAACTCAGGAGAAGCTCGTGTGCAAAAAAGGCTTGATGAGAAGAGAAGCCTGATTAATGTGTTAAAGGAGCCGCAGTGTGGCACTCCATAATCCCACTACAGAGTGTGCTGTTGACAGCAGTTAAATAAAAAAGCCAGCAGTGGGGAATTATCCACCGCTGCCAGCTCCTCAAACAGGGCTCAATCATTTTCTGCATTAAGCGACAGTGATGCTTCAGGTCAACAGTGTGCAACCGGCTCCCGAGTGGCGCAACCGTGTGGCCTATCGCCTGGAGATCACTCATTCGAGCCCCGACGATGTCACAGCCATCCGTGGCCGGGAGTCTAAAAGAGTGTAATTGGCCCTGCCCTCTGGGTGGAAGGTATGGGATTACACTTTCTCTCCTGTCAATCAAAGAGCGGCACCAGCCAATCGTGGGCGTCTGTGAGCTCATGCATACGGAAGAGGGCAGTTGGCGCTTTCCTCCGAGAGCGCGGGTCTGCCCTGTGACGTTACATAAGCAGCAGTTCGAAAAAAGGCAGCGGTAGGCTTCATGTGTCTCGGAGGAAGCACGTGTTAGCCCTCACGCCCCGGTTGGTGGTTGTCGTGCAATAGGAGAGAACTAGCTAGTGGGTGGGAATTGGCAACGACCAAATTCGGAGAAAAATGGGGTAAAATAAAAATAATTAAAATTTCAAACAAAAAACGTTGTGCAACCAATACAGATGATACAAGAGGAGAGAGAGAGAGAGACTGAAAGAGTGCAAACATGAGTGAACAAAGTTACGCTCTGAAGACCAGGGGTGTTTCTCAATGTGTTCTTGTGTTCTCGTTGACGTCATCTTTTAAAGTTTCATTCCAATACTCAAGAACATAAATGACAAGAACAGTTTAAAAATCCGAAAGTGTTCTTGATCCGCCCCAAAAACCGAGGATGCATCGGATGCCAACTTGCCGACGAGAACGAACTAAAAGTCCCATAATTCATTGCGACATCATCGCAATGGCGGAGGACACGGCTCAGACCCATAACTGAAAGTTTTTAAGTTCTTTTGTTTAAAGCAAACAGTGCACGTAAAATCGCATTTTGACATATATAACGAGCCGAGAAATTGCTCATTTAGTTGTCGAATCTTTGCTCATTTGGTACAAACAACGCAGAAAATAAAAGTTTTTTCGCCGTTTCGGAAAGACGAGGCTCCCGTTAGCCTCCTGTGGGAGCTTTAGTTAGCACTAAGTTAGCATTGGCATTGACAGATTTTTTTACAGGTAGTTTACAACCATCTTTTTAAAAATACTGTATTTATCGTAACAGTGAAACTACAGGTTTAACCTCTGCCTTTTTCCTGTGATCCTTAATAAAAGCAATGTGATTTAGGGGCTGAACAGACCAGAGCCCTCATTAAATGGAGAGGGGGGTAATGAGGCGGTGAATAAGCAGTCAGAAAACACTACATTTAATCGTCTTTATTGTACAAAAGTGTTTTTTAAATCTTAAAAGCTTATGATAAAGTTTTCTTTTCGACTTAAACAGAGTGTAATATGACAGGATGGTGAGATGACGCGGGACAGAGTGGGAAGTTCACAGTGCATCTCTAAACACGTAAAAGTGCTTTCTCCATTCTCGTGTCCTTACGCGTTCATTCTTGCAAGATTACTTGCCAAAAACGTCTTTCTCAAGGCCACACGTCCGTTCTTCGCGTTCTTGGTATTGAACCCCAGGTGTCAGACTCCAGTCCTGGAGGGCCGCAGCACTGCAGAGTTTAGCCGTCTCCCTCATTTAACACACCTGATTCCACTCATCAGCTAATTCCCAAGGCCTTCATGGGCTGAATTTGGTGCGTTAGAAGAGGATAAACACAAATCTCTGTAGGGTTGTGGCCCTCCAGGACCGGAGTTTGACACCCGTGCTCTAGAGCAATGATTCAGGACTACTCTTTTTCTGTCAGGCAGTGAATCCTCACCAGTCCTACTGTAGCAGTACCACCTCAAGGCTACAGTGTTTCTCTCTGGGTTGTGAGCTTACCTGTGAGATGTGGTTGATGGAGGACTCCATGCGGCGTAGCTGTGACGCCTGGATATCCAGCATCTGCAGCACATTATTAGCAAGTGTGTTGATCAGGTAGGCGACACTGGCCAGGGACTGAGTTGTGTAGTTTTTAGTTTCTTCTAGTGCCCTGTGCTTATCTGGGGACTGGAATGAAGACAGAAATGAACGGTCAGTTAGAAAAACAGGCCAAATACATGAATAAATTAACTACAACAGTGTAATATTAAGACCTGAAACTGTTTTAAAATGGACAGAAAAAGTCCATTAAAAATATACTACTGCAATATGGTGGATATTTATTTTAGTGAGGAAACTCTGCCTATAATACGCTTCATGCACTCCTTTTCTGGGAGCATGTTAACTAAAGCCTCTTTAAGGCCGAACAATTTTATCATAGTTAGTGCTAACTGTGCTAAACATTAAATATTTTTTTTTTAAAGACTGTCGTATATTTATTATATATTATATATACACTGGACATGTCACTGATGCACTGAGTCACTTCCTGTTGTCACTGTGCACCGTTGTATACTGTAATACTGTAACCATTCACACAGTGCAGCCGTGGTAGGCCCTACAGTGGAAAAGATGCTTTGAAGACTGTTTTAAATCAAAAGAAAAGTACAGACTCTATCCTTGCCAATGGGGTATCTTTCAGAGACAAATGCAAAAGGACAGGTGGACTACTTTAGCCAAAAAGAGAAGAAAAATCAGTTACACTCCCAAGAGTTGACAGGACTTTGTAAGTGTGTATGATGAGGAATGTCAGGATCTCAGCACTTTTCCCAGTGAATCACATGACTTGGTGCTTTGAGTCCTGAATTGAGCTCCCGACGTGACACTCTCTCTCTCCCTCTCTGTGTGTGTGTGTGTGTGTGTGTGTGTGTGTGTGTTTTAACACAATCCCCATCTTTGTGACGGGGCTGTGCCAGGGGGGACAATCACCTCTCACATACCTCACCCTGGGCTCTGTACACTGAAATGTTGCATGAATTAACTTCATTACAACATGCGACTATGACCAGAGGATTCCCACATCACCATATAAATCATGAATAAAAAGCAGGACACCCATCTCAATGCAGAGGGAATTATGATGAATTCATTATTGTCACACAGAACACCACATCTGAATAAGCTGCATTAAATCAGTAATATTTTCCAGCAAACATAGGACTAAAAGAACTAAGCTTTATGTTTATCCAGTATGACCACTTGCTGCCTTTAAAATGTAATATTTTTATTCATCATGAACACTAGGCTTAAAATATTTCCATTATCTTTTATTAACACAATAGTAACAAAAGAAAGTGTGACAAATTGACCAGTTTTATACAGTGGGGTCCAAAGGTCTGAGACCACACTGACAAATCTGGGATTTGCCAATCAGCAAAAGTAGTGTCTAAAGAAGGCTAGCTAGTAGTGCTCTCAAAGGACGAGTAGCGTCTCTAAACCACTTCTCAGGAAGAGAAACAAGACCAGACGCTTGACATGGGTTAAGACATAGCAGCATTTCACAGTGGATCACTGGATAAAAGTCCTATTTACTGATGAATCCAAGTTTGAGATTTGTTGCAGTAACAGAAGGGTTTATGTAAGGAGACGAACAGAAAAGAGATTGATACCACAGTGGATCAAAACAACAGTGGAACATGCTGCTGGATTTTCAATGTGCTCTCAGACCTTTGGACACGAATGTATATATATATATATATATATATATGGATGTATGTGTGTGTATGTATGTATGTATGTATGTAGTCTTCAGAAGCAGACAAAAGAAGGTATTGTTCCGTTTCTGGAAGAAAAAAAAAATCATTGCACACTGTTTGTCTTTGCTGCAATTGATCAATGTTCAGTGTTGGACTGATGAGGGCTTTTCTAAGCTTGTTGTGTACACTTATTATCCTGATGCAGCCTATCCACGATTGGGTTAGATAATTGTACCCTGATTTTCTGGAACCGACAAATTCACAGATGCAAAATTTGGATATTTCAACTCAGGATTCAAGAGCCGAGTTAAGGATTTTTATTTTGGGGGGGGGTCTCTTTTTCTAAAACGGACCTCAGTTCCCTATTCTGTTTATTCAACAAGAAAAAACGCATTGGGCCATAAAAGCAAAATTAATAGGTCAAGACTCCGCCATGTTAAAACTGTCTGTCTGCAATACAAATGCTATGAAAATCAGATACTGTCCAGATGGGTCTACAAGATTGTTGATTTATTTTCAAGTGCAACAGACAAAGCCTGACACTAACTAAACTATGGACGTAAAGTTAAGCAGTGGGCTAAAGGTAACCTGAGGAAACAGGCAAGGCAAAGCACATGTCTGCCCTCCACAGCTAAAACAGTAACTTCAGCTAGACCTGAGATCTCTTCGCCTAGCCCTGACATCTCTTCGCCTAGCCTAGCCCTGACATCTCTTCGCCTAGCCTAGCCCTGACATCTCTTCGCCTAGCCCTGACATCTCTTCGCCTAGCCCTAAGATCTCTTCGCCTAGCCCCAAGATCTCTTCGCCTAGCCCTGACATCTCTTCGCCTAGCCCTGACATCTCTTCGCCTAGCCCTGACATCTCTTTGCCTAGCCCTAAGATCTCTTCGCCTAGCCCTGACATCTCTTCGCCTAGCCCTAAGATCTCTTCGCCTAACCCTGACATCTCTTCGCCGCCTAGCCCTGACATCTCTTCGCCTAGCCCTAAGATCTCTTCGCCTAGCCCTAAGATCTCTTCGCCTAGCCCTAAGATCTAGTCACCTAGCCCTGAGATCTAGTCGTCGTCTAGCCCTGAGATCTAGTCATCTAGCCCTGAGATCTCGTCACCTAGCCCTGAGATCTCTTCACCTTTTTGGGCTTCACTGCTAGCCTACTTACACATGTGAACAAAAATATTCGCCCATGAACCACATGGACTATCCCTCTCTGGCTTCCCACATAAATAAAGCACTGACTTACTCGTTAAGCTGGCCAACTAGATATAGATATATATATATCCATACACGTTTTGGTGACCGAGAAGCGATGCTGATGACGCATGAAAAAATACTACTGTATGTTTTTTTTTGTTTTTTTTACTGTACACTAACTTCCTTCTTTTCAATTCCCACATCAACTCCTACATAGATCCTTAAGTCAGATTAGTAACCAGAGTTTTACTCACGCCAACTGGAGGACATCCATTACTTTAATCGCACCGAAGTTACATCTGCAAAGCAAACATTGCGATTACATTTCCGTAAACCCCCGACTGTAAACTAGCTAGGTGATGCTAAGGTGATGCTAGGTGATGCTTAGGAGACGCTAGGTGATGCTTAGGAGACGCTAGGTGATGCTTAGGAGACGTTAGGAGACGCTAGGTGACACTTAGGAGACACTAGGTGACGCTATGTGATGCTTAGGAGACGTTAGGAGACGCTAGGTGACGCTTAGGAGACGCTAGGTGACGCTTAGGTG
>JAOUQW010000046.1:15144819-15161517 GCA_028565825.1 Olivaichthys viedmensis | reverse complement strand
GTAGAATAAGTCTGTAATGTAATGAAACGTGGAGAAGGTGAAAGGGGTGTGCAGACTTTCCGGCTTGACTGTATAAGTCAGTCAATCAAAGCAATAAATAAAGTCTTTATAAGTACTGTGTTACATGTTTGAAATCCTAACAAAACAGGGCAAACCTAAACCATGACTATTCAAGAGAGGCAGGTCAGCTTTAAAAAAACTTTACATATCTGATTATACACTTACCAAAAAGGAAAAACAGCATTTTTTTGCTATAGATGAACTTGCTGCTCAAATAAGGAGTCTGCTTTTTGGCACCAGAACATGTGTAGTTACTGCTTTCAAGTACATTGAAAACACATGTTGGGAGCCTGATAAAAGGCTCTCACTTTTCTTCCATAAGTTGGCAGAAACTGTACATACACACACATATATATATAAATGAATTAAATAAGTACTGCTATAATGTCATCAAGCCCATTACTCTCATTTGGAGAGGCTTAGTGTGACTTTCCCAGGAAAGGCCTACTTATGAGCCCTTCAAAAGCTGCCGCCAGGACAGCTGGAGGTGTATTTGACTATAACAAATGATCAAGATAAGCAAATGCATGGCCTGTTTTCAATTTACTTTTCAACTACTCATACAGCATCCAACTCAGTGACAGCTATGCTGTTAACCAAGTGCATCTCATTTACAGGCTATAAATCATAAAGATTTGTGGTATGGGCAAAAAAATCTGAAGTCTATCATGAAGTATAACTCCCAACTTTGTACAGTACAAGCATGCAATGTATACATACAACGGTCCAGTAATTTTACACTACAGCTGATCTCTTTATGACCTCTTTCTGAATAGTTGAGGTCTAAGTGTGTGTTTCTGCATTATTATAAATGTTATTTTGAGGTACAAAGAGGAAGGGGAAGATGCATATATTGGGACGGGTGGATAGAAGACATGAAATAATGCTTTTGTTCATCTGGATCCAGCAAAAGCTTCAAAGGCAAGCACTAAAATGATGCAAGTATTCCAGGAGTCTTACAGCACAAGAGACACAGCATTGCTATCTATCTATCTATCTATCTATCTATCTATCTATCTATCTATTATATTAATGATTTCCAAACCTTAGTATAAAGTATAAACTCTTGATAGCAGTAATCCTTCTTGTCCATCAACTATCAAGAAAAGATTTAAAGTACAGAGGGCTCCACTCCACTCGGGTACGGCACAATATATTTTGAATAACCCTTAGGCTGAAAGTGAAATGAACAGATCACTTGTGGTTGTAGATCCCTGAACACATTCCTCCTCTCATCCAGCTCTCCTGGATATTGGACGAGTGGACAAATATTCATCCAGAACAATGTGGAGCAATCTGGAAGATCATTGTGCTCTCATTCTCCTTTGTGTTAATTCCAGAGTGCTTTAGTGGTGTGACTGTGTCAAGTCCAGTAGTGCTAAAGCATAGTAAGCAAGTCAAATTTTAAAGTTTAACTGTTTATTACTGATGATACTCAACAAGAGTCATTGCAGTAGCATCAATAAGACCAATAAGAGAGAAAATATATAGAAGCGTGCATTCTCTCTCAGTGTGAAAACAACTCAAAACTTTCCCTTTTACCATTCGATTCTGTCCCTGCCACTGCAGCCCGAGGGCTCCTCCTGGGACAATCAGACCTTAAAAATTCTGTTTGTTCTACTGGCTGTATATGGAGACAGGGCTTATCATGTGGTTGAAGACCTTTAGCATATAGGAATCTGTAATTCACCTGACCTCCAGCAGGGGGCACTGAGGCCCAGATTGACTGATGTGCTTGGCTATGTCTCCATCTCCAGTGAGCAGCTGCAGCTGTCTGTGTGTCTGTGGAGCCAGGCGTGATGGGGCCTCCTGCTGTGCGGCAAGGGAAACAGAGCCTTAACACCACCACTGCACGCTACTCGCATGAAAATAAACAGCTTAATGGACAGCCGCGCTACACAGGACGACATACTTGGGGCCTTTTGAAGATGGAGGCACTAAAGTTTTCAAAAATGTATTTACGGCCATTCAGCACTATATTTCTGCAGTGACAGACAATGTGTTTATATAGCAGAGTTTTGCACGGGGGGGTTCAACCGGATCTGGTATTGCAGACTGTCTCTGAGTTCAAGCATTCTTGCAGTATGATTGCACATACTTGGGTATTCCGATATAAAGCAGCAAGACTGGTCACTCGAAGACTAGACCAGTGGTCGTCTTACATTGTTAACTATAACAATGTAAGAATGGCTCTCCACCACTAGTGTACATCTCTAGTGTAAGTTACACCAGCAACACCGACTGCAGTGAGATTCTGGTTTAAAGTCAAACTCAGGCATAGAAAATGTCTGTGTAAACACTGTCGATGCTGTATCCGCCTCTTTCTCTCTCTTTGATTTCTTTTTAGGCATTAGAAATATAAATCTGTCATTTCTGTAGCTGCATGCAAGCACTGTGCACATTAATCATAAAGTAAGCAGTTGTGCTGCGTATAAAGCGAGGTGATGACAGGAATGAACCACAACAATACAGAAGCCCTCAGTGCAACTTCAGAATTGATGGAGCTTAAAATGCACAGAGTCTGTTTTGATTAGAGGCAGAAAAATCCTACCCTGTGCCAAATCTCAGCCAACTGTTTTGCTGTTGCCATAGCCATAGCCACTAAGGACAAGTAAAAGTTAGAGGTACATTTATATGCATTAAATAAAGCTGTGACAGAATCATGGGAAAAAAAACCTTGAGAGAGCAATATGAAAATACAGCACTCTCAATAATTAATGACAGGGATCACTAAGCATATAACAGTTTAAAAACAAAGTGCAAAGTGTGTATGTATGTATGTGTGTGTGTGTGTGTGTGTGTGTGTGTGTGTGTGTGTGTGAAACGTGGCACTGGTGTCCCATAATGCTGAGGAGCAGTGGTGTGTGTGAGGATAGACTGGCACCCACACCCAACCACGCACACACCACACACTTTTGTCCCTGCAGAAACTTGGCACACACACAAGCACATAAGTAATTTAAAAGATAACTATTCTGTTCCCATGGTGTGCCAGTTCATACATCCACCCTCCCCAAACTGCTCATCCTGTTAAACACATGCGATCTATACAAAGGCACAAAACACACACAAGAAAAATAGATATGTCATGAAGAACACACACACACATTCACATCTTGCCACTGTGTTGTCGACTGGTTGTAGGCCACACATGCTTTCCATTTTCCTCCTCATGACATCATGGCTACCAAATTAACAGACTAAGGTGGGCGAGACTGAAGGCAAAAATAAAGAAATGTGCAACGTAATGATATCCTGTTGAAAAGAAACTCACCAAATTGTAATTACACTCCTATAAAACTGAGCTTATGAGAAGCTCAGAGGTTCTTCATTTAATGTAGAGGACACAAATGAAAATAGAGCAGTCATGGAATTTTGTGCTGCATACGTAATTAGTTAGCTGTGCTCAATTGGCCACATTTTCTGTTTCCAAACACGTTCTCAGCCATTTGGTAGTCTGCAGCATTTCTGGACCTTTCCTCTGCTCTACATGTATCTAAGCTTCAGATAATCATTAGTCCCTACTGAACACTCTAATAAAAAAGATATTAAACTGTACCATTGCTTGTCGTTGGAGTGGTATGCTCAAGGGTACGTCTTTTGTACCTTTAGTATGCATCTTTCACCTGAGAACATGATTGTAGTGAACCTTTAAAACTAATTTAAGGTACGTACATACATGTTCCTTAAGGTCTAATTATATACCCTAAATGTGTTTTAAAATCACTATACATTCACTTTCCCAGGTGAATGATACATTCTTAAGGTACAAAAGACGTACACTTTAGGGTACAACCCCACTGAAAAACAATGGTACAGTTTAGTACTTCAGAAAGCCATAGAAATCCGATCATGGTAATATTTATTATAAAAGCACAGACAGGGAAACATAATGACTAGGCAGTGCTCACAAATACACCCACAGATTTAGTACCTGAAAGGCAGGAGTTAGTGCTGATGGTGCAGGTAATTAGTGACTTTCTGTGAAAAATGTGGGTAAAAATTCGGTGTAGGCGAGTAGGGGAAGGCGGCAGCAATTCAGGCAGACAGGGCAGGATGTTGTTTTATGCACAGCTGTCTCCAGGAATGTTCAGCAAGACAGCGAGAGATGCCTGGAATATTGCACTCCTGTCTGAACTCCAGAGCAGGTAGTGTGGATACACCAACACAAACAGACACATACACAGTCAAGGACACATATAAATAAGCAAGCTCATGCACAAATACACCTCTACACATCAATGCATGTGTAAAAACACACATAAATACACATTCGACTACAAATTCATACAGACATACAGTATATAATGTGCTTGTGCTAAAAATACATACATACACATACACGCGAACCAACCATCAAAAATGGTTTATCTCCTCATACAAAAGCTGTAAAAACTCTGGGACAGTATGCTGCATGGCCCTCGGGGAAGATTGGTAATCTTATGTTTGTCAATATTTGGTTAAGGACTCTATAGAGATCTTTAAATACAGTTTGGATAGATCTTTCACAGATGAGCTTTTGCAGTGGTTTTGTAGAGTTTGTGTATGTGTGTGTGAGTGTGTGGAGAGACTTTTTGGATGTAGACTCAGCGCATATGCATAATTATCCCTATCCAAGGGTGGACCGTACACCTTGCTGACACGCACACTCCCGATCCCTCTCTCTCATTTTCCACATGATTTGAATGGAGCTTAGACTGACCACCTCTCATCAAGCGAGACCGGGTGGCCAGTGGATGGAAAAGTCGACACACTCAGCAACTGTGCAAATAAGCGACTGAGTTTTTGGATGATTTGTGTATCTCTGTGCATATGCTATGTGCGTGTCAGCTTGAGGTTTAGGGGGTGGTTTCTAAATGAGCGTGCATGTGTCTGTGTAATGAATATTGTGTACATTTATGTGTATGTCCATTGTGGTTTGTGTACACTTCATGCTTGTGTACTCTCTGCCTCAGAAATGCAGAGAGATTGTTAGTAGAGTGAGTCATAGATAAGAACGTGAAAACTGGATGGGGATCATGAGTCTAACTGTGTAGCAAAGCACATACAGATACAACACACACTCAGCTTTGAGGTAGCACTCCACAGAAAGCATTGCCATCAGTCTGCTGTGAAGTACATCTAATACATTTAAAGGACATGTAGTTTTAAACCATTAAAATAAGTATTGTAGATTAATAAATTAATACATTAAGAAACAACCAAAAATGGCACAGGAACAGCTCTACACCTTTACCCTCATTAAAAATGCCAGGATCTATGAATATTCATGAATGCAATTTGGAAACGCTCCCGTGTCCTCCTGCCATCCCTGAAAGCTAGCTAGTTAACTGCCAATAAACTAGCTCACATTTGCCACAAATAAACATGAGTGGGATATCTGAGTCTAGATTTGCATTTGCATTTTTCCAGTGATTTATTTAACAGTGGACAAACCTGTCAAAATATATCGTAACACCCAAGATTTTGTTCATCACTAAGATTACCTAAATTAGCTAGCGGACTCGAAAACTAGCTTGCATTTGTCAGAAATAGACACGAGGGGGATTTTAGTATCTAAGTCTAGATTTGCATTGTTCTCAGAAATGTATGTAACAGACAAAATATACTATAACAATATACCAAAACTATTTTGTTCATCATATCAACTCAGTTAGCTAGCCAGAAGCTAGCCAAACATGTCAAAAAATAACATAACAACCACAGGTTTGTTCTAACATTAGCTAAGTGAGCTAGCTAGCTTAACTCGCAGGTTTTGTAGCAAAGGTTTCGAATGTACATTATCATCCTATGATTGTTCCAAAGCTGTGGAGTTTATTTAGTGACATCACAAACCGAGCTTATTCGTACGGAGTAAAATCTGTACCCACAGTTTAGTAAACTGTACCCACAGATTTGTAATCTGTGTCCTCCTATTTAAAATATGTGCCTATGTTAGCCACAAGCTTCCAATATGGGCTACATTTAGCGCCAACATCGATGGCAGAATTGCTAATGCAGCTTTATTATTATTTGTGCTGAGGGATGGAGCATTGTGTGATGTGTTTTGTAGAAAGTGTTAAAGGAGTTTGTGAGAGTTAACTCCAATTACATGTGCTTAGAGTCTATGCGAATGACATGGGCATAAGACACGTGCTGAGCTGTGGTTATTGAGAACACCAGTGTGCACTAACAATGTCTAAGCAACTGAGAAAAACTGTAACTATGTTAATTGCATTAAGTGTGAGGAAAATCATTAGTTAAGCTATTACAAATTGCACAATTTCGGGTAATATAAGGTTTATTATTATTATTATTATTTTCCCAATATAGCAAGATATGCGTTCAAATGGACAGTTGTAGCTTGCAGCAATTTTAGCTCAGTAGAATGATGAATTATAGGCTTTTATGATATAGTGTGGTTACAGGTTTACAATTTACACGTAATTCATGAACCGAGGGAACGCAATACAAATCTGTGGGTACAGATTGTTAAAATGAGGGAACGTATTACAAATAATCTGTGCATACAGTTTTATAAACTGAGCTCACAAATACTAAACTGTGGGCACAAATTTTCCTCTTCTCCAAAAAATTCTCCCGAATGACCCTAAGGGGGCTCCGTATATACGTAACGCTTCCTGAATCTTTTTATTTATTTTTATTTTTTTACATGAGTTTGAAATAGAATTTTTTTTAACTTTTGCGTTGTGTTTGACCCATTCAAGAGGAGTTAGCAATTTAAAAATCATGTTTTTGAGTTCAGAGGTACTTTATGTTTTATAGAGACATTTTTACTCTCTAGCGACCACCACTGAGTTCACATCATGGGTTTCTGACATAGAGATGGACCTCCCTATTGTTTACACTGGGAGCTCCTCTACATTAGCCTGTGATAATAAAAAAAATGGAGCCTTGGGCAGTAAAATGGAGAATTAGGGGGGGAAAAGAAGTCTAAATGGAAAGAAACCACAGAGACAGCCTTGTGCGTCTCTTCTCATTCTCGAGATCATCAGAACCACTGCATTCATCAGCAGAGCCAGTGTGTTTTTTGCCTTGCCACTGCCTCTGAGCTGGATCGCCTGTTTGGTGTCTTGTGGTTTACCACAACTTTGTAGAATTAACTTGATTAATGGCAGAAATATTCAGCGGGGTGTTTGCCATAGCTCCATATTGTAGCAATTCCCACCATTATGCTGAGCCCTTGATTTTGTCCTTTATTTAAAATAACTTCCAGCCGGACAAAATATGAGGCCATTGTGCAGTTTTCCTTTATGAATTTACATGTCTTATTCACTTCTATACATGTATGTCATGCTGTTGTGTATGCCTTTCTGTATGTGAAGAGTGTATCCACTTTTGAGGAAAAAAGAGAGCATTGGCCAATGTCTGAATTTCCTCTTACATTCCTGCTCGCTATCTGTCTGCCTGTTCTCTTTGATTTGCCTCTATGCCTGACTCCCTCTCCATTTCTTTGTCTGAGCTCCCCCTCTAATCATGGTGAGCTGAGTGCGGCATGGATCATGTAACGGAACACATCTATCACTTAGGCTGTATTTGTCCAGGCCCTGGCCCAGAAGAGGGTGTGGGAGAGAGGGAGGTAATGAGAGAGAGAGAGCAGGAGAGAGGGAAAGAGGGAAAATGGAGAGGGGAGGGGTTTAATGTGAACAGGAACGTCTTTGTAAGGTGCCTGGGCATTCCATGCCCCCAACGCTGTGACATGAAGCCCCTCACAATGGGGCTCCTTTCAGGAGGCAGCAGTCAGGCAAGGGAACATGAAGGGGAAATGAGTTCGTACAACTCTTCAGTCCCACATCAAATTCACTGTCATGGCCTCCACGTGGGAGCCACACACCCACCCTGTACCTATACAACACCCCAACACCACTCATTTCTCCTATTTTTACATGCTGTAAAAATCAGCAGGCCGTGACTCTCTAAACCTCTCTGATTTAAGGAGGTGTCCAAATGTGGCTCAGCGGCGATGGAACGTTTCTTGGAAACTTTGAGTTAGTTATGCGAGTTGTGCAATTTCCAATCATTTACTTTACAAGCCATGTACGTCTGTGTACGAGTGATTTATCTCATCATTCCAGGGATCATTTGCGGCCAATGGTTCAGGAGATTCTGATCACGTTTTATTAATGTCTTTTGCAAGTGCAGCTCACGCCTTCAGTTAATTACGTGTGGCTTGAGAAGTAGATGTAAAAATGTAGAATTGGAGGAAAAACCCAGAGAACAAGTGGCTTCTGATTTGCACTAGAAGGCTGACTCCTTCTTATTGAACATTAAAAAGGGAGTTTATTAAAACAGAGCTAGATACAAGATATTACAAAAAAACATAAGTTACTAATAATGAATCAGTATGTCTAGCCAAAATCAGTCAAAATCAGCCAAAAATTGTGTGGATCTTGCTCAGTGCTTTCTGTGGAGACCGTAACTGAAGCTAACAGTCATTGATTTATAGCATCCTCATTACGGTGTGTTCTACGCACATTTGCATGCCAACTAAAAGGTTGGATTTTTTTTGTTGCATATTTCTACTTTCAAGTCAGTCTTATAGAGGCCACAAAGCAAGACCACTAACAATCACAAACATGACTGCAGTGTTTGAAAATGTATGCTAACGTTCAAAAATTCACCATGTGACTCGTTTTGGCACAGAAAAATTTAAATCCCTCAGTTTAAACCCCTCAGTGGAAAACCAGGAGCCTGAGGTTCAACCTCATCAAACCCTGTGTGTGTGTATGTGTGTGACAGAAAGTGAAAGAGCAGAGGGACATCTAAGAGGTGCACAGAATATAAAAAAAGGTAGCCATGGAGGGCATAGAGAGAAAGACAAAAGACAGGGAATTAACAAATGGGGAAGGGGAGGTGGGAGAGAGAGAGAGAAAGATCCAATTCTTGGATTTAAAACACCAGTATTGAACTAGGTTTGTTTGATTTAATGGGACATTTCTCCCTTTGCTTTTTTGGCCATAGATTTAATTAAAGGGACCTCCTAGTGAGAGGGAACATTTCATAGCCAGAGACAGGGTGGCTGAGGATAAGACAGGATGCAAAAAAGAAGACGACAATCAGCCTGTGACAGAAAGGTAAATATAGCAGTGCTCACAATGGAATATGCATAAATACACAGCCTTCCCCCGTGTGACTTAATCATTTCTAAATATGACTTGGAGTGACTCCATCTGCCAGTGACTGCAAGTTGTGCATGATATAAAGCGTAGAAGTCACTCTGGGTGATATGTCATTCTAATGATTATTTTTGGAGCATTTTAAAATGTTGAATTGTAGAAGAGATTTGATGTAAGCTTCTTTAATGCACCAGGCTGAACTGAAGCTTGGGTGTACTGTGTACTGTAGATTGTATATCTGCTTTTGCGCTGTTTATGAAACAGTGCTGTGGCTTTAGAAGCACAAGTATTCACAGAGGATCCTGCAGAGGATAAGAGTTTACGTTTGATCCATTTACAACAAGAGAAATGGTTCAGTGCTAGGAAGACAGAATACACTTATTAGCATTCTCCAAAGTAAACAGCAATTGTTGAAGCACAGAAAAATGAGATGGTCTTATAAGGCCACCTGTTTCCATTTTTCATTAAAACTTCTGGGAGGGAAAAGTACAGTCTCTGGCACGCTTCCTACAGCAGTAATATCAAATCTTTCCATGGTGCAGCTGCAGAATAGGAGAAAGTGTGAAAAATCATTTTTGATAACTAAAAAGGCACAAAGGGAATCTGGAATATTCTGGCCTTGCAAGAAAGACCTTTGGGGGGTTGAGTAGAGAAAAGTGTAGGGTAAACATAATTTCTGCAGGAAGCAATGTGTGGATGGGGTGGATAATCACATGAGCATGCCAACATCACAGAGGGTTTCTGTAATTCTCCTCCCCAATCTCCCAAATCCCCCCCAAAAAAGCTTTTTGCTTAGACAAAAAAAAAATTCCTTTTGCGCTCTATCACGATTCCTAGTTTTCCCAATCTTTTCATCTTGTGCTCTCTTTTGCTCTCCATCCCTCTCTCTTTCTTGAACAAGATGATACAATGCTGGCTCACTGAGTGCTCCTTTGGGACAGCAGAGCTGTAGAGCGGAGAGAAGGGGATTCAGGGAAGGCAGAGATATAAAGAGTGAGAGATAAGTGCAGGGAAGATAGAAAGAAGCACAAATGAGAAGAGAAAAAAAGAGAAGAAAAGGTACTGATAATGATCTCTGCATGAATACTGACAACTCAGTTTCTGACACCTAAAAGACAAATGTATTTTGTATAATGCCTATTTATGGGGAATTTTTTTATTTTTATGAATAAGGTCGTTTGAGTTTTAAGTATATAATGTTTTTTCCTTTACTTTTGAAATGAACACTAACCTTATGTAGTGGTATTGAAGTTGTATTCCAGATATCTATGTGTAAAAATCTGTGTTTCAATCAGACATTGCATCTTTTGTTCCCATTCATGCAATATAAAACTGCAGCAACAGCACCCTTAAAGGTGCAGTTTGTAGTTTTTAAGCCCTCTGCTGCCTGTGAGGTGCATTGCAACTGCAATGAAAACAATGACAAGCCTTCCCCTTCCCCCCAACCAATCTACCTCCTGTGTTAAAACTACATATGTGTTGTGTGTTGCCTTTTAGGGATAGAAGGTGGAGCTAAGCAGCTATGCTTCGGCTGGAGGTGGAGGCGGAGTTCATTTCTGGACCAGAAAAACATAAACAGAAGCCTGAAATGAAACAACTAGTGAGATCCATTGCATGGCAAAATTATGAATCACAGTGAAAATTACAAACTGCACCTTTAATTAACATTCAAACTGATAAGATCAGTGGCTCCAGCAGTTAACCTATTGATACTAGTACAATATCAGCCTATTGACAACGGGTTGTACACATTACATTACTGCCACTTCACTGTAAACCACATCTGTCACACACATACACACACACACACACACACACACACACACAAACACACACCTGCTACAGCTGGGTATACACTGCTGCTCTGCTTTGATGTTTGGGGGCTGTGTACTTGCACTCCAAAAATAAATGCATAAACAGTTGTTTATAACTCCTGAGACATATGCACCCATGAGCCTGCCTGTCAATCCCAAAACTCTCCTCACAGAAATAACTTAATATAGAGAGCACACGGCAGCCTGGGATATTGGACGATTACACTCAGGAGGAGGGCATGTAGCAAGGCAAAACAAGAATATGGCTGGCTTTCTGGGCACATAATTCACCTTTTTTTTGACAAGACTACTGTGTTAAGATTATATATATAATTATTATTAAACTCCTACAGGCTAATCTTAATGTCTAGAGAATGTGGTTTTACAAATTGGCCTTAATGAGTGTTATGTACAAATGATTCAGCATTACTCAGTCACTCTCTCCACCCTTGCCACTTGGCATACTCATTATAAATATCTGGCATTACTGATTGTGTTAGTATAGGGCTAATCAAGTTATTAATAACGACACCAGTGATATCAGCACAGATGCAGCAGCATGCTTTTTATTCAGAATGTATGTCTCAGACAGTGAATGAGACTTTAGCATCAACAGATTAAAAAGCACAAACAGGGAATGCTTCGATGGCTGTAGTGTTGGGCATTGGGTGCTGAGTGAGGAGCCGAGGGTTATGGATAGGATAACAAGATGGTCTTGTTTGAGGATAGAGACGATCAAGGCAGAAGAAAGACTCATGCATCTGCACCGAGCTACACTTCCTGAAGGCAGATAGGACAGAATGGCTAAAATCCTCAAGAATTCCTTTTATTCCTCTTCTAGGAAGTGGGAAAACAGTGCATTTAGGAAGACACAAGGGCAAAGATGGTAACAAATTTTTTTTTTGCAAGTATTTCTTCCTATTCTTTTACCCCCAATTTAATCTATTTTTGTGTAAATCAATGCATTATAAAACTGTTTAGTTTTTATTTTTGAGATTACTTAAGATCTCTTACACACCCTTTCTGTTCGAAGACTTTTCTTGTTTTCAATTTCTTGTTCCAATGCATGCTTTGTTTAAAAGATAAAAAATAAAATCCATTAACATCAAGTGGATTTTGTTTAAACACCAACCAAAAAAGACTGCAATGCAAACTAATGATAATATTGTTGGCAAGATAATTGGCCAAAAGCCTGTCTAACTAAACAAAGTCCAACACAAAATCCTTCTCATTAATCCAGTCTCTTTTTGACCTTCATTAAAATTCAAATGAGATGTAATTCTAATTTCCACTAATTAGCTGATATTTTTATTCATTAGGAATTTCAAAAGGAGTGGAAATCCTTTGACCTGCTGTTCACTTTATGTCTGCACTGCTGTTCACTTGCCATGTGTCCAAGTCTGTGGAGGACATTGAGGACGTCATAGACGTTCTTCCACTCTTAGCCTGCTATTGCCACCTTACAGTAAGCGCTCAGCATGGCAAGCTATTGAGTCTATGTGGTAAATTAGTGTGTATGTGTGTTTGTATGTGTACACTGTTACATGTACTGTTGCTTGTTTCATGTGTCAGACCGCGCTGATGTTGTAGATAATGAAGCATCATTACAGCGGAAAAAGAGAGACAGAGAGAGGCAGAAATCATAAACAGAGACTTATAGTAAACACTAGAACCTAGAAAGGCAGAGAGACAGAGTAAAAGAAAAGCAGACAGGGAGAATGAGGGAATGTGCCATATGGGACGTGGAGAATGATTGTGCCTCATGTCTTTGGTGGAGAGAGCTGAGAGTAGGGAGATGCAGCAGGGAGATGCAGGGCACTAATGAGAGCTTGTTATCACAGCCGAGTGCGTCTGTGTGCAGTCTGTCAAACATCAACCAGCCATCTCTTCCCTTCTGCTCTCGACATCTCTTCTCTGCTATCTGTACCTATATCTGTATCTGTATCTACGTCTTTATCTGTATCTAAAACAGTGGTTTTACTGGCCCCGGTTTTACTGTAAGAATGGCTAAAAATGAGATTTGTAGCCAAATTTAAATATATTTTAAATATTGTTATTGCATTTTTTTTTTTTACTATTCATGCAAAAATAGATGACTCTTTATTTAAGTCAGAAAGATGGTTTATGCTGTTAGCTGTATATATCTTCGAAAAAATAAACACGATGTGCATTAATGTAAATGCAGCAGTATTAAAACAGTGAGCACAGGAGCAATGTTGATATTCACATCCTGTTTTTTTCTCTTTCACTTGAAAAACATCTCAGTCATAAGTGAACAGGGCAGATGCAATTTATTCAACCTGCCTTGGTACGGAAAATAAAAAGGAAACAATCTGTGAAACATAACTGGGAAAAGTCCCTGAGGAATACACACACACATGCTCTGTCTCTCTGTTCTCTCTGTCTCTCTCTCTCACGCAGAGTATCATGAGGAAAACATTGCAGATGAAATGTAGGCCTCTCTGCATATTAATATAGAAACACTAAAATTTCAAAGCATGCCCACACACTAAACAGACATGGAGAGAAGGAGTTGAAAACTTTACATTTCAGGTAGCATGAGGACATATATTGAATTGAATGCTATGAAATGAATATACTAGTTATATCAGGTTTGCCAGGTCTGTTTTGTGATCACAGCAGCACATTAACCACATTGCTGAGGTGACTGTAGTGTAAACGTCACTCCTTGCTCATGACAGCGCATTTCTAAATCTTCATGTGCAGTTTAAGGGCAGAGGGAGTAAGTCCGCTCACAGCTACATGTATCATATCAGACCCACCTCTAGAACTCTACGGCGCGTGTGTGTGTGTGTGTGTGTGTTTGAACAGTTATGTGGTTCTGGAAAGTGTCCAGGCTCGGCAAGGCTCAGAGGGTACCAGGCCGTCTCACCGTCTCGGAATGCGAGAATCCCACAGGGAATGGATCAACAGCTTGGTCCATGCTGAAATCAGAGCCGAGGCCTCACTCTGGATGGAACCCACCCAAGCATGTACAATCATCTAACTTGCCCTCACTCCCGCAGCCTGCCTGAATCCCTATTTTTTTTTTGCTAATTAGCTTTTGTGCTGCTTTCTGTCAGTGCTGGCATCTCTGGGTTTTTTCCATACTGAGGCTCCAGTAAGGGGGAAGAGCTAGGGCTGGCACAGTGCTGAACTCTGGTTCTTGTAGGTCATCACATTGAAGTCTGTCTGTGGTAGACTGAAATCTGGCCTGCTGTCTCTCATTTTCAGCAGAGTTGGGGTCTAAGCTTATACACTGTTATAATGACATCTTCAAGGAGGGGGATTGACAGTCACTTAAAGGTGGTCAGTGAAGTCAGTGGTTTTTAAGTCAGAGCACTTTTTATAATATTTGTTCTCCTCACATTTTGAAACTTTGGTCTCTAAGGCTGTGCCATACTCTGTAAACGGGAGGAAAAACAAATTATGTGGACCACCCATATCTGATCAATCAGGACAAGGAGGTGTCTCTACTTGCCTGTCAGTCATGTTTCCTGTCAATTCAGAAAGCTTCCCCTCTTGTACTAGCATTCAGGCGTTCTGGCCTAGGTATGTGTTTTAGGACTGTGACTTTCAAATGAAAAACACTTAAGGGACGGGTAGCTTCAGCTAACTTGCACCATAGTGTGTTCAATCCAATCATGTCAGAATTAAGGTAATTACAAGATGATTTTACAAATACAGCTGTATTTTTTGATAGACTCTGGCTTTGGATATCAGCTATGTAAAAGAAGTTGCTAACTAACAGAATGTGACTGTCATATCACATTACATCCGCACCAGTGACAGTATGTAACGTAGATGAGGAAAAGGTCACATTCACCAAACATACCAGAGCAAATCTCATCTCTCAGCAAATCTGAAAAGCAGCTCTGGGACATAACCACTGAGGTAAAATAGCATACATCACAACAATGAACCAAAACAAATAACAGAGATGTGTTCAAACTTTCAATGATAACATTTTTATAAAACTACAATGGGAATATGTTTTGCATGCCTTTCACCATCAGTGTGTTTTAAACACTTCACATGTATAAATTAGAGCATCTCACTCGCTCCATCTCCTGCTGGGTTGAGTAAAGAGAAGAAGAACAGTGTAGGGAAGAAATGGCATGTAGAATTCCTCTTTTTTTCTGCATCTGTAGACAGGAAGAGAAGAAATAATACTCAATGGGTTGTTTAGTGCTTATTTCATGTGCCATTTTTGCTCTGTTTGTGTGAACAAGTTGAAATCCCACATCTTCAAACGATGTGGCATTTTAGAAAATTGCTCATTTTGCTTTTGAGAGCAGATACGATCGAACAAATCAACATCCTTCGTCCATTTTTGTTGTTTACTTCTCCTGGTGGTTAGAGGGAAAATGTCCAGCAGCATGACTGAGTATCATGAAGGCCGTGCTCTACATTGGCTCTTTGAATAGCCTGCCTGGGTGGCCTAAAGACTAAATTACTGAATCTGGTCAGCTGTGGAAGACTTCCTTCACACACGCTCTCTGGCCCAGGGGAACGAGGTGAAAAACCCCAGAGCTACCATTTCACTGGACCCAATATAACCACAAGGGCTAATACTGAAACAGCAGTGGTTCATCTCTTAGTGGACACAGGAAACTCACAAACAATTAATACAGCCAGAGCCATTAGCAGTGCGAATGATCGATTTACCCCTGATAAGTGACATGGTTAAGCCACCCTAATAACCTCATAATAAACCTCACCGACTTCTCACTCAGACACTCGTGCTCCAACTGTTGATTTGTGCTCTCAGATCTTCTCCAATCGACACAGTTCCACCCCACACACTTCAAAGAGACATTACTTTGTAGTGACATCACTTTGCTAATGACATCATGCTGCTATTAATTAACAACCATTAATTATAGGCTACATATAATGGCAAACTCATGTCTCTAAAAATATTCATTACTTTTAGAGCACTACCGCCACTGCTATCGAAGCATCGGCCTTAACTGTACCTTTAAACCTTTCACTGTAATTCCTGTAGGACTTCAGGTGCTCTGAAAAATGTTCCAGTTATTGAGCACAATCCATCACAGTCGCTATTTTTGTGACAACAAAGTTTTTGGTGCAATAAAAGGCTATAGTTATCTAGCTGTATATTATGGTTATATGATTTTGCATTCCTAATCTTCAGGCTAGTATTCAAATAAATGCAACCAATCAGGCTTCTCCTCTCTCATCAACTACCCAATGGGCCTCTACAATGTGCCATACACACAGAACAGGCAGGCTAGGAGCTGGGACCAACACTGGGTAAAGCTACACACACAAACACATGGAAACACATTTATAGAAATAAATAACCTGGTTTAAAGAGCTCAGATCAGAGACTAATAAGCAAAATAAATGTATTTGATTTAACTGTGTGTTTACAATTGAATTTGAATTTGAATGGCTTTTCATGCCAAAGGCCTGTATAAAGTTTTGTATGGAGGGAGCTGTTATATTTGTAAGGTTTGTGTGTGCGTGTGTGTGTGTGTGCGTGTGTGTGTGTGTGTGTGTGTGTGCCATTTCTTCTAACGGGATTATTAGGTTAAATTGGTTCCAGTTAAAAGAGATTAGGAAAGCAGTTATTTAAACCTAAGGAGGGGGGTTAAACAATACTTCTCTTTAACCCCCCACCCCCCCCCCCCCCCTCTTTTCATCCCCCCAGTCCCTGAGACCCGTCAGTGTTTGTTAATCTT
>JAOUQW010000046.1:15125873-15136095 GCA_028565825.1 Olivaichthys viedmensis | reverse complement strand
TGCAGAGTCTGGTGGTGGTGGCACGGATGCTCCGGTACCTTCTGCCAGACGGCAGAAGGGTGAAGAGTCCATGAGAGACCATATACAGACCTGGATGAGCTGTATGCTAGATGTATGTATTCTAGTATCGTATTTGGGGTTCTGAACACACATGAACCAGGTGACAGTGGATTAAATCTCTTGCCTATAGCAGCTATGCAGCAAACCTCTATTTGAAAAGGTGAAAGTGAAGCTGAGGAAAGTGGGTCAGAAGAAGAGGCATCTTCATAGTAATAATGCATTTGAAAATGTATACTTTTATATATTAAATAACAATTTATTTCTACACTAGTCTGACCCAGATAATTCTCAAGGTCAAGTTAGTGCTTCCTCCCAAATGTTAAGTGTCAGCTCCTAACAATGATCAAATCTAATTAACTCGATTGCCATTGTGATTATCATGTAGTTTGAATTTTATCGTTCTTTTGTTTACAAACACACGAATGTGATGTTGTTTCAATCTCTTTGCATAGTTAATGAAGTGTAAGTGTATCTTTATTTGATGTGGTCTACACAGGTGGGACATTTGGCCAGTCAGTAAAGCCATTCGAGAGAGGCTGTGAAACGGCTGCAGCCGCATCGCCACTTCTGCTCTTTATGTGCTGACACCATGGGTGTGACTGAGCCTATCAGAGCTCTGCATATGACAGACTGGTGTCAGAATAAGCGAGTGTGTATAATGCGTGCGTGTGTGAGTCGGTACACAGGGTTCTGCAAGGGGATAAAAGTGCTACACCAGTTGGTCACATGACACCTGTGCTTGATGGTTTTCTCCCCAGGGGTTCTGTCTATTCCTGGACTGGGCCCCTCTCACACACACACATGCACGGCACACACACACATGCACGGCACACATACACATGCACAGCGCACACACACACATGCTTGGCACACACACATACACATGTACCTATCAGCAAGCTATTTATGTTTGTATTTGCATAAAGATGAAAAAACCCTGCCTGGCCTTAAATTAACAGAACAAGAATGTGAATATATTAAATATATATGACTATATATTTAATCATCAGAGTAAATATAAATATATTCCCAGATTGAAAGAGAGAGAGAGACAGATAGCTCTTTCCTCATCATAATTATTCAGCTCAGGATTCAAATTCAGATTGCTGTGGGAGTCTGGCTTGACAGGCAGGCACACATCAAATGCTGCCAGATAATGTTGCTTAAAGACAGAATCAGCATGCACACATTCACACACACACACACACACACACACACACACACACACACACACACACACACTTGTGTAGCCTTGATAGAGCAAACTGCCTCATTCAGTTTAACAGCACGTACATGTGCCATCACAGAGAGGGAGAAATTATGTTTTCTGAGAGCACTGATCTCATTCTGTGTTTAAAATCTAAATAATAAGAGATCTCCTGGACGTCATGGCAAGTTGGTTATTAAGGGACAAGTACAGACACAGTTCAGAGATACGCTGCTGGCATCAGGAAACATATTAATAATATATAAACATATTATAATCATAGTTATATGTACATATAATAATATTTTGAAGTTTTTTCACTCCCTATGGATATAAACATGATTATACTATAATGTTTTTCAAGCTAAATTTCTCTGTAACTCATTCTAGTACAGAGTACCTGAATTTGGACAAATAAGGACATATTCTGCTGTTTTCACGACTTATGGAATAGCAAATCTGCTTTCCATATTTTTGAGGTTTTCACTAAAACGCATGCTAAACAAACTATACCTATTTACATCTAATTGAAGCCATGCGTTTACCATGTGTATTGTGTTAGTAATGGGTGTGTGCCAACAGTCAGTCCATCCTGCTTTCATCCAGTTAAGGAATAGACAAACACATCTCAGCCTCGTGTTAGCTCCATGTGTCGACTTTCCCCCAACACCTCGTCTCTCCCTCGCCATCAAGGTGAGAGATTTAGCTAACACCCCTACCTCCTCGCCTCCTATGCTGCCATTTGTAGACTGACTGAGGTGGGAACACACACACCTCACCTGCTCCAAGTCTCAATCCCATTTGACTCAGCTTGAGGAGGTCGTATGGGTGGATGTTGTGCTTCTCTGACCTGCAGGGGGCGCACTCTTTCACATCGCAGTGCTGCTATTAATCGCAAACTTGCTTCTCAGAAGTACATAATTCAAGTGCAAAATGCTAATGTTCATAATGAAGCTAAAGAAAATATTATATATAGCTTGGGGATATCATTAATACTCTTTTGGCCTCATTTTTTTTTTCCAGTTCCCTTTGTAAGGATCAATAAAGTATAACCACAATCATCTATTTAGGACTTTAAATGTCGCTTCTTTAGTGGCTGTTTTGAGTCAGCACAAAAGAGATACGGTTGTTTACAGAGTCAGCATCTGTACCGTGCTGCCTGCAGAGCGCAAATCTAATCAAAGCCATGATTATCAGCTCACCCGCTCTGTGTGTCTCTCCATGGGAGATGTGGATTCATTCTCTTTGATGAAAGGTAAACTTTTAAACAATAGGGCAGAGCACCTTCTCAGTGGTATTAGTGTGATGGTGGAGGTGCTAATAGCATTTGGGTTTAAAAGAGGGGATGGAATTTAACACAGAAAGAGAAATGAAGCGGCATGCTCAAACTGATAAGACTCTTGATGGTATATTTCGTAGGAGAAGATACATTAGCATACAGAATTGTATGGCGCGTGACAGCACACTGGGACACTGCTACATGCAAAGCCAAGCCTAGCCTTTTGGGGACCCTAAGCAGAATCTGATTTGGGGGCCCCGTTCACAGCAGCTTACCAATACTTTTCACCCACCTCACAGACAAAACCAAGTCACATTAGAAATGAGTTTACTGATGAACACGAATTCTCTGCAGACATACTGTGTATGTTTCTTCATTCACTAAGTGCTTTGGCACTTGTTACAAAACTACAAAAGGCTACTGCAGTGTAAACTTATCAGCCACATAATCTTTTGAGGTTTCACCAGAGGCTGCAGCTGTAGCTTCTGTGGGCCACTAGGGTATTTATGCAAAGCTCCTACAAAGTAAAATACATAAATAATCTGAGAATTAAATTCATCTGAGAACTTATTTATACCAAGCAATAATTTTAAAAAGAGCACAAAGTTAGCTATATCATGTGTGATCATGTAGTTACAATAGTAAAATCTAGAATTTTTTCACTACAGTTAGCTAACGAGCTAACAGTGCAATAAATGGACAACAAAACAAAAAGGCTGGCTATAACTCTCCTGCAATGGCAGGTTGTGACCTTAGCCATCAGGTTAACTGAGAATTTCATTTATTAAAATTCCAGGGCAGAATTCGCCTTTGTTTTTATCACACTGACATGGGCAATCTTAATGGCCATTAGCTGACTAGCAAACCCAATCATGCTTTGTTCTTTTTGGCTGGCTATTTCCAATATCTTTACATCTCTCATAACTTGGCTGCCAACTTGCTTGACTTTCCATAATTCCTTAAAAATGTAATGCCTCAACATTTCAGGATTTACACCAAAAGGGACTGCTGATGACCAAAACATACAATCTAAAATGTTTAGTGCTGACAGTTTCACTCCTTTGTTCATAGAGTTAGACTTCACGTTAAAAAGCTGACATCTTGTGGCTTAAAAACTAGCTAGCTAGCTAACTGATTAGCTGACTTCCCAACTGTTGCTAGCCAAACAAACTATTATGTACTACACCATAAATACAAGCGTATCTTTCTCTATTTATTTCTTCTCTTCCTCCATTTTCGTTTTTTTTCCTGCTCCAAAAGGGTAAATTGTTTCGACATGTTGACATCGCTTGCTAACACAGTGTTGTTGTTCCGTGTGTTAGCTTCACGTACAATAGAATGAAACAATCAAACTAAATTGAACTTTTCTTCATCAGCCATACTGGTGCAATCTTTTATCAAATATGTTGGAAGTTAAGTGTGTTATTATACTTTTATTATTAGCCTAGTTGCTACTACCCAGGCCATTTCTGGACACAGTATGCATTATGCATTCACACCATATATTATATTGGAGTGGCTTTTAATTCTGGCTGGATGTGTTTTCTCTCAGGGAATTGTTTGAAGATGGTGCTGAAGAGAGCTATCTGGCTACATGCAAAAAAGTTACATATTAATCAGCCTGGCATCAGCCTTGAGTCTAGTCAGATAACGTTCATCATCTTAGCGTCAAAGAACTGACAGACTCTGTGCACACATCCTGTGTGAAGGCACTTTATTCTCCCATGACACTAATCTATGTGGCTGGTAGAAGTTCAGCTATGTGGAGATCCCTCTGGACTGCCTGAGACTGATTACTGCAGCGCTGAGTGAACTTGACCCGGTGAAGCATGGCCTGGAGAAGGCATGCTGGAGTGAGCGGATGATGAATCAGAAGGAGAAGCAGTGCTGACCATATGGCCTGGGCCTGCTTTCTGCTCTCTCAGCACGGCAACACTGACCCTCTCTCCAGAGGCCTGCTCCTCTCCTCCACAGCTATTAACTCACACAGACAAATGGCAGTAACACCCCCACCTCTCTCTCTCTCACACACACACACACACACACACAAGTATACACCTCCCGGGCCTTTTTTATTTTTTCTACTCAGCTTATATATATAACACTATATAATGCATGTCATCAGAGGAGGACTTGTACTGAAGTTCACTTCAAAGGTTTATACATTTTACAGATTTATTAAAGATGGTTTTATGAAATATTTAAAAAATCCTGCAGACAATAATATGACACAAGAATGCAAAAAATAGCTGTTTTTCATGATCCACAATAGACTTAAAGAACATTTTTATTGTTTTGTTTTTTTCCCTTAAAACAAAGGCTGGGTTTTTAGTACATCTAGCCGAATAGAAAACATTATTTTGTAAACATTGTTTTGGTGGAAACATGACTGAAGAGGTGTCTCATTGTGATGGATTCCTTCACTTACTTTTTTTCAGCAATTAGCATGTCAACTACAAGCCCTCTTTCTGATGGAGATGGCAGGGCCTGGTGAACCAAAGAGAGTAAAACTTCCTTTTGTCATGAGAATGGCTCATGAGTTGGATCGGAGGAGGGGGAGAGACCACCAAAAGCACCCATTTCCCCTAAAAAGGAAAAAAAAAGCCTTTCAGTCAGTGCAACCAGCACAACCAAAACACTTTGCCATGATTCCTCTAAAGGCGCCCAGATTTTCTGATAGGAACTGAAGCAAAAAGCAGGGGGGGGGGGGCGGCAAAGGTAAAAGAGGAAACAGGTTTCATTCCTGCACTTGTTGGTGCTATGTTTATGTTTCACACTAGGCTGGAGCAGATGGTTTCCTCTGTGGGGGGAGTGCCGGATTCTCCATTAGCAGACACTGCAGCCCTCCACCACACATTAGCATAACCTTTTTCAGTGTGTGGGTGGGTGGAGGAGGGGTATCAGGCTGACTGCCTGAGGTAAATACACACCACCACCACCCGCGCACCAAAAAATCCACCAAATCAAGGGGGAAACGCAGCCACTGGAGCAACAGATGCCAACAGCATCTGTTTGTAAGACTGTAAATAAACATAACTATATAAACAACAAGATGGAGAAATAACAGTCAAGAAAGGAAGAGACCACACAAGGAAACCCCTTCCTGGTCTCTTCCAAAGAAATGCTACACCATCATGTCACCCAGAAAAGTGTGTAGAGAGGTGTTCAGGCCTGGCTGCCGCATGAAACTCCACCTGAGATTATGACTAAGTCTTCAGATATTTAGGGAGACATACAAATAATGTGCACAGAGCTTTGCACTTCTGAACTCATGCAGAAGATTACTGGTTTGCGCTTGCCAGTTATTTGATGTTTAACTCATTCAGAAGCCCGAGCCAATATTAAAAAGACTTGCAGTTGTTTGAAATGATTAATGGGTATAACTGGAAGAGTGTAAGGAGAATGCTGACATAACCACCACAGACAAGCTTGCGGTTTTTAATCATTCATGTACGAATACCACTATGTTAGGATCTGGACATGTGAATGAATTTTAATTACCCTGTTCTGATTTATATATCTTTCTCCAACCCTTCATCACACATCAAGTAGAAGCTTTTGTGTTCTGTAAATGCCATGTTTCTCAAGAGAGCAGCGTATTGCATTTCAAAACAGGGGCATAGCAACATGTGTGGAACAAGGTGGCATCTGCCACCCCAAATGCAACACAAACTCTGACATCAAATCCATCTCTGAGAAGTCTATTACTCCTACTCAAGTCATGCAGACTTAATGAATCATATCTAGCTCATGTTGATTTAAATCGTTGTAGTGCTGTAGGTATTTAGACCAAATCCCTTAACTTTAGAAACTATAGAGTAACTATGAAGCCAATATAGTAATGGTATTATGTGGCCATTCATTTTGCACCAAGGAACAAATCAGATATTCTGCAAATGCAAAAGAGTCCTATACACAATTAGGTGATACAACTCCTTGGTGTGCGCTTGCCCCCATTTGCCACCCCATATCTAAAAACAAGTCAACAGCTTTTGAAATGAAGGTAAGAAACTTGAAGAATTAAAACATTTACAGCACTTCCCAGATCAACAGGTTTCTGGATTGTAAGAGAATTACAGCAGGAAATGGACACAAGTATTGGACGGGTCTACAAAACATCTTCCGTCTAAACTTTACTGATGACTCATCCTTGAATGATAGTGGAGAGGACCTAAAACTAGAGGCTCCGCAGTAAATCACTCAGACACACAGCTAAAAGTTCAGACCTTTTATAGCTGCAAAAAGACTGAGTGTAAATAACAAAGATAGATGTGTGTGTGTGTGTGTGTGTGTGTGTGTGTGTGGGTTGGAAGGTCAGTTGCTTCAAATGGGACTACATTGTCCACTCACACAGGCCATTACAGGGACTGTGGGTAAGTATTTACAGCCAGGGCTATAAAGCACTTTGTCACAATTCAGCAGGAGGCTTTCAGAGTTGGAGGAAACACTCATTAGCAAAGAATACGAGAAAGAGAGAAAGAAAGAAAGAAAGAAAGAAAGAAAAGAAAGTGTGAGAGAGAGAGAGAGAGAGAGGAAAAGAAAGAAAATGAGAGAGAAAGACAGAGGGAATAACACAATATTAGGTGAAGTACCGCTCAGAAGGGGCTGTAATAGTGATAAAAGGGCATTTACAGTCTCATTGTGCAAGATACATGTTCATACAGATAACAGTAAAAACTCCAATATGATTATGGGTATTCAAGATAACAAAGATTCAACCATCACAATTTCTCATACCCTTTACCCCCTGAACTCAAATACTTTATTTTTAAATGGTTTACTCCTCTTGGATGGTGTTTGGGTTAAATTTGTTAACACAGTGCAAATGTCACTATTTTCTCTTTTAACAGACTTTCTGAGTACTTCCATTAAAAAAAAACTGATTCGGAGACTGTAACGTATGAACTCAGTTTGTGATGTCATGACTTTCACAACCTTTCACGTTTGAGATTAAAGGATGACGCCCGGAAACCTTTAGCCACAGAACCTTAGCTAATGTTGGTGATGAACAAAATAGTTTTGACTGTTATGGTATATTTTTTACATGTTTGGCTACTATTAAATAAATCACGAAGAAAATGAGCATGCAAATTGAAACTCGGATACCAAAATCCTGCTCATGTCTACCTGTGACAAATGCGAAATAGTTTACTAGCTGGTTAGCTTACTTTTTTTTTACAGGTTTGGCTGTTCAATAAATCGCTGAGAATATGACAGTGCAAATCGTGACCCTGATTCCGAAATCTCACTTGTGTTGACCTGTAACAAATGCTAGCTAATTTACTAGCAGCTAGCTGGCCTTCTAAACTTAGCAGGACATTAGGATATTTGGAATGGCAGGAGGACATGGGGACGTTTTCAAATTTCATGTATATTCATAGATCCTGGCATTTTCAATGAGGGTAAAGGTGTAAAGAAGGCGCAAATTTTAGTTGGTTTTTTGGGGCTTTAAAAAAACAAAACACAGCCAAAAACATTAAACACCTAATCATTCTATGTGGATTATTTTTAAATGGTTTAAAACTACATGTCTTTATTGCATCAAAATGCTTTTGTATCAAAGTGCTTCAAAATGCCTGAACTTGCAGAATAGCAAAGTGTTGACTGACTGGTTTCTATCCATCATGTTACATCATGTATACAGGAGGTTTTACCTATATTGGAAATTTTCCTTTATTATACATAATTTTTTCTCGAGTTAGCGCGCTGGATGCTAGTTATAATCTTGTAACTATGTTAAGCTCTCACCAACACATGGGGAAAAAATATAATAGCAGATTAACATTCATAGTACAGGAATACTTTGGTTTCTAAAGAGGCAGTTTAATCAAATTGATTGACACTTTATGATTTAGTGCATACCACCAGTGTGATTTCTGTCGGATACCTAACGTTAGCATTACATCATCCACCGCAACGTTAACATTACCATTATCAACTGAAGTGGCACTACTGATCTCATTTCCCGCTTACAAAATGTATTTTCGAAATGCTGTATTTTATTTTGATACATTTTAGTTGCAGTATTTTGTCGTTTATTTTGATACATTTACATCTGGGGTATTTTGTATTATGCATCACAATACATTTTGATTTGTTTATGCATATCCCTTGCCGTACACTGGCAGCAGAGTACGCCCTCGCCTGCCAACATCAGAGGGACAGTGACCAGCTCACACACACACATACCAAAAAAGCACCTTGAAATTGAAAGTATAAACAGAGCGAATAAGTAAGTGGGTGAGCGGGTGGGTGTGGATGTGGTTGAGCTCCAGTTCGGCCCCAGACTGACAATCCAGCTGATCAAACAGTGCGCTAATGAGAAAGCTACATAACGTATGTACACGACCAGTAACATTCTGCTACAAATAATGCACAGTCCCTGAGATGTTAGATATTACAGGGAAGGAAGATCAGAATGAGGGGATGTGATTCCAGGTTGCCGCACAACTGGGCAAGAATATGTTAAAGTTCCTCTTAATGGTGCTGCTCTAGCTAGAAGTTAGCTAGAAGTAACTGATTCACAGTTAGTGCCAAATTAACACCTACAGAGACTAACACCAGAGACTATTGTAACTATACAGTTTATTACTGTAGTGCCTGAACTGTCTGGATTATTGCGTTTTTTTGGCCAAATAATTCTATACTGTCAAACACAACACCGAGTTTTATTACAGACACAAGAAGCAGGCAGGAATAGTGTGAATGATCCAGAGGGGGAGATATACTGATATATAATATGGTATTAATCTCCAAAACAATAAACACAACCATCATTTGCCTCACGTGCAGATATCTCAGTCAGTCTGTGAATTGTGTTTTAACACCCTGGTGTATGTTTTGGCATTCAAACCCCATAATCCTCCGCTTTTATTGTAAAGTCCAGGCCTTGCTGTTTGACTACAGCTGCTTTATCACGCTGAGGCTAGGCTAGCGAGTACACATGACCTCCAAGCTCGCATTGTGAGTCTCTGAATGCATTTAAGCAAGGAGGTTAGCCGCTGCTTTCATCCGTGCTTTTGGGACCGCACGATGATTGGTAATCTGATTACATAGAAGGAGCTGCTAATGTGCATGGTTTTGAGGGAATTATTTGCCAGACAGATTAACTGACTTTCAGCATAATGAAAACTTGATATTGTTCGTTTATGGTTATGCACAAAGGCATGTGTGTGCTATGAAAATCTCTTTAATTACTTCAGTGTCACCTTAGGGAGTGCTGCCATTTCCCTTTCTTTGCGCCACTGATAATGGCCGTAATAACCTGCAAAGGGACTTGAGGCCAGCATTTGAGGTGTATAAAAGGTTGTAATGTAAAACATAGGATATAGAAAATGTGCCTTGACTTATCTTTATACATTATGGTGAATTCAGTCATTCCAGACAATAAATGCCAAAGATTTCATAAAGCATTATGACATAAAACATAGCCTAATAAACACCTACTGAAGAATGAAATAATGTTTTCCTTTACATATTCAATTAAAAACTAGCCAAAGGGATCTTAGAATAGAATAGAAAGCTCCTTTATTGTCACATATACATATACAAGTACAGTACAGGGAAATTCATTCTTCACATATCCCAGTATGTTGGTAGGCTGGGGTCAGAGCGCAGGGTCAGCCATGATACAGCGCCCCTGGAGCAGGGAGGGTTAAGGGCCTTGCTCAAGGGCC
>JAOUQW010000046.1:15114102-15124967 GCA_028565825.1 Olivaichthys viedmensis | reverse complement strand
CGAACAGAAGAGAGATTGATACCACAGTGTATCAAAACAACAGTGAAACATGGTGCTGGATTTTCAATGTGCTCTCAAACTTTTGGACCCCACTGTCCCCCACTGTACACAGAAAATCCATGTTTCATAAACCAGTCAGGGCAGGTTGCTAGGAGTATATCCTGTGATAAAGGGATCACTACTGTATCACAGCTTTGCCCTAGTGGCTATGAAGTGGCATTTCTGCCCTCTCATACACAATGCTCAAGCTTTGCACAAGCCTCCTAGGAATGTCTTTTAAAGTCCTCTGCTCTAGGGCTGAGCTCCACTGCTTTAAAGATCCCTATAGCAGCCCCATTCCTAACCTCATATGGACCTATGAGTTCTCAGCCATAGCACTGGCCCAAAGATACTATCAGCTGGAGTGTGGAGCCAGTCTTCAGACATGTTTTGAAGAAGCATGCAGCGATCCTAATGCTGCAGGGCTGAATCATTAGTGTAATGTTGCTGTTGAGAGAGAACCTACTGTCTCTCTTGGCAAACTTGTTCCCCAGAGGTTTTTCCCTAATTATCATAAAACGTCAACGTGTTAAGAGTTGATTTTGCAACCAGACAGAATATTTCATAAGTATAAGGTGGGGAGCATTCAGTTCATGTAAGATAAAGTTTTCTTGCACCATCGATAGTGTGTATTAGTTATGATTAGTCTTATGCTCTGAGTGGGAAATAATTAAAGGAACAGAACTAATAGAAATCAAAACTGCCAGAAGAGCAACACTTAGATGCAGTTATGTGCAACCAAAGGTCCAAAACACTTCTTCAGTTGAAATATCATCATCTGAGAGATTTTATCACAAAATCTTTGCATTTACTTTTTTCTTGCGTTATAAACTGAACCTTTTCTTGTGACATTTTCCTTTCTTTAGACAAAAGGTTCAATAATGACATCCTATGGGTTTTAAAGGTCATTTAATTGCAACCGAAGCATTGGTTTGTGACTGAGAATTTGTGCATGAAATATTGATCATGGCCAGTAATAGGCCATGCTATTAAAAAACTACACTAGCTTACAATAAAGGCACTAATAAATCCAGTCCAGAGACAGAGATCAGGTCAATGCATAATGCTAAGTATTATGATTATAAAAATAGATTTGTGTCATATTAGGTGCCTTTCCCACTGTAGTTTTTCACCATAGTAGGTTGATTTTATTTTAGTTTATTCCCACTCCTAGCTATAAAGAAGAACATTTTCAAGGGTAGACTCCTCACAAACAAGATATTACACAATCTGTATTTCCTGAGTCGATGCTCACGCGCTCTTTCACCCAACTCGCTGTCATGTCAGAATGTAATAAGGGAGGGATATGAATAAACAAATAAAACAAAGGAATCACACGTCCTCAAAGCTTCATATGATCTTTCATTAAAGTTTCAGAGGAGAGAGAAGTGGAAGCGAGTGAGAGAGAATGAGACAGAATGCTGAATGCTTGGCGAGAGACGGGATAGTGGTCTGGATTGTGGTTATCTAAGTTTGTTTTGTGTTCTTGCAATGACTGATAGTGTGTATACCTTTGTGTTTTATGAGCTCCAAATCGTACATGAACTATCTGTAGCTTGTTTACCATGTGGGGACAAAAAGTGTGTGTAGTAACTCAGCTTATGTCAGCCAAGCACACTTCATTTTCTAACCTTTAGGTTTCAGTCTGTCTGAAGGTAGTCCATGTTACATTTCATTTTCAGACTATGAGTCATAAGGGATTGGAAATGCTTTTTAAACCTAGTTTGCATGAGACTCTTCTTGGCAGAAAATGCCTAAACCACTCAAACATGGCATTTCAAACCACAGTGGTGTGTGTATTACAACATATCACTCCGCTGCACAGTGCAGAACTGAGGAATGTTTAATGTGTGGCAAATGTAGTTGGTGACTAAACAGCAGCTGGTGAGAAGCAGAAGTGGTCATGACACATTTAGGGCGAAGAAGACAGGGGTGTGAGAGGCTAATCAGGGGGTTGTGCTGGAGGTTGAGCGAACTGGAGAAACTGGGAGTGGGGGCAGAAGGCAGCAGAGGGAGAGGGGGCTCTTTGAGATGCAGAGGGGGTTAATTCAAAGCACAATAGGGTGAACTGACAGGGCTCAGGACCTGCTCCAAAGAGCGGGGCCGGGCCAGCAGAGGCCAGCGGGGTCGTGTTCAGCCTGGCGTGCCATTGAGCCCGGCTTTAGGGGGGTGATGGGGGAGGCCCTGCTGTGAGGCCCTGGGGGGCATTTTAATCCCCTCTTACTTGGACAAGAGATTAAGAGATTCCTGCTTTATTTCTCCAAATTTCCTGCTGCTTCTTGTTTTGCTGTGACAGCCGGCAGTTTGGGGTTTTATTTTTTAGCATGAAACACACGGAACGGAACACAAGCCCACTGCAGCTTTGATATGGGGTACTTAGCTTAAAATCGATGGCATTGTATGGGGAATGTTTGTGAGGATTTTGCACAAAAGCTCAGCTAAAGTCAAAAGCTCAGGAAGCAAGGTGTCGATTTGACGAGCCACTAAAATGGGGACAAAATGGTCAAATGGTGCGGAGTGCAGTGAATACATACATGAGTGTGAGAAAAAAGGACTGAGGCAGTGGGAAAGTTACAGAGAGACAGAGAAAAGAGAGATGGTCCTGCAAGAGGACAGTGGTGAGAGAGAACAAAAAGAAAACAAATTCTGACAGGAAATTGGCCACAATGACTGAAGAGAAAAAAATCAGCCCCAAGAAAAAAAAAATCACTCAGCAACAATTAAGCATTCCCGTCATGGCTGCCATGTCCCCTGGAGTTTGGTGCACATTTCCCGAATGTCTCAGGGCTGTTTCAAGCCGTTCTTTCAAAAAGCAGGCTGTTAGATAGTATCTTGCTGACAGCTAAAACTCTAGCGGGCAGCCCCAGATTCAGCCAGGCAGGAGCCAGCGCGGGGTCAAGAGTTCCAAGCCAAGGGTCTTGTTTCTCTGTTGATCCAGCAGGGTACCTTGAGGAGGGCTTTAGAGCAATGCAAACACTCCTGTGTTTCTTCTCTTGTAGACACCAATGGTTTAAAAAAAAACCTGCCAGCACTGTTGCAGTTCTCTGCTATTCCCTGCTGATCTGTCAGATAGGTGAGCATGCTGATCTGCTAAACGCAAACACTGCAGGCTATGCTGAGAGCCAAGAGGACACACAAGTAAGAGCAGCAAGCAAAGTGGTGCTGTTCTCAACAAACACTGCATAATCAGATCGATGCGATCAGATAAATTGAGATCAGACACCTTGTTTCTGCATGCCAAGGTAGCCAGTTCTTTACAAACTGGGAATAAATTAACCTTTTACCCTCACTGAAGACCAGCCTCCCCTGTCCAAATCCTAGCTCTAAAACATTCCAACAAAAACTGCTTCAGAGGCCCCTTGATCAGTCCCCAGATAGCTCAAAATGAACGTTCTGTCTGCGTGTGAGGACGCTGAAACCCTCTGTATGAGTGTTCAAGGGGGTTCTCCTGGTCTGTGTGGCTCACATGATGTGGTTGGGCTGCTCTGCATTCCTGCAGTAACAGTCATTCCACCATCACCATGTACTGCAATAAGGCCCTAAGAGCCCCCTTCCAGCCCCCCACCCACACAAACCTGCACACAAGCAGTACTGGATTAAAATAGCCCCTCCGAGAGCACAACCCTCTTCCATCAGTCTCTGAAGAGGGAACTGCCTCGGGCCGCTAAACACCGTATCCATCACTGGAGAGGTAGCTCTGGAGTACAATGTAAATATGTACAATATGTCACTCAGAATTCTATTTGTTTTCTCAAAAATACATGAATGAGAATAGGGTAAAGAAGCAATTTGGAAACTCTTAAGAGGAATGCACGATGGAGAGTTCCTGTGAATTCATTTTTGCACTGAATTCATTTTTTGCCATGAATCAGGGTTTCAACTCATGCTGAACCATGAGTGACCATCCATACCTCCGTTTTTTTATGGATATGCTTTTGCAGAGACTAATATCCTAATGTTGTAAAGCTACAGGTTTGCATTGTAGCAAGGAACACGCAATTCGTAACAATTCACAGAACTCAATGTGTATGAAAAGTTACAAATATCAGGGTTAAGGTTGAGGCGGATTAGCAATCGTACCCTTTCTTAAAACTGAATTTGTATAAAGTAAAATAAAAATCCAACCACATCGCCCTGGAATGCTTGAATTTGTACAAATTTCTCATGAGATCAGGTTGTTGTCATTATGGGTCTAACAGTATATATTTATTTTACCATTCTTAGAAAAGATCTCACAGTATACAACCTATAGAGATTGAGAGAAGAGAAAGAAATACGATTTAAAAATACAAGCAAACTGAGAACCAGTAGAGAGGGACAGTGGAGGTTGGGGGAAAAGGAAAGAAGAGACGGACCTTACAGTGACCCCCAGCCGGGCCGAGAGGCTGCCCAGGATTTAGTGCTGTTTATGCAGCTGTTGGAGGCACCCAAGAGATCATGGCACTGGAAAAGACACACACACACACCCAAATTCCACACCTTTTGAAGTGACATGTGGGATCTAACATTCTGTCGTGATAAGGCTACACCAGGAAGGTGTTTTTTTCTTCATCTCTCTATAGACATGAGTAAGGAAAGTGATATTCTTTCCTCAGAGAATTGTTGATCATGAGTTGAGCAATTCTTTGGTTCAATGAAATATTATTTGTACGTAGGCTTTTGACATAGGATACTCTCATTAGACAACTTTACAGAGTATGATCATCTTTGAAGGTCTCCCAGTAAAAATCCCAGTTCTGAAGCCTGATTAAAGGTTCCTAATCAAGCTTGGTCTGTCTAACAGACGGATATACACACTCTTTCTATATGAGACTCCATAAAGCACCCACCTCTGAGGTGTTTCACTAGTCTGGAACAGGGCCACAGGAACAGACCCTGCAAAAACAAACACCATTTGTCTGCATGTAATAAATCTGAGAGAAACATGTCCCACATACCGAGCAACCCCCTCCCCGCTCACTCCTCCCAAAAACAACAAAGAAGATACATGATCAATACTTGAGGCACACAGCAAAGACATGCACAGCATTTATTCTCTTTGTTATATTATTTATAGATTCCCCTATAAAAATGCTGGTTTTTGCGGAGCTTTAAGTCCAGGCTGGAAAGGAAGAAAACAACTATTAATGACTCTAATATACCATATCTGATGAAATTAAAAGCATATTTATACAGTCTGGAGTTATATCTATCTGCAGGTTGATTTGCAAGCATTCTTTGGGGTGTGTGTACAGTATGTTGGTGAAGGGGCAGTTAGAATGCGGTCACAATTATTTTCAATGGCCCAGGCCCATGCAGTCTGATGCTAATGTCTCCACAACCTGTAGTAACCTCTCTCAATGTGAGCCAAGGCCACTGCTCCAACAAGGTCCTTAAATTCTCTCTCACACACTCGCATGCACTAAAGCTTGTTAAATCAGTCCGGACGACAAACATAGATTTAATATGATGCATACTCATTTCAGCTAACTGACTTATAAAGTACAAAGCTGACACTTTGACTGGGTGTTTATTTTAGGGTAAATATGGTGAAATTTCCCAGAGTCCACACGAGGGGTGGGATTTAGACCAGGATCGAGAGAGACAAGGCGGCCCCATTTGCTGAGCCCTATTTTCGGTATCAGGCAGTCCTGTGGCCAGGGAGAAGAGGGCCTCCATACATACACTTAGCCTTTTGTGGAGTATAGAAATGCCGTATGTAAGAGAGAGAGAGCGAGAAAGAGAGGAAGAGAGGGAGGGATGGAGGGAGGGACAGTGTTGGGGTCGTAAAAGAATGTGTGGGAGGGAAATTAAAAGGAAGAAACGGGGAAAAGAGGGGACAAAAAGAGACTTTAAAGCACATAGTTCAGTCTGACATTGGTTTTGATTCTTGTTAAATGGAACTGGGGTGTAAATCACACGCCATTAGTTCTGGCAGGGTCAAAGATAGTAGCAGGAAGAGAGGCCTAGAGGGAGTGGTGCAGCGATGAAGAGATGAAAGGTGCAGCGAGAATTTGAGGAATGATGCAGGATTTTTGTCAGTCACTCACTCCAAACTCCAGCAAGATGTCTTCAAACTTCTCGCTCTCCCTCTGTCCATCAGTCCCTTGGCCATAGCCTTCACTGTCTCTTTCACTCTTTGCTTCTGTTCCTTCTTTCAAAGAAATAAAGCTCTCCCCCCTTAGCTTTTGGGATTTACACACAAACAAGCACACACACACACACACACGGCCTAATTCATTCAACTTCAAAGCAGCACCACATCGACCTCTCTTTCGCCACAAATCACTTCTTTTTCTCTTGCTTCTCCCAAACCTTTTTATTCTCTTTCTCCTTCACTCTTGCCGGTCCCATATCCCGGCAGCTGTAGTAAAAGAACAAGCAGGAGCGGGAGGCAGAGAAAAGAAAGAGAGTGGCGTGCTGTATGAAAAGACTTGTTTCCTTGAGTAAATGCATCTCCACACTGTCTATTTTTCTGTTTCACTGAGCCATATTACAATCTTTCACTTGCTCCCTATCTCATCTTCCCATAGACCAGTCCAACTGATGCTCTTCTCTACAAACACACAGAAAGAGTCTTGTATTATTATTTTTGTGGGGTATTTCCACTGACTTATGTATTACAGTAGCTACATCTAAACCCCTAACTTTAAGAACAGTACCCAAAAGAAAATCCTTTAATTTTTCAAATAAAAGTTGCATTTTGTGGCAACTTTTCTTTATCTCAAATGTCTACACAATGTCAAACTTGATGTATTTCTATCATCATGGGAACATTCGGTCTCCACAAAGAGCTAAATACATGTTCACACACACAGCCCACGCTCCCCTCAGTTGGCTGAAGTACGTAAATCCTATCATAGCTTCAATTAGAGTCCTTCCAAAACCAATCCGGTGAGATGGAGCATGTCTCCTATTTTGCTCAGCGGTTCCTGTATTCTCTACTCAACCTCTAGCGTTGCAGAGGCTAACACAGTCGGAAACAACCCAGCAGAGAGCCGACTGGATAAACTGAAAGCTCTGCAGCTCTGAGATGAGAGACAAGCATCCAAATCTGTGGGAGATTCCCACCACTTGGACAAGAGGCGGTGACCTGGAGAATGACATCATCAAATAGTAACAGCCCTGTCAATAATAATGACTGGGGGCAACTCGACAGCTTGTTTAGTAAACTGTTACAACCTATGTGTTGTTATCTCTGATAGGAAATGTAATGAGTAAGGTAGTAGAAATATGACCATTTACCTGGAGTCTAGATCGTAAAAATGAATCCCATTTATGGTTACCATTCTTTATTTCTGTTTTGGGCATCATTATTTGTACACCATCCTTTGTACAGGATGCCAAAATTAATTAGGAAAAGGAAGAAAAAAAAAGGAAACGTATTTACAGAAAACATTTTACTTTGATGACTAATGCAAGCACATATATGCTGATTAACATATGAGTAAATTTGGGGAAAATTTGTTTAAAAAAATCATACAGTTCTTAAACAAATACAAAACTATGGTTTCAGTCATGTCTTTTCATCTTTACACACAGAAGATGAGTGGGAAATTGGCTACAGTTGACAACCTCTTTCATGTAACATTACTGTAGAGACTGTGTTGCTAGCAGATTTTCCTAGCAGTTGTATATGAACGATAAGGTTGCTTAAAACCGAGGTAACTTAAGTATCTGTGACGGTGTAAGACATTGTCAGCCAGTTAGCTCTTGCAAGCTGTAGGCTTTCCCTCAATTTAACAGGAAAGACTAATGCTGCAAGCCTAGCTAACGGCAGTTTGTTAGCAACAGCTAGCATAGCTAGCAAGTGTAGTCAAAGTTTATTTTCTAACATAAGCTACATTCACACACTCTGTGTTTGGGATTGACAACCATTATTACTCATAAGAATGACTGAAATAGTGTCGCAATGACACATTTTAGCTAGCAGAAAGGAGTGGAACAGGCACTGTCTGTATGGACAGGTAAACAGTCAGTTCCCATCTCATGTAGCCTTGACTAATGCCTGTAACCATAGTGACAACCTCAGATAAATTTTTAAATGTCACCTTCACCATCCCTGATCGGTTGTTGTTGCCCATAACTTTCTTGTATTCTGTATCTGGCTTAATTTTTATTCTACACCTCATTTTAGATATTAGGTCAAAAACTCACTGGTTCCTTTTGGCCCATTCAAGTTTTTTGTATTCCCTCCAACTCCCAAATACTAACTCTGTTAGTTAGCTAGCTAAAGAAAGGAGGCTGTTCCCCACCTGACAACATTGGTTAACTAGCTAACAACGCACTTTTCATAACTTGACTGAAAAGCTGATGACACGCTCTTATATCATAGGAAAAATCTCACATGGTTAAAACACTCTTTACTTGCACAAAAAGCTGTGAAATTTCAGTACAAATAACCTTTAAAAATATCCTGAGAAATAACCAGATTGGTAATATATAGTATACACCTTTAATCATACGATAGGTCGGGTGCCACGAGCAGTGCCTCCCTCCCCAAAGCTATGCCTCTCCAGGTTAATATAGTCTAAACGTATCCCTCACAAACTGGAAGTGTGTGCAAGTGTGTTTCATCACTTGCACATCTGAAGACCTTCCTAAATCAAGACTTAGCCAATAAACCTGCAGTCTTATGCATGACTGCATTCAGACCCCGTCATTTAATCCCGCAGTGCATGTGTGTGTCCGGACCGGCCAAAGTAGAACATAAAGCACCACAGTGTCTGAGGGAGATGATATTCCCGTGTCTCAGACAGGCGGTCACCACTGAAGGGTGGTCTGCAGATAAGGTCTGTGTGCAAGGAGAGCGCAATCTACCGTCACAGGGGTCATATTAACAACCTGATGGTCAGTGAGATGAAAGCTACAGAGAGCCTGGAGAAAGTGGAATGAGTTTTATATGTGCGGGTGAAACTTTCCTGTGTAAAATAATTTAATGTTAAAAAATGAAATAGTTGCATCTTATGATGGATCAAATGTTGACCAATACTATGATCATATTGGCAATATTCTGATAGATGAATATTATTTGTATGTACAGAAGCTAAAAACGTTTGGCTAGTACTAACCCTTTACCCTTTATTACTAACACTAGATTGGTTTAAGGGACTTAATGTTTTTAAACTCAGATTTCAATAAGGGAGAAGAGAGAGTAAGAGAAAAAAGGAAAGAAGTGTGTATTTTTTTCCCAAAGAAACATGGCACAATTGAGTTAAGGCCCCTGCTCCGTGGCCTCTGACCTTGCAGTCGCCCAGGGTCAAGACACTGAGCAGAGTCCGATGACAGACCCTCTATGGCCTGTTCCGAAAGACAGAGAGAGAGAGGGAGGAAAAATGAAGTGGGGGGAGGTGGGATGATTGTCTGCCAGTTACCAATTTAGTAGCAGTCTCTGAGTTTTAATGGAAAGGGGTGTTGACTGATTAATATGCATGAATTTGGGAACAGTTGTGGTTTTGTGCTGGACTGTGCTTTTCTCACGCAAGGTGGGACGGCCAGGGGAATGAATGCATTAGCGTTCTGAAGGCCAGGGAAGAAAGAGGAAGACAGAGAACTGAAAGAGAGGTGCTGGACAAAGGATGGAGGGGGGGCTCTTCTGCTTTTCCATCAAACAAATTAAGAAGGGAGGCAAAAGAAGGGAGGCTGGTCCCTAAGTGGGGGTGATATCAGTTTTCTTCAGCCTTTCAGTGTTTCTCAAGCCGACGAGAGTTCTGAACATGATCCAAACTCGCTCCCTCTCAGTGACAATAGAAATCAGAGCCAAGCGTGAAATAGTTTAGCCTATTAGTCACTTTTTAGCAGAGCTGGCAACCAAACTAAATGTAGATAAACATTATGTGATGGATATCTCATCTAGACACTGATGCATTATGGAAGAAAATACAGCCAAATGCAGCCAAAGCCCTAATTATAGTAACAGCACAGCTTGCACCTTATGTGTAGTGAGGTCTGCTCAGAAATTGAGACAAAAGTTTTCATCATGTCCAGTTTGTTATTTCTCATTCTCAGCAAAGAGCTGTCATCAGGAAATCATGCAGGGGTAAATGCTCTCAACATCCTGTGTTCAAACTGCCCTTCTTCAAGGGCTTACATTATTCTAGTTTCATTTCTTACCCCTCCCAAATGTTTCTTTCCACTGCCGCCTTTATCTCCACCTCTCCATCTCCCCCCTTCTCTCTCTCTGGACATGCAGAAGGAGGACTATTGTTCACTCTCTCCCAGCATAGCCTGGGGCCCTGCAGGCTGGCTTGTCATGGTAATGGCTCTGAATGATGTGGTAATGGGATGTAAATACCACTATACTCTTTAACATACCACCAACAGCACACACTTTCAAAACTTTGCTCCGTGTCCCGCTCTCTGACTGAAATTTTCTATTTTCCTCTTCCTCTCCCTATAGGCAAGGCTAAAGAGGGAAGAATTAAGGGAATTTTCCACAGTACATACAGGTCGATGAGCATAGTGGAGGTTGGGAGGACAGGACAATGAATTCTGGAAAAGAGGAGGGCTACTCCCTAGCTCTCTGGTCGAGATGTTGGACGTTGGAGGTAATGAAGGGTGAAGGTTCTAGTCAGTCTTCACCCCAGACAGCAGCTATTTCAGACACCATTATAGAGCTCGTAAAGCCATTACACACCACTGTCTCCACCATCATTAAGAGATTAGAGACTTAGCCATACGCCTGCCAGCCTTTAATCATAATACAACACATATTCAGAGGAACTATGAAGCAGTAAAAACTATAAAGCAGTGAAAAACTATGAAGCAGTGAAAACTATAAAGCAGTGAAAAACTATGAAGCAGTGAAAACTATAAAGCAGTGAAAAACTATGAAGCAGTGAAAACTA
>JAOUQW010000046.1:15050965-15078334 GCA_028565825.1 Olivaichthys viedmensis | reverse complement strand
ATACCTTTTTGTATTACATTTTTCCTTTTAAGAACGGGTTAATTTACGAAAATCAATTTTTCAGCAAATAGATTTCACTCAAAGTTTTTTTTTGTTTGTTTTATTGTGATAACACCCAATGTTGTCAGACTTTCACATAGCAGTTTATCAAAAATATTCTTCTTTTATTGATTTATTTGAAGAAAACCCCCTCCCCACAATTAATATGTATGAAAAGTGCATATTTCGTATAGTTTTATGCATAAACAGTCACCTGAAGTCAAGACTACCACTACTAAGATAATTAGAAAAATCTGTATCAAAGTCTGACTTGAAGACCTTTGAACCAGGGTGTGAAATTATGTGGCTCCTTTGAAGGCTGAGAAAAATGACTTGGCGTATGGAAAATAACTGATTTTGTGAAAACAGCCGATGTCAGTAACCAACAGAATCCCAGGAAACAATTAATCCTTCAGCATGAATCATTACTTCATCTAAGGAAATGTCTATACATGGACTACATAACATTATGTTTTAGGAAATAAGCTTTCCAGTGACATATGACTTAATACAGAGAGATTTAATGAAAAATAAATAAAAAATACAATGAAATTAATGTTAGGTGTAGATAATGGAGTTTGGATAAAAGTATAAAAAATAAAGTATTTATTAAAATAACTGGCAATGTCTTTTTACATATTGTGGAGGTATGAAAATTACTGATGAAAAATATCAAAAAATCCAAAATCACCATTTTGGCCTGTGGTGCCTGGCCTTAAATGTATCCAGCTGAAGTGACCTAACTGAAATGGTAGCCACTGTGTCAATGTCTACCTTTCTTTCCATCATAACATTTTAATCTTCTCTGATCTTGCATTCTTCAAATGTGACCCCAGATTCTCGTGGTTTCTTCTTTATGTAATTACTATCTAATTTCTGATCGATGATTTTCATTACTTTGGCATTATCGGATGAGATACTTAAAAAGGTCAATTTATAACCAATCATCTGACCTTAAGTATCTTTAGTTTCCACACTCTGTCAGTGTCTCTCAAATGATGCTTCACACTATTGTTATGGGAGACATTTGGCCTTTTAATGTGGAAATAAAGTAGAAAGAAAAAAACCCCCAGAATAAACAGAATAAAGAGAATAAACAGCATTTATAGCATCTATTTGAGGTTGATTATTTGAAACTTTTCAAACAGTTCTGTTAAGTTTTTCTTTGGACGCAATTTGACCATTACTTCAAAGAACCTAACCTTTTCCTCAATAGCTTTTATCTCCCTTATTTTGACACAAACTCACCAGGTTGCAGAGCATTTGACTGGCTACCCAAAGGACTTAAACGGTGAATGGAAACAGAGTGCAATAGAGACAGGTGGTGAGGAAGGTGGCCGCTCTCTAAGACCAGCCTATACGAAACTCTCTTTGGGATGCAGTCACCTTTCAGGAGTCACCAACGACAGAAGATACACAGAGGGGGGCTGGCATCCGGGTCCTGGTGAGCACTATCTACTCTATAAAAACAGACAACAATAGACACACAATTAAACCCTTCCTTCGTCAAACTTCTTAACGTATTTGGCAGTTTTATGCCGTCGAAAGTTTTCAACAAAAAGTAACACATTTTAGTGTTCAAATTTGCAATGCCAATATGTCAACATAGATAAACGCCACCTACAGATTTGTGCTCTGCTTCTGCTTTTAGTAAAACGGAGTGACGCAGATTTGCACATGAGGAGAGTGAACGCACCTCCAAACCCCAGCTTCAGCGCCCACCATCTACCTCCCATTAAGCAAGCTCTCCCCCCAGGCTCAGAGAGCAAGGACAATGGGGTAAGTCAACAATCCCAACATGAAAAAAGCCTGAGGCTGGCGTGTTTTTTTCACCATAGAAACTGGTTTGAACAGATATTTCTGGTGAACAAGCATTTTTGTGTAGTACACTCTATATGTCTTAGTATTCAACAAACACCAATGACTCAGTAAAAAGAGAATAACTTGCTCTATAGAGACATTAAAAAGATCCTCGTAAAAGATTACAGTCTTGGTAAAAAAAAAAAACTAAGGCACTCCTGAGTGTGCATATAAAAAAGTATTGATAACTGTTGAGACACAACATATTTCAGCTCAACTGCGGTCCCATCATGTCCGACCTCAGGCCTCTTTAAACTATTAGTAGGTCATATGATCGGAACACCTGATCTAGTCATGAAATCACAACAGGAGGTTAAAATTCAGTAGACAAAACAACAACAACAACAACAAAAACACGCAAGGAAATCTAAGGAAGATAAGAAGACGACAACTGAAAAGGTTATACGATATACGATAACTCTAAATGCAAAATCTACCACAAAGAGGTGTCTCAGTGGTTAAGGCTCTGGGCTGCTGATTGGAAGGTTGAGAGTTCAAATCCCAGCTCCCACTGTTCGGTCCAAGTACCTTAAACCTCAACTGCTTAACTCAATTGTAAGTTGCTTTGAATAAAAGCATCTGCCAAATGTAACTGTAAAAATAAATCGACAAAGCAAAGAAAAAATACAATATGCATATTAGTGCCTTGGTTTTTCCACTCGGACTGTTTCTTTTTGATATCTGTACAGTTATACTCTTTTCACTCAGTACTTGATCTTTATTCTTTATAAAAGTATATTATTCCTCTCCAAAGAGCACCCAATTGTTGTGATGTACATTTCTTGACCCAGTGTAGCACCACTTTCTTTTTCTTGTCAATGTATATCTTGCTTATTAAAGTGAACATGACTTACATGACTGCAAGGTGTCTTTAAGCTCAAAACCGGGAGCACGACTAGAGAAAACCACAGGGACTTTGTACCACGACTGCCAGATATACATCACCCTGAGGTCAGCACAAAGACTACTGCTCCCAAACCTCCAGAGAGAACCATACTTAGAAAAGTACTTGTGCTGCTCCCTTCACCAATGGAACAAGGTAAGACCCAGAGGCTATATGATTCACTACTCTCCACTCACCATTAATACCACTTAAACAGCACTGGCATTCAATCCCTGACCTGGGGTCCTCCTGCACGGCACACTGTTGGGTGTTCTCTGCTGGTATACAGCTCACTCAACTCTTCAGGTAATTACCAAGACCTTTGTGAGTTGAATTAGGTCTTGTAGTAGAAGCCTCTACATGGCAAAGGGGGGGGGGTCAAGACTTGGACTGATTACCACTGCCATACAGTATGATGTTACCAGCTTCCCCTTCTTGTCACTTGTGTCTCCGCATCATATTCTCACCCCTTTTGTCTCAAGTGTCAGAACCTCAGTACCCTGCCTTAAGAGTTTTGTCTCTTGCCTTTGTCTCAGATGGTCTTTGTGGTCTTCCTGAGGAAGAGGAAGAAATTGAGGATGTCCTGTGTAGTGGTGTGGAACAGAAAGACGGGTGGATCAAGAAAGGAGAGAACAGGCCTATTGAACATGGATGCAGGCTAAAGGCAGCAGAACAAGACCATCTCATTTGGTTTGAACCTGAGGAGGACAAAGGTATTTAGAAAAATCAAAATGACAATCTCTGACTATACACAGCTCTGTATTCAGTTTTTGTGATATCTGTTAGGTTACAAAAGTTGGACTAAGGGAAGAAAAGAACTGCTGTTTTGAATTCAACTTTGACATTGTTACATTGCACAGTTTGGTGGGGGGGTTCACGTAACTATAAAACTATCTAAACATATTACAAAATTGTATACTACTAATTAGTAGTTCATAGCTTAAGTAAACCCACATTATCATAGATCTTGTTTTCATGTGATGTAATGAAAGTATTGGAAACTGGTCAACCAAAACATAAACGTAAGGATGTTGGCAGAAAGAGAGGTTTGGACTTGTTCTACCAGCATTAAGGAAGTTTAATTCGGCTCAAAACATCATGCCTGGCTTTGATATAACACAATACAACCTTCTGAAGTGCATTCAGACATTTCAGCTATACAATCACACAGTGAAGAGCTTCTTGAGGAAAGGGTGAGTGGAAATATATGCTTTTACTGAGAAGGAATGCATTTAAAAGAAAATAAAGTGACACAATGACGTAAAAGCCAATACATCATACCCTTTTTTGACAGTCTACCTAATATCCAGTCTTGTGTCGACTGCCCCTTGTCTCCTCATTAGTTCACTTACAACTATCTCCACATGGAATCAAAACCAACTAAACCTTACAAGCCCGAAGTGGCTCCTTGACTGAAACTACACTATCACAACAGCAGCAGTGAACGAAAAGCTTGGCCTCCCTCCGAGAAGTGATCAAGACCTCTCCATGTACAGCTCAGCCTGGGCCTGGCTGCAGCTAAATAGAGTCTTTAAAGCAGGGCAAGCAGCAGGTCGAGTGACAGGGGAGATTCGGCCCATGCTGACAGTGGGGTACTGGAGATCTCTCTAGGGCAGATATGATAAATAACAGCAGACTAGCTGAAGTTCGGTCCCCCATGAGGTTTTGAGGCCAGACCACCAAGGCCAAAACATTGTGTAAAAATGTAGAAAGTACTAAACTCACACAGAGACCAAAGGAGTAAGGAAAAACAGACAAGGGAGTCAATGGATATTCAGTAGCCTTAAATCTTGGGTAACATTCAGCCAGATCTAATCTAGCACTTTAGCATTTTTTATTTAATTTTTTTTAAATCAAAAGTTCAGATGTTCACAGAAAATCCTTTTATTTCCAGTTCCTTTTAAAGCAGAGGACAGTAAAAGAGTGAAGATAGCTGGTTTAAAGCCATGTCACATTACCCAAATGGAATCAGTTTTCTCAGTATGAACAAAAGGAACAAATATATATATATATATGTATATATAGTTCAAAGACAAGACGTGTTCTTTTTTTGCATCCGAAGGCTGTTCATTTGACAGAAAATTATTAATATGCATAAATATTATGATATCATTCCACTCTTATTTCTCTGTTGTCTTATAGAAGGAAAAACATTACATATTAAGGGGGAAACTAATGTTCTAAAGTGCAAAATTGTTTTACGGTATAACAGTCCTCATTAAAATTAACATCAAATGTTAAAAAAAAGAAGTTAGAATTAAAGTACAAATTAATACAAATCACTCACTATGTATATGGATATTACCTTTTTTATTATTACTGTACATATAATCAAGCCTAGTATTTAAGACCATTTAATACACTGAAATTTTACTAAAACAAAACTTGAAAGCATTTTAAAACTCAAGGCCTGGCACATTACCTATCTATTTTATTTCAACTACAGAGCATGCCGTAGGTCCGCTGCCTCCATTTGTAGGTCGTAGGGGTCTCGGGAAACAGTGCTCTATGGCACTCTACAGACAGGACCTGCATGACCCTGCAGATCCGACAGGACTTCAGTCTGGCATCATCCGAGGCAGCCTTCCTCTGGAGCTGAGAGGTATCTCACAAATGATTTATCAAAACCTAGTCAAGGCACCTAGTCGAGAGTTAATAATCATGCTTTAAGGTAAGGAGGTATAAGGTTTAAAAGGAGCGGGTTGACTTCTCTTTCTCTTGTCAACACTACTTGGATTGAAGCACCAAAACTTGTAACATGTCACAGCCATTGCAAGCTTAATGAGGTTCCTCATAAAGGCAATCAGCCAATAAAGAAAAATGTATTAAAACATTAGAGCAGTCACAGGGTCCAAATTCAGTTAAGCGATTAAATGTCAGTGAGTGAGTCTGCAATACACAACAGAGGTAATGTAGATGGAAATAATACAAACCTTTCCTTGATATCATTCTTGGTTCTTTTGCTCACACCACTGCATGTGTTTTCAGAGTGTCAGAAAGGCGGAGTACTGGGCACCTTAATAATGGGTCCTGCTGGGGAAATCATACGCTTGTCTTTCTGGGATCCCTTAACTGACACTGAGGACCACCCAGCTCTGGAGGATGCCATGAGAGAACATGGTAATCAAGTCTTTAGTTGGCTTTTACCTTCTGCCCACAGACCACAGAAAAGATGGTGCTGTGGTTTAAATAAAAGAGAGGGATATCTAAAATATCATGTTCACAAAATGTGGTTTGTCTTAAAGGCAGTTTACACAAATGCAATACAATTGCTGGTCACAGTCATTTAGTGGAGAGTTTACGTCAAGCACAGTGATGCTGGGAGGGTCAATAGGTCAACTAGACGAGAGATAAGACAAAAGACAGTGAGGCCAGTAAAGAAAAAAATAAAGGAAGGAAGGAAACAATTTGTATATTGTGCATATGTCTTTATCTTAAGTTCTCAGGGTTATGACTTCTGAGGGCGTTTTGGAGCAGGCTTGGACCATCTTGGACCAACTGGAAGAGCAAACTACACAAACAGGTTAGTGTCTGTGCAGACAGGATCATACAGACAATCCACGATGCTAATATCATGATACAGAGTGACTGTGTTTCAAATGAATACTACAGTTTTGGTGGAATGCTAAATGGACTGGACTGTTGACATAGCTGTAGCTGTAGACAACTTTAGTCAGCACTATATTGCAGACTCTGCTGACCTGATCAAATTGAAACCTTGTATGTAGCCATGTTTGTGGTTGTTGTAATCTATTTCCCATACATGCTATTCTAATATTTCACAGATTTTACATTTTTAGCCAACCACTGCTTCCTATCAATTCACTCCATTTCACACGAGTACACACAGGTAAAACGAAAGAATACTATACACACATACGTATACAGTCTCCCTCCCCCCTCAGTCTTAAATGCTCCACATCTGGTAGTGTTTTGCAGCAGTGAGGTATCCCGGCCGGAGAAACTCGATCCCCCCCAGGCCAGGGCTTAATCCCAGCCCCGGAGTCTGTGTGACTGACAGAGGCTGTGTTTTCTCAAGCCGACCTCTGGAGCTGCTCTGTTTCCTTTATTCTGTCACTGGTCAGAAACCGAACCCCCCGCTCAACCTACTCTACCTCAACCCCCAACCCTCAACTCCCTCTCCACCCCCTCCTCTATCTACCCGAGCTGTACTCTTCACCACTTCTCCCCCTTCCCTCCTAAAAAGTTGGGCCTCTGTAGAAACGGACACTTTCTAAATAAAGATTCTTTAAAGCAAATGCCCAAAACCGGCTATATGGTCTCGAGCAATGCGATTCAGCCATAGACCGTATAAGATCCAGCTCAGGAGATTATGTGGATGTGTATGAGGAAATAATCCTTAACAATCCTGTTAGGCAAAGTTTGGACTGATAATAAGCTCAAATACACTTTCAGAAATTTCTGGCCATTTCAAGTTTAAATTTGATGAGTGAATGATGCAAGCTCTATAAGCTCTAGAACAACTTGCTTAAATACACATTCAAGTTAGCGAAATACCAATGAAGCGCTAATAAATCCATTTTGAGCTTCACAAGTCAACAGTTAAAGCACTAATAGTTGTGTGGCTTAATTTACATTCACAAGGATCATTGCTGTAGACAGCTCTGGATATTAACCTTAAGTCTAAAGCCAATACCGTGTGCCTTTGGAATTACCAGTAGATATTTTATGCTTGGCTGTCGTGACACTGACAATGTGCTAACAAGTTCATAACCAAAAATAGCTGGTGGTGTAGCAAAGTCGACACATTGCGATCTGGAGTGTATGGCATGCCAGAAGGGGTGGCATATGTTACATATAGCTTACTTGGAGAGTACTGACGAGAGAAAACATGCATACAAAATAAATAAATAAATAAATAAATACATTTTAAAATAACATTTTTTTTAAATCACACTAATTCAGTAGTAGTCTGTTCTGTTATTATTGAGATATTTGAGATTAAGTTATTCAGAGTGATCAACAGGCTAGATGCAGGAAGCTTGGCGAAAAAGTGGAAATAATTGATATAAACGTCTCTCATCAGTTCACAAGTGTGCTACTGACTTAAAGACTGATCTTAACTGACTAACTTTCTAATTTTCTAAGTGACTGATATCACCATACCAGGAAAAAATTAGGAACAGAAAGCACATCCAAAGCATCTACTGGCCTCTAGTGGGCAGTAGTTCTACTGGGCCTGTCCCTAAAGCCATTTAAAAAAAAATAATTCAAAGAAGCACAGTACTGCAGGCTGAGATTGTAAACCAGTCCACAGTTTTGTCACTCTGGACTGCGAATAGCAAGGGGACTAACATTTACACAAATGTTTTTTTTTTTTTTTTGCTTGAGTCTGATTGGGGAGGAAAGGTGTGAAATAAAAGTGCCACTTCAGGTTAAAGCGATATGTGGTGGCCTACATTCCATTTTGCCTGGATGCTTACGGAGGGGTCTAAGCAGGGGTGGAGGGGCTCAGAAAAAAGAAAAGAGAGAGAAAATCAGGCAGAAAGTGAGATGGCAAGAAAGGAAAATCTTAAGAGCATAAAAGCAAAAGAAGTGAGTAGAAGTGAGTGTGTGAGTGGAAGTAGAGTGAGACAGCAGTGAGACTGAAAATTAGAGAGAAAAAGGCCCATTTCTGTTGCCATTACGGGGGATTTGAGTCATGGCAGATGAATAATAGGGGCGGTTGATTGGGCGAGTGTGTGGGAACAGAGGAGCTGGAGGGGTGAGTGGAGCGTGGAGAGACACAGCCGAGGTTTCACTCACTGTAACGCATTTCCCCAAAAATGTGGAACAAAGTGCAGCCCAGCTCTCTGGAGGATGGGGTCACTGCTGCACTCAACAGAGCCTGAACGGCAACAGAGAGGGCTCAACTCTGCCTCCCCCTCTCTTCTTCCACCCTCTTTCTCTCTCTCGTTCAGTCTATCTGCTTAACACACCCTTTTCCCCCTCTCCCTGACTTCAAAGCGGTCCTGGAACCCATTAAAACAGACAGACTCGTCGAAAAATAAACGGTGCCTCGTTGGTGTGGTGGTGCAGGAGAGCCGGCCCCTGTGTGTCTGTGTGTGTGCAGGCTGTAAGCTGCAGTCTGCCGCGCTCTGCTGGGTCTGATCTACTGCCCACAGGCGTAACGCAAATACCACAGCTCTATAGCCAAACACTGAGCATGCTCACCGTGTCTCCCAGGGCTTGGGACAAAGAGTACATAAAACAAATATCTGACATTTTAAAGAGTGTCTGCCTGTGCATGTGTGTGTGTGTGTGTGTGTGTGTGTGAGAATGAACAAACACAGTAAAAAAAAAAAGAAGTGTTAACCATGCAGTATGTCAATTTCACTACTGAACGTGTCACCTTTTGTCTAGAGAGATTTAATGGATGGACAGATGGTTCTATAAAGGCCAGTTTTAATGCAAAACTAAAGTTTTACAGTTTAAAAACAGTAAAGCCATTGTTATATAGTAGCTCTTCTATTGCAAGAATGAAATATATGGTAGTGTTTCTTGTTGACAGGGTTAATCTTAGAGCTCCCTCTAGTGGTGTAAAGCTGTATTACTATATGGATGACTTGTCAGCCCTGTGGTGACGGACATCATAATTCAATAAACGTGCTGCCCCTTGTCTAATAAGCATATGCTGCTGATTTCAAAGCCAATGAGTCACATGGCTCACTTTAATGAGTCTGCATTCATCGGCAATGCTGCAGGAATGTGCAATGTTTTGGGTTCGGTAAAAGTGAGACCTCACCGGTCACACAGGGTCAGAGAAGGAGTATGTTTGTTTTTTAGGTTAGATACACCTTCAAGGGAGCAATATGGTTCTCTGTTTGTACCTTGCAATCTGGAGACAGAATGGCATTTACAGAAAAAATGGCCTCCTGTTTAATCCAAGAGCACGAGAATTATTGCCTGCTTACTTGAAATGGTTTTGTATATCAGCTCTAAATTACTGATACAGTGGCACAGGCCACAGTGTGTAGTTTTCTTGCCTGTAAATTATTGAAAATAAATTCCTGATTAGTAAAGACCATCAGTACATTAGTACCTATTAAAACACAAGTTAAAGGAATACTCAAGTGCTTTTAAACCTAATATCTATCTACCATATCTGTAGTGTATGCGTGATTACCACAGACAAGAATTGACACGTTTCCCTGAACTGTAAAAAGAACAGAAAACCTGTTTACTGGAAACTCACTTATAATGGATGTCTAAGGGCAGTTGATAAACCAATAAACATTTATGCAAAACAAACATTCATTTTTGTAGAAGGTCTTTGTGAATTCCTCTGTCAAAAGTATGATTCATCCTTTTAGAGGTAGGACTACTATTCAAGACAAAATCATTTGTAGTTTTGCGCATGGATACCATAAGACGTTGTGTAAATAAAGTGTAAATAACCGCAATTACTTTTTACTGTATTGCTCCAGTGTTGGAAAGTTGGATAAAACTACATAAGAACAGCTTTAGTAAGACATTCTCTTATGTGTTTTCATCTTAAGACTTTTACTGTTAGAGTAATGGTTGTAGTTTTGAATTCCCATTATATATTCATGTGTTTTAAATGTTTATTGGAATTCAACAAGTGCCCTTAGACTTCTATTATAAGTGAGTTTTTAGTAAACACATTTCTATTCTTTTCTCAGTACAGGGAAATGTGTTGAAACTCTTGTCTGTTATAATCACGCATACACTACAGATACGTAGATAGAGATTAGGTTGAAAAAAGCTGGAGTATTCCTTTAAGTGCTTGCTCAAAAAGCAGCCATGTCTCCAAGTTAAGTTTAAACAAACAATCCTGCATCTGTTTTCCTCTTACAGGAAGAATGAATGACAGAGAACTGGAGGCAAAGCGAGGTCACAAGAAACAAACCGGTACTAACCGAGAGGTATACGCCTGAGCGAAAAGCCCCCGCTGTACCTGCAGGGCCGACCACATCACCGCAGTATATCTTCTCAAACCATGATGTCTCAGTCTCTGTTAAGAGAAAATACCCTAATGAAATACTGTATAGTCTCTAAATGCACCATGGATCACGTCTTAACAGAATCAAATGTACTGTTGCCAGGCAGATTTGATGATCCATGGATCTACATGTAGCTTGAAAAAATACCTGTCAGCTAAACTAAGAATAAAGAGTTAAAAATGTGTTAATGCTGTTATGGACGTTAACAATGCTGATATGATTATCACGCTGCATGCCTGTGTTTATGGTTTCTAAGGACAAACCTCGATCTGCTGAACATATCAAAGTGGTGGAGATGGCTGAATGTTCTGGCACTGATGGAAGAAGAATTGGAAAGGCCCAGGTGAGCCTTCACACTCCATCTCACCTGTATATGTTTCTCAAACCACAGCACCCGGTCTGGTCTGGTCGAATGCAATCGTATCCAATCTAATCTCTTGATTTCCTCCAAGGCTTGTGCACCTGAGCAAAGAACAGGAAAGATGAACAGCTCTACAGAAACTCAGCCCTACAGAAGAGGTAAGAACACCACCTGGTAGGCACAACAAATGCCTTGTATTCCTTTGTTTCCCAGCTTATTTTAGTCTCTAAATGTGAGTATAGTATAGTAGAGTGTAGTATACAAGTAATGGCTAAAACACCTTGTCCACATTAGGCACAGCACCAAGTACCAACTCAGTCTAGCATTAGAGACTTTTGGATGACTGATGTCTTAAGAGTATTTCAACCATTACTCATATGTATCAAATGAGATATGTGGTGTTCGTTAGTCAATTTTAAAGCAGAAAATCACAGATTTCTACATTTCTACATATTGAGAAGTAACTAAAGTCATTCAGATTGTTTTGATAGCACTGTAGAGAAACATACACAAGTCAGTATCGTTCACAATAGCAGTGGTAGGAACCAGGGGTACAAAGTGTTTAATGTCTCTCAAAGCTACCTCACTGTAAGGCATAATACAAAATAGTTACAAATATGTTGCCCATTGAGACTGTTTTACAATAGTTCTGCAATACGGTTTTGGCTTACAATGTATTTTTTGTATAAATTACTATGTATGTCTGTGGTTATAGTGTTAACAAGAAAAATGGTATGGCCCGTTATAGAGGTGTATTCGAAAGTGTAATTTACAGTACATGCGTCTTTCTGACACGACTGGGTTAACTTTTAAAATGATTAAACAGGTGCAATTTAACAACGAGCAGTAGCCTACATTGACTCTTTCCAAAAATGTCGCAGAGCTGCATCAGTTCAAACTGGAATATAAAGACAAAGAATGATAAAAATAATAATGTTTTGGTTGTCTTGATTGACAATTCACGATGCCACCTATCCAAGGCCTCAGGTCTGGAGATGAGACAGTGACAGTGCATCATTGATGACAGAGACTTTTTTCCTGTCTGCCTAAAATTAATTGGGCGAGATGACCAAGACCAGATTAACCTAATGGACAGATGTCAGTTAAATAAGTGAGCTGGACTAATGACAAATAATTTTGGTATCCAACGATCAATACGTTAACATGTCTGATTTTTTAATCTTTTATCTATATCCTACCACTGTAGCCTATTTTGACCAATTGCCAAACATAGTCTATTGTGTGTTACGTTGTGTACAGTTTTCTGCAGCTCCTCTGATGAATACTAGCAGCCTTAACTTTTATATGGTAATTTGTTGACATGACATAGTTAAACCATCCTAGCTGGGTGAAGTGCAAGGTTAGTAATTGATTTTTACAGATTTACCAGCATTAAGCGTATAAACCCAGAAGACACATGTAGCTTCACTCGTAGTTTGGATAACAAACCAAAGAGCTGCTTTTGCATCGAGACATTGCGATGATCCCTGCTTCCTTTCACAAACATTGTCAAGAGATCGGTGTCTGTAAATTTCTCTAGAATGGAGCATTTTTCTTCAAAACATTTACTTTTCAACAATGAACTTTGTTTTATTTATTTATTTTAATCTGTAGAATTCCTCTTAGAGTGCTTTACCAGTAAATCTAAAAAACACAATTAAACATACCATGTAGAACCTGACCCTGGGTCAGTAGAGACGTTTAATACACATGGGCTATGGTTTCCAGCATACTCACATATGACAAAAAGATTTGTGGTTCTTTCCTTAGGGGAAGATATCAAGAAACAGATGAGAGGAAGGACACAGAGTCTACAGCCTGAGGGAAGAAGGAGACCTGGCTCACCAACGTCTAAATATGTGCCTGCTAGTAGCCCCCAAAAAACAGCTCTTCCCACCCCCACATCTGTGGATGAACATTTTGATAAAACAAAGCCCAAAAGCCAGAGAGAGTTATTTAAAGACACTGCGTGAGTAGAACTATTTATTTAGACCATGGTATAATGAAGCTCATGATACTGTTTAATGCTATTTTATCAGATGTGTTTAATTGTGGGTAATGTTATATTTAGCAGATTAACACTTGGGTGACTTTAGCATATTCACATAAAAAATTTGAGATTTTAAGGAACAATTATTTTACGTATCATTCCAGGGATAGACAAATACAACAACAGCCTGACTAAACATTATATTTTGGCCATGATGATGAGATACTATAGCAACTGCAGATTTTAAAGCATTGTTTAAAAATGATTTCAGTTATTTCATAGTTTTCTACTATGTCAAAATGCAGTATCTTATCAAAATTAATACTTGTTGTTTTTGCCATGAAATTTGTTTAGTGTATTAGTTTAGTGTATTAAAAATAACCTGACGCTTAGCCATCAAAAGCAGCTACTACTTGTTTGGCTGGATGTCAAGTAAACTTTGAAGTCTTTTTTTTTTTTTTTTTTTAGTTACACGAGAAGTTAGTGCCTTCTGCCTTAGCAGGGCAGAACTCTGTCCGAGTTCTAAGTTTTTTTATTCTGGTTTTTGCCACATTTCGTTTTCTTCCTTGTCTTTTATTTTTTGCTTTACAACACTAATATCACTTAACCGTCCCCTTCTCATTCCTGTGACACAGTTGTGTTTTGGGTGCTCACACAGTAGGTCATGACATAAGGTCACAGGTCAGGATGAGGTCAAGCAACTTGGATCTATGAGGTTTGAGAGTCATTAAATATCCTGTCTAATTACTGTTTGCATTCCGCTCTCACCCGTTTGGCTTCATCATCCGCTTCAGTTTCCATCACTCTGAGTTTCGAGTTTCGGACGCAGCCTCGTTCAGCCCCCTGTGAGCTGTGAGAAAGCAGGGATTAGAGCACCTCTCTCCATCAGAGTGCTTTATCAGTAAATCTCTCCCACTGCCTCGCTCCCTCGGTCTCTCTGTGCTATATTTCATCCCCAACACCCTGCCGACCATTCATCACTGTCCACCAGGTGACGTATTTTATGCTTTTCTTCCTGATTTTGACAGCAAGTCCAGAAAAGCAGGTGGAGTAGATACTGCAGAAGACCCCCAAATAAGGAAAGTGAAGAAGAAGGATGAGTTTTATCAGCCTGCCGAAGAAGTTACAGACATTAAGTACACAGAGAAAAAGACTGTACAAACAAATAAGGACACAGAGTCACAAGACACCAGTTTCCCTGCAGAAACAGCTCCTGGTCTGATACTAGTGAGTCCTACTGTAGATTACTGTATCCACATTGATTAGTGATTAATCGCCCCTCTCATTGTCAGTCCTTGTTTTCTTGCTTTTTTCTGTTGTGTCTTACTGCAGAAGAAAAATAAAAAGGTAGGAAGTGAGAAACCAAAAACAGAGTCCACAAAGTCACAAAACACTGTGAAAAAAGTGAAAAAGAAGTCCAAAGGTCAAGCAGCATTCATTGTGGGTAAGTTTTGCAATTACTCATTGGGATTCCAATATTTAGATTAATATGAAGAGTGTCAAATCATGTCCAATTCTCATCTGTCTCAGGTAAACCAAGGCAGTCACAGGAAGTACAGCAGATTGAAAAGAAGATATATAGTCCAGAGAGATCTGAAAAGACAATCTCCAACACAGTGGTGAATGAGTCAGAGGACAAACCTGCAGACAATCACTGCGGTGGTGCTCCTGGACACACTATGGATGTCATGGAAATCCATCAGGTCTCGGTATTCCAAGAGACCCGTGATGCTGGACACAGTCTGGATAGTGATCGGGTTTCCGTCCTTCATGAGGACTGTGTACCTGGACACAGTCTAGATAGTGATCGGGTTTCCGTCCTTCATGAGGACTGTGTATCTGGACACAGTCTGGATAGTGATCGGGTTTCCGTCTCCCGAGAAGATCATGTAGCTGGACAGAATTTGGACATTGATCAGGTCTCTGATTTCCAAGAGAGGTATGTATCTGCCGTTTCTTCCAGATCACACAGCTCTGCCAAGTCGTCCTGCACAAGTACCTGGAGCTTTCGGAGAACCAGTGTATCAACAGATACTGGCATGTGTAGCCCAGTACCACGCCCCCTTCCTCATCTCTCCCTCCAGTGTGCTGTCCCAACACACCATCCTGCACCCAGCCCTGCCAAGTCTGAATCAACTGCTTATGTGAGTCTTCTTTTAGTATCACAAAATAACGCTTCAAGAAGAGAGGTTTGCCTTTCTCGATCAATGACTGATCGTGGTCCATTTTCCTCAAAACACCTTAGAACAATTATTATAATTATTATAAATAACTACCTGAAAATTTTTAATAATATATGGAGGCCCTACCCAACTCAATGGGTCCAACCTATGATTACGATAAAAATAAAGACACTCTAAAAATAAATTTAGCTCTCCCCACATACACTCTTAAAAATAAAGGTGCAAGAAAAGATTATCTAAAGCAATCCCATAGAATAGCCATTTTTGGTTACCTAAAAAGCCATTCTGACTCCCTAAAGAACCTTTCAGTCCATAATTCTTTAACCATTTTTGTTGTTGTCACAATAAACAGAATAATCATTTCCACCTCAAAGATCCTTTCACATAATGCTAACATTTAGGGTTGGATTTATTTTAGTTCTCTGTGGCACCATGATTAAAGATCCATCAATCAAAAGGTTCTTTAGGAAACCAAAAAATAGGGTTCTTCTATGGCATCACTCTAAAGAACATCACATTTATTTATAAGAGTGTAGAGTATGCTAGTTATATTATATCTTCTCAGGCTAAAGGCAATGAAGAAGCCATCAACCTGAGAGACAGCAAGGCTGCATCACTGGCTGTGAAGGCCGAACGTCGCCGGCTGGAGGTGGAGAGGAAGAGAAAGGAGAAAGAAGAGGAGAGGAAGAGACAGCAGGAGCGAGAGGAGAGAGAACAGAAAATGAGGCTGGAGCTGGAGGAGGAGCAGATACAGAGAGCAGAGCAGGCCAGGTGCACCATTCATACCCCATAATTGTTTGTCTTTTTGATAGGTTCCTATGTCGACAAGCACTTAACAAATGTTGCCATTTGTATGGTGCATCTTACAGGTTGAAAAAGCTTAAAGAAGAAGAGGAGAGAAAGACACAGGCAGAGAGAGAGATGGCGCGACAGAGGAGAGAGCAGATCGAGATTGAGAGGGAGAGGAGGAGGCAGGAGGAAAAAAGACGACTTCTAGAGCGGCTTCAGAGACAGAAGCACGAAGAGGAGGCGCGAAGAGCAGGTACACTTTCAGAAAAGCCTTAGTGTGCTGCATGTACTGCTGTTTGTTTATATAAAGATTAGCCAGTAGATAGACAGCCAGATAATTACATTTACAGCATTTAGCAGACGCCCTTATCCAGAGCGAATTTACAACAGAGTGCAGGGTCATGATACAGTGCCCCTGGAGCAGAGAAGGTCAAGGGCCCAACAGTGGCAGTTTAGCCATCCCAAGGCTTGAACCCACAACCTTCTGATCAGTAGCCCAGAGCCCTAACCACTAAGCCACCACTGCCCTAGAAAGACTCACACAGTCACTCAAAAACACAAAGACACCACTATATACATCCATGATCAAATTACAAATATAACATTTTACAAGTTCAAACGTTTGCATACCCTTAGGACAAAAGAAAAAAGAAATATAATTTATAGCAAAAAGACATGTAGTGCGTTAGATTTCACAGATGTGCCTTCATTATTACAAGTTACAAAAATAGTTTAAAAAAAACCCAATCAAAATTATATCAGTATAAAAGTTCTCCCTTTCTAAGTGTGGTATAAATATTATTTAATAACTTGTATGCCCACACATTGCCTTTATAATCGCCTCCAACATCTTTTGTATCCTCTGCATTCTTCCTGACATGTCTGTTATAACTCTGCCAGATGTCTTCAAAAGAGGTCTGAAGAATGAGAGGGCCATGGCAAAACTTTGATTTCTTACTTTTGATTCTTTTCAAACTATTTTTCTGTTGAACTTGCCTTGCGTTTTGGATTGTTGTCTTGTTACAGGACCCACATTTCATTTTTGATTTGAAATATTTTTTTAATTTGTAAATTAATTGTAAAATACAGCTTTCGTGTTTTTAACCAAAAACAATGGAGGGTGCAAACTTTTGCACTCAACTGTACATTTACATTTACTCGTTTGGCAGACGCTTTTATTCAAAGTGACTTACAATTAAGCTGAGCAGGTGAAGGTTAAGGGAATTGCTCAATGGCCCAACAGTGGCAGCTTGGCGGAGCTGAGGTTTGAACCCACGACCTTCTGATCAGTAGCCCAGTGCCCTAACCACTGAGCACTTATTTGGTCGGAAGGCAGTGATTTGTGCGTGCGCGGGAGTCCGAACGGTTCAAGTCAAAATTACTTTTCTTGTTTTGTCTTGTTTTGTCAGCAGTTGCAAAATAATTGTAAAAAATAAACTAAAAAAGTAAAATATACACTTTGGGTTTTACTGACCCAAATTAATTAAGTACAGAACTTAAAGCATTGAAGTAATTCTAAAAACTTACTTTTTTCAGTGCAGGTAGAAATTACGATTTTGGTCACATCAAACATTTTGTCACGTTGTGGTGGATGGCAGGACACAAACGTGCAGCCGCTGAGCAACATTACAAACATTTATTGAACGGACAAACACAGCATGACATAGCGTGACGGTTTAACATTTACAGACAAGTTAGACTGGGACACGAGGGCTTCTTAAACAATCACAAATCAAGGGGATCGAACAGGAAACAGGTGGATACATTTAACACAAATCTACAGGGCAAGACTAGACACTAACATACACAAACACATCTAGTGCACGTGGTGGCCGTTGCCATGGCAACCGCCACGCTGAGTCACGCGCACAGCCACGCGTGTGACAGAGCCCCTCCTCTATGCCGTTGCTCCTGCAGTGCCCAAACAGGCAGTCCAGGGGGGGCCCCGGGCCCGTGTGGCCAATGTCCAAGTCCGGAGGCTGGCCCGGAGGCCGGTATCGCACGGGGGACTCAAGTCCATCCCCAGCGTGGCCAGGGAATGGAGCAATGACGTGCTCTGTCATGTTCAGATGCAGCGTGCCCTTGTCCCCAAAGCCTGGAGGCGGAGCATCCTCGGCGAGGGCTGGAGGCAGAGCGGCGTTGCCGTTCCCAAAGCCCAGGGGTGGAGCAATGACGTCCTCCCTGAAGCCCGGGGGCGGAGTGATGATGTTCTTTGCGGTGTCGTCGGACACGTAGGGGCCACCCACCGTGGTATCAGGGAGCTGGGTTACGTCTCCTACGGCATCGGGAAGCTGGGTCATGCCTACTGCGGCATCTGGGAACCCCGTCACACCTCCTACGGCATCGGGAAACTGGGTTACACCTCATGCGGCGTCAAGGGATTCAGCCACGCCTCCCGCGGCATCAGGGAACTTGGCCACACCTCCAGATTTGGCCACGCCTCCAGCGGCATCAGGGATGGCCATAGCCCCCCCCCCAAAAGATTCCAGTGGTTTTTCCTCCCTTGCTCCAGGGAGGTGTGTATGACTGAATCAGAGCCGAGCAGCCTCCGTGGCTGGCTCGGTGGGAAGCGGCGTTGCACCGCGATCGGGAGGGCGGCTTGCGACGACTGCTCGAGGCGCAGCAGCCCGGCTTCGCTCCTCACGAGGAGCCGCGATCGGAGGCGGCTGGCAGTGGTTGTTCTTGGCGGCGGTGCGGCAAAGCCCTCACTTCCTCTACCTCTGCCTCCACCGGCAGACAGTTCTCCTCGAGCTCCCCCATGGCGCGATATAGTGAGCGGCTTGCTGTGTCCTTAAATCTGTCATGTTGTGGCAGATGGCAGGACACAAACACGCAGCCGTTGAGCAACATTACGAACATTTATTGAACGGACAAACACAGCATGACATAGGGTGACGGTTTAACATTTACAGACAAATTAGACTGGGACACGAGGGCTTCTTAAACAATCACTAATCAAGGGGATCTAACAGGAAACAGGTGGATACACTTAGCACAAATCTACAGGGCGGGACTAGACACTAACATACACAAAGACATCTAGCGCACGTGGTGGCCGTTGCCATGGCGACCGCCACACCGAGTCACACGTGCAACGACATATTCATCATAAATAGATCAAGTAACATAACAGCTAGCCTTAGCTATCATAAGTTACATCATGACAAACACACCAGTCAAAACAAGTCAATGGAACTCAATCACAAATCCACAAACTGATTTTACCGAACTTCACATGTACTTCCAAATATTAGCTAAGAACACTAGCTAAGATCTCAGGTCAAGTTAAAGAGAAGATAAAGAATATTAAACAGTAGTCTGAACAGTAAAGTTACCGATTCAGCAACTGTAAACCTGCCCTAACTCATAAAATAAAAGACACAGAGCTATTGTCAGAGCTTTTACCTATGAAAAGTGATTCTTTGAAATTCAACTCGGAAAGTTGCTCCCTCCAAAATGGCGGTGACGTTTGTGTCTAGCTTATCCATTCCATAGTTAGTTATATGTCGTGTCTGAATGTTTCCTATTTACGATTTTCCAGATTGTTCCGTTTCATCCTTTACTTCTTTTTATATCTCAAATAAGCCAACTCGTATACATGATGAACAGTGAACTGAAGCTAAATGAGCTAGAATTAGCTAGTTGATGTAGAGTGCTGAATTAACTGCTGTAATCGACCATATGTGAAGCTTATAAAGAGATGAAGAGTTGATGCCACAATGTAAGTGCTAATTGTATAAATGTTTATGCTAGTCAGTTATATATTTAATGCTAGTTAGTTATAAAATTGATGCTAGTAAGTGATAGCTAGTTAGTTATATATCGTGTCTGAATGTGTTTCCTATTTACCACACTCTTTGCGTGTCAGACATTTTGTAGTGCTGTCTGAATTCTCAGTGGACAATGATATTCCCTGGGTAGTTCACTATATTATTACCCATAGTGCAGCGTAAAACAAATGTATATAAAAGTGTAAAGTACAATGCAGAGCGATTTCCTTTAGCTCGAAATTTACTTGTTAGGATGGATACTGAAGCGGGAAAAATGATGTTTAACAATGACTAAAGCCACCTGTTAGTGGTGCATTTAATACAGAAAATCACTTTTTATACTTCTGTATCTTTGTGTTTTCAGTTCACCAGGTAATTTTTAACTTTTGGATTGTTTATGCGATGACAGGTCACGATGATGTGTTTCTGGAGCACTCACTAGTAAGTCCTGTCTGAATTCGGTCCAGTGTCTCCCTCACTGCTGCCCTAAATAGTGCACTATACAGAACTATATTGTAAATCGTGAACGAGTGAATGAGTGAGCGATTTCATACAAAGCGATAGATATGATGTTAGTGGTCATTGTATTTTTCTGTTAATGGTTTGGTTCTGTTTTCCTAAGAAGATTCATACACATAATGACTGTTAGCTTAAATTACAGTGCCAAATTATTTTAGTGCTGTAATCCATTACATGCGTAACCTATAAAGAGAGCTTTAAGATTTGAGGTTACAGGTTCACCATGTGAGTGTGTGTGTGATATGGTAATTTGTCCATCATGTTCTTACTTCCTTTCTATTCTCATAAGCGGAGTGATTATAGCTACGTAATAGCGGATAGCTTAGCTTTAATCAAAGATGATCAGATTAATGAGGCGCTGTAATCAACTATGGTAGTTCAGTCTATGTGATTGGCAGCTGTTTTAAATGATCGGTCTGTGGGAAGCAGCTGGCATTGAATCATCTCTGTCCATTTCCCAGCCAATTCCACTTTTTTCCTCATTATCAAACAATGCACACACAGTCATAATTGAAAGTGCAAGAGGAGGAAAAGCTAAATGAAGCTACAAGAAAACACTTAGCAACGCTTTCAGAGCTCATTGTGAAGATGAAGTGTGTGAAGACGGTTGCTTGTCAGGGTGTCACAGGGTCGTGCACACAATCGCAAAGAGACTCGACGGGAGGGGATGTTTAAGATAAAACTTTACAGAACAAACAAAGAACATGGAAACCCTTTTTGCACCCTTTTTGTTAAACATAATAAAAAAGATAATATAAACTCATTATAATTAAAGCCACAGGAAACCTAAATCCGTGATTGCTTTCTAATGAGGTTAATGTCAGTCTTGGGGACACATTAAGTCTGAATAATTGGTGACTTTCCAAAGTCTATGTACTTAGTTAGAAGTTCTCCCCTTTAGATGTAAAGTGGGCAGAGTTAATATTGGGTAACGGTTGTGTAAAATTTACACCTATTGATCACAAGGCTGATGTCGCTCATCCCTCCCACAGAGCTTTTATCAAAACTATGAGTTTACACTTGAACGACCTCTTCCAGTCTGAGTAACTTAGCAAGCCAAAGCTAACCTAGCGTGCGAAATCTAACCCAGCGAGTGGACCTAGCGAGCGTAGCCTACTTTGCTAACGCTATAATTAAGGGGGTTGGTACATGTCGGGTTGAACAATCCCAGTTCTCGCCGCTTGCACCGTTGTGTATAGTTCTGTTTGAGTGGTGTAGCAGGCTGGGAGTCTTAGACAGAGGGCTGTTAATCAAGCATGCTCATTAGAATGTTAGGCCACACCCAACCAGACAGTTCTAAGGTTGGTCTGATTAGCAAAGTTCAGGGGGGGGGGGTTTGCTGATCAGACCAATCTAAGAACCGTCTGGTTGGGTGTGGCCTAATATTCTAATGAGCATGCTTGATTGACAACCTGCTTTGTTCAAACTTTGTTGGTGTTTAATATAACACTCAAGTTTGGTATCTTTACATACATTTTACAAAAGGCTGAGAAAACAGTGTGAATGAGTGTGTGTGTGTGTGTGTGTGTGTTTCACACAGCAGCGGCCAAATAGTAAAAAAAATTATGTGTTATTGTATTTGTAAGTTGCCTGTGATGTAACAAAGCTGAGAATAAATGTGCGAGTTGGCATTTATGAAAGATGATGTGTGTGTGTGGACAATGAAAACTTCAGGACTGGTGAAATGAATAATTCTTTGCTTTTTGGCGAGAGCACAATCTGGATTTTGTGCGCAGGAAAGAAATCCATCATCCTGGAAAAGGTATTTGACTTCATTAAAGAAGGTCTGCGTCTCATCTTAGGTCGAGTGAAGTGTGAGTGCGATATTAAGTGAGCAGAACGCTAAATCTTGTCCTTCCTCTGCCGCATCCAAATTGAGACGTTGCATTCTCCTGGGCCAAGATTCCCTCTAACCTTGAACGTTAGCCTGAGTGCGCTAGCCAAGAAGTGATTTTATTCCATCATTTATCAAGCACTAATGCAACATCTCATCATTCTTCACTAATATAAGTCCAAATATTTTGAGAGCAGGCCACATATAGTGAATTAATTTCACATTATTCAAATGATACACCTGTCAAATACCTGAATCTCATATAGACCTGGAAAATGGTGGTAATGAAAGGCACAAGACAAAAAAACAATGTTTAAATCAAGCAAGCATACACAAATTAGTTCTCATACAGGGATAAACCGGCATTTTTGCCTCTAAAGATTTGCAAGGCATGTTGAAATGATGTGATAAAATCATGCTTTTTTTTGTACCATAGCTAATTCATGTACATTGAAACTTTTGCAATGCAGAAAAGATCACAACTCGTATTTAATATTTTACACCCTGGCAGGCAATATTTCTCCAACAAAATGTCAGAGCAGACTCACAATGTTCAAACAGATTCACAGTGGCATGAAAATAGTAGCTAGGCCTTTTATTTTTGCCAAAAAAGTACATCACTAACGGTACTGATACAGGTAAAATACGTACTATTTAAACATACTATTTAGTGCAGTAGTATGTGATTTGGCCATTTGTAGGGTGGTTCCAAACTGAAGTACCGAAAAGCATTTACTTCAAAGGGCCCATCAAAGGTAACAACAAATAGACACTTCATTCCCAATATTGGCTGCGTTGTTTTTACGCTGTATTGAAAAACGGCCGCAGCAACAGGCAAAAGGAATAAAACAGCTAAAAGTAGAGCTGCTGCAAATAAGCTCTTTGATATGGGTTTATTAAGTTGCGATACTTGTTCTTGTTAACGTAAGAGTCAGCAATTGTGTGGCTTTGGCTTTGTAAAATGACATTAAAGTGCGTTCCAAATGGCCGTTACTGTTGATCCCTACAGAGTTCTCACTGTGAAGGGTGTTGCCTTCTGAGGAAGTAGGGCATAGTCATGATCACTTCAAAGAGGGCTGCGGCCTTTGTCTTTCTGGGATACAGGCTCTTCTGGTTTTCTTTCCTAGATTATCAATACAAACTGCTGCCCCCTCCTGGTGTGGAGAGTTATTTCCTTTCACGCAGACGCAGAACCTACGTGAGCTCCCGTCTTTTGCGGTGTGTTTGAGTGCAACTTTTCACACGAGACATGATCATCAGTTGGTCTTAGCTGGTGCTAGTTCTTCGATATCAGCTTGGTGTGTCAAGACCCTTAGTGGTTAAGAGACCACAGCAATGAACACTGGGTGTTAGGATCTGTCGAAGGAAAGGATTTATGTCTGACAACCTGATAAATTTAACATTTTGGTAGTGCACTCAGACTTCTGGATCCACAAATGAAGCCAATGGATTTATTAATACAGTATGTGTATGAATTTCGACTTAAGGTCTAGAATAGAAAGAGATTAATTTAAATACCCAAAGAGTTTCACTTCATTTAATCGTTGGGGTTGCGCTCGCTGGTTTTTAAATGGAAATGCCACATTAATTATGTGAAGATGTTCATGTAAACAATTTCCAATTTCCCCTATGGTGCAGATGGCTGGGGTAGTTATAACTATGGCGCATAATTGTGTTATTTAAAAGAGTCAGGCGTTTAAAGCAAAACCATCTGTTTCAGCTAAAAATAAAGTCCCGGGGTCGTATATATCGCCATGCTGTTAGAGATAAAGGGCTGATCTCGGATCGGATTGAGCTTATCCTGATCTAATAAATGTCTTCTTTTTTTAAATTATCTATTAGTACTGTGTCTGGTTGGTTCGCTGTTACGTGTTTATCAGTCAAGATCTGGATGTCCTACAGGATCTTAGCTTTGTTGTTTTCTACTCCCCAGGGTTCCTCCGGTTTGGACTTGGTTGTGCCTCTCAGGGCGTTTTTTAAACTTGGCCGAAAGACTGGTTCGAACCAAGGATTGATTCTGGGCTCAGAAAAAATCCCTTTGAACCACAGATTTTGCAATTCTGTGCAATTCTAGCAAAAAGTGAGACGATTGGTACATTTCTTTATTGTTCTTATTAATGTTCCTTTGGTCCGGTTACATTCAAACCATGATGAATAGCAGTTACTGCTGCGTAGCTGGCATGTCCTAATGGAGGAGTGCCTGCAAACAACGCACCTGTCTTGCTTGAGAAGATTTTTACGGTACTTTTTTTCCACCTATAGCTCACTTCCTGTGTATCAACAAGGCTTGATAATAAATCCGTCAACCATGAAAGCGTGGATTTCAGGTTATTATTCAAACTATTGCTTTTTAAACGTTAGCTATCTACCTAGCTAGACTAGTTAACAAACAGCAAACGTATTAGCTTGCTTAATTTTTTAATGCTACAATATCTGCAGTCTAGTCGGCTACTGGTCGGAACTATGTACAGTCGCACAGTGGTAACTTGCCCCCTGAAGTCCTGATTGGTCAGCGCTAGGTTAAAAGTTGCAGAAAGTTGAAAGTAGCTCAAGTTATTTTGCTGAGGCGCAAAGCACGTTCTCTTTGCTCGCTATCCCATCATGTCTTGCACATTTATTCGCTGTCTATTGAAAATGAATTGGGGGGAAATTTTGGATAGCGAATTCGTTGTGCATGTACCCTTATCCATGTAGACTCTCACAAGATGTGCGCTTTGTGAGATGCTCTCAATGCAAGTATTCGCAACACATAGGTCAGCTCATGGGTTTATAGTGTTAGCCTATACTGATACATCACAGTGATAACATGGGACCCATCGCGTCACTAGTCTACAGGAAAACACTGCAAAATTCTGTAACCTCATATTATATGCAGAGATCGGTAAATGAGGCGCATCTGAAATTGGAAACAGGAAGTAACGTGACAAGTTGAACCAATCACGTTCAATACAGGGGAATAACTAAGGAGAGGCATTGGGGGCAACTCGGAGAAAAAAATACTTTTTTAACCAGCTAGCCTGGTACGGTAGATATTATTAAATAAGTGGCTTAAATTTGAGGAACTTCTCCTACTGTATATCAAAAGTAAAGACGCCCCAGTTTGGAAACACCAGAAGCGTGGTAGCAGATTCAACAAATGAAACTGACATTGATAAAGATACACATGCTAATATAGCTGGTGCATCATTGTCAGTTGCTGGTGGATCTCTAATTCTAACTCTATATCAAGGTTTAATAGTTGTTAGTCTTTTTGTGCTATGTCTGTTCTAGGATGATTCCAAGAAAAATAAGTTTTAGTCCCTTTAGAGTTGGAGTGCGGTGCGTGATGAGCGAGATTTGTACCATGTTTCGATGTTTACGGGTGGTTTGTTCAGTGTAGGGTTGGGCTATAGTTAATACCGGGGTATAATTTAAACAGCAGTCTGGGTTTTGTTGTCATGTTGTGGTGTTGACATAATTGCATTGTAAATTAGCCTTTATGTGTCTCGACCCCCCCCCGCCCCATTCCCCATGTTCTAACTGTGGCCCTGATTAAATGCCCAGCCCCCAGAGGAGACGGCTTTCATAAATGCTAAGGTCCACACCTCACTTGAAGCGGACCCCAGATTGCCTTGTATAGGAAGACCAGTGATTGTTTATTGGACCACACTCGGATTCAAAAACAGCTTTCATGCTCGGCCAACCTTACCGAACTCTCGGTGTAAACCAATTCAGGTCTCATTCAAATTCAAAGACCCTCAGGCTGGATTGTCTCAGGGGTTCGGTCTACAGTCTACACCTCGGGTCTGGTCTGTTATGATACTCCCCTGCTTTGATTGATCTAGTGCTGAGTGCTTGTTCTTGTGCGGCCATGACTAGTGCTATCCATAGTCCTGCCTTTTTCTGCCACTAGCAGAATTTTCCCATGACAGCCACATCTCTCTATATATAGAGTGTGCGAATGTGTGCGTGTCAGCATGCAGTCGGGATCTGAAATTGATTTGTCAGAAACAGTAAATGATCTCCTCTTGACGTCTGTCACGTCTCAGAAGCTGGTGGGGATGTGAAAGTGGAAGGAAGACGAGATTTTCAAACAAGAATCAAAAAACGCTTTTCTTGTGGAATGCAGGTTGTTGGAAATGCACAAAGAGAAGCTGGTCAACAACTGAGGTGTTTAAAGGCCTCTTTAATTCATGTTTGAGCTAATGTTAGCAATGAACTAAAGAGTTTTAATGGTTATGGTGGAGATTGACAGGTTTGGCTGCTGTTAAATAAATCACCTAGAATATGACGATGTAATCAAGACTCAGATACTAGCAGTTAACTAGCAGTTAACTAGCCGACTAGCTAGGTTGGCTAATGTTAGTGATATTAGGCAAATAATGATGGAAGGAGGACAAACATGCCTGTTCATAGATCCTGGCAATTTTAAGTCCTTTTTTCCCCACCTATAGCTCACTGCTTGAGGGGCGTGCTTGTCTACAAGGCTTGCTAATAAACCATGAAAGCGTGGATTTCAAATTATTATTCAAACTATTACTTTTTTATGTTAGCTATCTACCTACCTAGGCTAGTTAACAAACAGCATACGTATTAGCTTGCTTAATTTTTTTATGTTTTATGTATCTGCAGTCTAGTCGGCTACTGGCTTTCAACTCTAATGCCAGGTGACATTTCTTTTGTCTTTTCCTGCATGTTATTTAGGGGGAACTTGACAAACGGAACTATGTGCAACCAGGCAACGGTAACTTGCCTCCTCGAGTCCTGATTGGTTTGCACTAGACGGCTATTCTTCTTCACCTTTTTGCTCTCTCCTTCCTCTTTCTTTCTTTCCTTTTTCCCTCTTCTGTTTTTCATACATTTTCTCTCTCTTTCTCTCATTCTTTTCCTCTTTCCATCTCTCTTCTTTTTCCATCTTCTTCCTTACTTTTTTCTTTCTTTTTTTCTTTCTTTCTTCCTTTTTTTTTATAAAGAGATGCTCCAAGACCATTTTAAATTTCTTAGGCATTAAAAATATATTAAACAAGTGATTACTCTACATAAATGACCTTTAAAGGTATAAAATTACATGTTCAGGGGTAAAAAAATTTTTATTTTTTATTTCTTTCTTGTTTCTCACTTTTTTCTTCTTTTTTTTATCTTTTTCTCACTTTGTTTCTCTCTAATTCTTTCTTTTTCTCTCTCTATCCATGTTCTCT